>WEIT01033681.1:5428-33093 GCA_013389985.1 Dryoscopus gambensis | reverse complement strand
ATACAGCCCACATCAAACCTCATTCCTAAGTAATCCTATTTTCAGTTCCTTTTAGTAAACAGAAGAAAGGAAGATAAATGACAGAAAGTAGTCCGGATAATACATTCAGCATATAATCTATATTCCATGTAATTTAAGGCATAATGGCAATTCACCAAAATTATGCTAAGCTACAAAAGAAATCCCAAAGTAATCAGAGAACATGCAAAATGGGATGAGAGACTATGTCCACTGTAGAATCCCATTGTAACGAATAATTCACAGAGAAATGTGTATGTTATAAAATATACACTATATTATATGCACGGAATAACCACGTTTTTTACCTAAAAAATCAGTCTTAGAATGCCAGGTGATGCCTGCATTCAAGCATCACCTTGCAAAAAACAGTTAAGCAGTTTAAGACAAAACCATGCCATTAATGTACATAACTGGAGAGTGAATTTAGGTGTTATGTAGCCCCAAATACTCCTAGATTTTAAAGCAAAACAAATTCCCATTGTTAAGTGGCAGAAAATCTTACCACAAGTTTTAAAAGCAAATAAACCAGATGTGCAGGAGCAAAATCAACAGTAAAATGTAGTCAGACCTCTGCTGTTTTTCCACATTCTGCTTGCATAATCTGGTGAGAGTGAATAATAATTGTGATGAAGAAGAGAAACTAGAAAACTTTTCATCAATCTCATTAATCATCACAGCAAAAAGCCAGAAATAAGGCTTTCTGCCTAGAGCATTACATTTTAAAATTCTGCTAGGAGGAAGTTCTCCTAAGAAGTCCACCATTTTATCCTTTCATCCTCACTTACTCCTTTACATCATGTAAAGAAATCACTGCTTGAGAAGTGTGGTGTGTAACAACAGGGCCACAAAACGGGGCCATATTCTCCTGAAATCTCCAACTACTGTAGGACTGTACAACAAATTAAATGAAGCTTAACTATAAAGTCTCAGTATAAACATTTTAAAAATACCAAAAATACCATATAATTGAATTTAGATTAAACAAAACCCAGAGATTTTTCTTGAAGTATTGTGTATACACGACTGTGAAATACTCAAAAGTCTTCTTTCAGATTGACACCTCAAACATCTTTCAGTGTCCTTAAATGATTATGAGCAATGCGTGCTCATGAAAGGCTACAGGAAGGGAAGTCCTTATTCTGTAAGATAATATCCTTCAGGTAAAGAGTCACATCCTAACTAAAGAGTCTGAGTAAAAGGTGAAGCAGCTGTAATGACCATATTATTTTAAAAAATGCACTACACTAAACTACTTCTATATCCACTGAGATTTGAAGTCCTTCTACAGACAAGAACTAGAATTTAAGGCTCATTTTGAAACCTAAATTCCAATGTTAACTTTTTTTCTGACACTTGTGAAAAAGAAAACAAAGAAACTTCAACTTTATTTTTGGCTAGGTTTTTAGCTATTGCATTAAACTCTGCAACAGAGTAATTTTTAAACTAACATGCCTCAGTTTTGAATTTGGATGTAGTAAGATGGCATTTTCCTGTGTGGAACATCTGGGCCCTAACTAGGTAGGACTGCCCCACCTGCTGCTCCAAACAGAAGAAAGCTAAAGACCTATGAGAGCTGTAGGAAGGAAGAAAATAATTACTTGGTATCTGCAAAAATTACTTCCCAGTGAAAAATGTTGGAATATCAGACTATCTCAATTTTCTCTAAAAAACCAAGATCCAGAAAAATATTAAAAAAAAAAAAACCCAAGCCCCAGTGAACCCATGCCTGGGTAAATGGTAACTGGCCACCTAGAGTCCTCTCGATCCTCTTCACTCTCAAACTACATTGGACAGTGTCATGTGGCCCACAAAAAACCCCCAAACTCTGGCCTCATTTTGTTTCATTGTAATTCAGAACAGTGAAAGAGGTGCAACTGTGAGATCAAATTCTAGATTGAAGAACAGAGATCATGCAGAGTTAATAAACTATTACATTTGGTTTTAAAGCTTACCTAAGCTTCTCAGGAACTCTCAAACTACAAGGCGTCTATCCATTTGATTGTCACTTTTCTCTCATAAGCAGTATGCTCATATATACACTTAGCAAAGTCAGTAAATACGGTATCAGTTTTATTCTGTGGGGTTTTTTCTCTGAATAATTGGTTTTGCCTTTGAAAGAGTGACCAGTATGGATAACTGGGCATTTAAAATGTTCACTTTGGAAAACCAGAGAGCAAAGCAGAGAGAGAGAAAAAGGTTGAATTTCATCTTTAAAAATTTGCTATTGATTCACTGGGTCCAGAATTTCACAAAGCTGTGTTTGAGCTGAAACATTTTTAAAAAACAAAATCAGTATAAGCAACAAGATCTTTCAGTCCTCATTCCTTCCCATTTTACTGAAAATTAGTGATAATAGAGCCTTTTGAGGTTATCACCTATCATTCTGGGGGAAAATTACTTAAATCCATGTATTTGCTGACTGCTTTGCTAACAGTGCTTTTACTTCCTCACCAAGCTAAAGCCAAAACCAGTCTAATCCACTTTCCTGCCAATACTGAATTGATTCTTATTGTAGTTATACCCTAGCTAGGTTTACGTGACCAAACATCAATATTTCAGGTCTGTCTTTCAAAGACACTCATATAGAATTCTTCTGCCTAAGGGTGTTCACTGAGAAGTGGATTATCATGGCAGCTTTCTACAGAGTGTCTTGCCCTTGTGCTTCACTTTTACCTGTGCAAAGAGGTCTTGGCTCACAGAAGCTATCAAAGGCAGCATTATCTAAGAGTGTCTGTATCTTTTTCACAGAGAAGGAAAACATAGCTAATTTCACATTAATGGGACTTAAAGACAAGTCCTTTATGTTCACAGAAAGAAGGATCTAAAAGTTGTCACCAGGAAAACAAAGCAAGTCCGACAGTGGAATGAAAGACAGGGAAAGCTTATTTCTTGCCTCCATAAACTTAAATCATTCCAAAAATACATTTTTGTCTGTGGCTTTATGAACCAGCCTTGATCTTAAGACATTCTAATATCTGCATGTTTAATAAACATCTGTTGGAACTAAAACAATATATGCTTGAAAGCTGACCTAGAAGAATGCTCAACTGAGTCTAGATAAAATGTGGTGACCTTTAGTGTTTTAAGGCCTTGACGTCACTGGTAAGTCCTACTGAAATGAGGTAGTCCTCCGAAACACAAGGGGTTTTTTAATAATGAACATATAGACCTGCTGTAACTCCTCTCATTTCTGTACGCAGTGTTATAGCAATAGATGATGTACTGAGCAATGAAGGACCTCTCCCCCAAGGAGCACGAAACTGAATGGGCAAAGCATGTTCAATGAAAAATACTGCAGTTCAAATAGTGACATTTTATTTTCCACGAAATAAAGTGACCATTTGGGTTCTTGAGAAAAGGAAGTCTAGTCAATATCTGCAAAATGCATCATCAACTTTTAAACAGACAACTTATTGCCACTGTGCTAACAGTTTGCAACAGAGGTCACTAAGTGACCTCTGTAATGAATAAAATAAGCTACAGACGAGTAAGGTGGGAATGTATCCCTCCCAAGGCAACTTGGGCATCCATACAGTTGGAAATGCAAGCCCATGACTTTGCCTCAGAACCAAAATAGTCTCTTTCTTGGGCTGTGGGTATTAAAAGGCATTGAGACACAGAATTTGGTAGCATTTCTAGAGGTCTGTGTTTGACAAGACCACAACAGGTATTACTTACACATTGCAAATTAAAACTTTCATTTGCCTTAATACTCCGGGTAAGATGGAGAACAACTGTACTACAGACTGCACGAAAGTGAGTCTTAATTGTTAAGATTATACATTTTCAGTGAACAAGAGAATAATGAAGATTCTGGCTCCCCTGTTAGAGAAGCAGACTTCACACACAGAAATGTTGACTCACCGGCCCAACACCACACAGAAACTCTAGTACCCTTTGTTTGAAAGGTTGATGCCTGACCACGGCAGCGTTTGGGAAATCACAACTCTGTTTTCAGTGCATTCATCAAAGAAACAACCGTGGACAAATCTGACCGTGCATTGACTCTTTCAATCAAAATACTTGAAGTGTATGAAAATTGTAACATTCTGAATTTGATGTGAGTTCACAGCAAATAGAAACAGACTGCCTTGTGACCACAAACTGGAAAATAGTGGACCTCAGATATGAAAAAATATTGGCAGATATTGAAACTTAAAGAGAAGATTTTGACAGAACAGGCATATTATAGGTTAACTTTTAGCCCATAGACAAACAATCTACATAAATTATGAATATGTCAAGTCTTCTTAATTAAAGAATAATTGGAAGAGCAAAACGCTATGTATTACTGCCCAGCAACATTTCCCAGCTGAATATACCTAAGTAGAAGAAACTTACTTTTCTGAAGGAAAATCACAATAGCATAACCTCCAGTGTTCTGATGAAAAGAGTCTCTGCTTCCTCCCCAGAGGCTCTTGATACAAGATTTTACAGAAGAAAAAGATGAGACCACATTCCAAAACCACAGGGTCCAAAGCCTCCCAAATAAGACTCGCAATTGATCATCTTGGTGAGAAAGAACAAGAGGATTGGAAAAAAAGCTGTACTTTAATTTCTACATGAGGCTTTTAAGAAGGAGAACAAAAAACTTGCTCCAATTAAGAAAATATTAACGCCTCAAGCTACCGTATCTTTGATCTTATTCTTTGCCAGAGAAAGGAAATTTTGTCTCTTCAAAGCTTCAACCAAGTAGAACCAAGTTATTAAGGAGCAAGAAAACTTAAATAAGAGCCCTTTAGAGAGACCAAGGACAAAATGACAGGTATAATATTTTAATTGATTGCCCACATCAGAGAAATTTAAATAATAATATTTCTCTGTTGGTACAACAGTAGTCATATATATTCACTTGAGAATTCAGAGGCATAAAAATATGCAAAATTTTTAGGAGCTTCATCCTTCTCATTTCTAATTTACCTTTTAGGTTTGAAGAGCCTATTTTTTTCTTAACAATCTAATTTACCACCACTTAATGCAGTATTAAAAAGTATTATAAAAAGTAACTTATTAAATTATATCATTCGCTTTTGAGAAAATACTGACTATGAATTCACAGCCACAGAAACTCAGAGGCTGTAGAGATCCTCAAAACAAATTACTTCCCAGCCAGATGCAGTGGGAGCTTTTTCAAATCAACTGTGAAACATATCTCATCCCTTGCCCAGCAGCAACCTTACCCCTGAGCTATACCACTCGGAACTGACCTCTCCTAAAATGCTGGCAGTGGGTGGCACAGGAGCCTCCTGGAAGTGTTGGGGCAGGTGTCACTTAGAGCCAGCTGCAATGGTCCCCAAACATGCCACAAGGCAGCCTTCCCAAGAGCAGCTAAATGACAATAATTTTCAGTCACTACTGGTGACTGAGCACTATGCAGTGGTACTCAGAAGCCCTGAACAACTGCAAATTGATTTTCAGCCTTTCAAAAGAGCTGAAAACCTTTAAATAAAAAACAAGGAAAAAAAAAAACAACAAACAAAACAAAAAAACCCAAACCAACCCAAAACCCCCAAACAAACAAACAAACCTCCCCCCCGCCCCAACCTCAGGGGAAAAAAAAAGAGTTGGCTGTTACCAAGTATGATGAAAAAATAACAGGATGTTTTAACTTTTTTAAGGTACGTATAAGTAGCCAATCCACGTGGTAGGCTTACTTTTGCCATCTGCCTGACTATTAAGCTCAGGTCAGGAAACCAGTAGCAGTTTCTAGGCTTCAGTTATCAGCTGCCTCCTCCAAGCCATTCAAACAGCAAGGGCTGTAAGCGAAGGCTAACAGAAAGAAAGATGAATTTGGTTAAAAAATGATCCAAGGGTACTGTATTTTAAACAATTGAGATGAGGAACTTCCCTAACATATGCTCATGTGTGAGCCACCAGAGCCAGATTTTGGTACTCATGCTTGGGTTCCCGCTGCCTCAACCATGCCATATTTACATAAAACTCCTTTAGTGTGGTACAACATAAATGTAAAATTAATAAATCCAAGGAAATCTCCATGGTAAGCAAGTTCAGAGTCAGATTTTGAAGTTTTTATACGACAGCTGTTTGTCCCAATGTGGGGCAGCACACTGTCCTCATCTGGCTCTTCAGATGCCTCAGCCCTCTCTGCTGCTACTAAGGATCTGTAATGTTTTTGTTTCCTGTTTGGAATTCTGCACTGGTATCTTATGGACATGAGTAACCAGTGACTTGGATTGCTGTAAGTTTTACAACATCATGATGGGTATCAGACAATAATAAGGTCTACGCTTTGCCTTTTTAAATGCTTGTTTACAATTTATTTGAAAAAAACCTTGTAAGGCAATGGCCTAAGTAAAAGAGGAAGACACCAATCATTCAGGGGGTGGGGGGAGGGCAGCGTCAGAATACTGACCACAGACAGCTGAAGCTAAAAAAAAGAGCATGATTTCTTGCATTGTGAAATCATCAATTTTGACTTTCATATTATTAAATCCTTCTTGTAGACAAACTAACACTTATGGACTTAGTCATTCCATAAGCTAATCAGCACCTAGTATCTTTTTTATCTGACTTTGAATGATATCTTAACAACTTAATACCAGCTCATACTAAAAGCCTGATTAGCTTGACAGGTGACAATAGCAATGATTTCTAGTGTGTGTGGGACCATTACTATGCTGTTAAAATATAAAAGGAAAATATTACCTCCTACAATTCTTGCTTTTGAATTTGAGGAAAAGCCCATGCAAAGATGTTTTATATGGAATCCAGTTTCATCTCCCTTCCCTCATCTACAGTCTGCACCTGGATCAAATGAATGAAATATTTTTCACTTCCCCAGCACATGGCCTAAATCAGCATTCCATTACCATCACAAATCAATGTATTCCAAACCTTAAATATGCACAAGCAGTGTTTTTCTGATCAGGAAGATGCAATACGCACAGCAGCCCATACAACCTCAAACTTAAGAGAAGGATTGGTACAGCTACATAATGTAAAACATAAATTTTGCCTCTAAAGGGGCCTCAATTTGACTCTTAATTTTACAACTCCTATTAGTTTTGAGGAAATGATGCATGTATTGCAGGATATTATTCTGCATTTTGAAGAAGGTCTCCAGGCATACTGAAGGAAGTTGTTACAGAATTTACACTAGTACTATTTTGCTGACCATAAAATCCCACTGTCCTTTCCTCAGATGTTGGTGACAAATAGGTCTTGATGATAACTGGTACTAACAAAACTCAGTTAACGAGACTAATTTGGCTTCTACCTTCAGTACTTTACATCGCACTGGCATAATGATGGGAAAAATAGCATCAAGGTATTTAGATGTAAGTTTTAAATTTACTTACTTTGCAGAAGTAACTAAGAATGGTTATTCCCTACTTTATAGCTGAATGAAAGATGGAAACAATGCATACAGCCATTGTGGGACATATCCAGGACCACAACGTATGACCTACTTATGACGTTAAGTCAGGATTCTTTACATTTTGATGCTATGTTTTCTAGATTATGATGGTGCCTATATCCTTTATATTACACAGATATTGTCAATTAAAGTATAATTTTATTTTTCATCTCTATCTCCTCTATGTGTATGCTACATCTCAAGTCATTATCACACTCATTAAAACACAGCAGTTCTGTATCCCATGTCAGCACTTAGATGAATTATGAGGATATATAACAATACAATTAACCGAAGTATTCCCAATGAATGAGGCCTTGAAAAACAAAGTGAAGCCCTGATGGGAATGATTCTACACTTGAGGCCTACAAAAAAAATCACTAGGGCTTTTCATCATGATTTTTTAAAGACAACTGACAAGTCTGATAGAAGGAGAAAGAGAGAGAAACTACGGTTTTGAAGCTTCATTTTTATTCAAGATGTAGCAGCACAAGGACGTCCAGAGGCAGCCTAGAAAACACAAGTTACAGTCAAAAATGAAGCCTGATTTAGTAGCTGAATCCATTTATTCTTTCCAAGGTTCTGCATAGCACCTGACACGAGGGCCTCTCTCCTGACTCATGTCTGTCAGAACTTTAGTGATAAAAATAGCAAGTCTCTCTGAGCAAAGGAGAGCCCCAAAAGACAAAACAAACAATAAGTTTGCATCTTATATTAAAACTTGTGTGCTTTCTACTCATGCAGAAAATACCTCTGTGTATGTATTTACCTTGGACAAGATGTAAGGTCACTCATTATGTGCATAATAAGCTACTCTCGGCTGTAATTACACTGCAGAAAAAGCCCCACTTTCATTTGAAGGTTAACTAGATTCAAAATAACCCAGTTCTCATCAGGGTGTTGCATTTATTTCAATTAAGTCAATCAACTTAACAAGGATTTAATTAAAAACAAGTTAGCAAGTCAGAAGAAGTATTTGAAATGTAGTTAATAAATATTTTAAATAAGCACGACATAGTTAAATCAAATATATTATAATAGGCACACTAGCCTATGACTTCTTTGCTGATGCTTGCTATTGGTCAACAGCAAAAAGCACCCCACCCTGGGAATCCTGGCATCAGCTCATCCTTGCAAAGGCACATGAACACAGTGTCCAGGAGATGCAATATTGAACTTTCTAAGAATTAGGTAGATAGATGAGTACCTCTTTCTCATGAGAGGGAAAACCCAAGGTTTGCCCACACTCTCTTTGCTTTATTTCAACCGTTGCTGTAGGTACAAAATAGCTTTTCAAGGCAGTTAAACAAAATATAAAGTGCCTTTTACTGAACCTACATGTTTCCATGTAGTTTCTTTCCTCTGCGAGCACTCTGCAAACTGGAGAGAGGAACAAAGCACTACCAAACAAAACTAGAAAATCATCAGTACGAAGAGGATAGTGCTCATGACAACCACACAGTCTCCCAAAAAGCATCAGTAATTTACATCAGACATGTTCTCGTTCTGTGCCTTTCCATTGTCTTTTGGACAATTATGCATCTCATCCCTGGCTCTGCAGTCTAAGAACAACAGTGCTTTGGCCTCTGCTGCTCACAGCATCCTGACTCAGTCTTTCGGAGCAATCTCTATCCTATGCAATTCTATTACATTCTTCTCCCTGTGTCTGACATTCCTGGGGAAGAAGAGGAAAAGAAAGAAGCAGCACTCCTTGCCCTTAATTCCCCAACAAGTCACAAGCAAGACTCCTGCTGTCCTTACACCATCCTTAAAAATACTTTATTCTGTTGTCATCAGCGAAGACTGATATAATATAACAAAACAGATGTAAGCATATTTCAAATAAATGTACATGGAAATTAAGGATATATATATATACCCAAATGAAAGGCTTTTTTGTCTACCTCATTGTTTACAACTGACTGAGCACGTTTTCTTTCATGTCCCTGACACACTGAGAACAGGAGCACAAAGATGAAGACAAGAATGATCAAAAGTGTCAGGTCCATTTGGGCAACCAAATTTGAGAAGCCTATGCCTGATCCTTCAGCTTACTTCATGTTTTATTGCACTTTCCACCTTCAGACCACAGCTCCTACTAAACTGGCCCCAGCTACAGATATAAATGTTCCCAGTTTAAGTTAATCAAGCTACAGTTCTTGATTAAAAAGCCCTCAGAAAATAAGGAGCACTGAGTGAGAAGTTATGCTTGAGAATCTTTATGCCTACATAATTTTTCCAGCACCACAGAGGAATTCTGGGCCACAGGCAAAGCAGAAACCCAATTAGCCATGTTACAGAGTCCTCTTGGAATCCTCTACTTTACTTTGCTATGAGCTGCTACCTCTATATACAGTGCTAAAGTAAATCCAGCTCCAAGCCAGCCAAGGTTCTGTGGAAAGTAGGGAGGAGAGACTCTCTAAGCATATAATTAACCAGATGCATCATAATGTGTATGTACAAAGGTCCTACATTAATCCCATATGACTCAACTGCATGCCCAGCACTCCTCATTTGCAAGTTCTTGACCTTATGGGTTTCACGATTACTTGTCAGAAAGGAAGGGCTATTGGCTTGAATAATGAGTCCAAGTCTAGAGAAGGACATTGAACAGGCCATCTGCAGTCCTGTTCTTATCAGCATTTAGTTTTCTAGGTTTTTCTTATGATACTCTATTGCCTCCCCACTTTATGCACCCATGTCCTTAATCTGCCCAGTTCCATCCATTTTTTTCACCAGGACCTCTCAACTTAATCAATTTCTTCAGAAAACCCTGGATGGGATGTGTTCTTCAAGAGCTCTAAAATGTACAGATGACTCGCTTCAAGCAAGTGATCCAAAGAAGAGCAAGAGAGCAAGAACAGGATTCTTTAATGATAATGATCTTACACCGTGCAGGTGACAACCTGCAAGAGAGCAAGACATCTCTACAATATCTCTATAATACCCCCAAACAGTTTTTTATCCCTTTTCATCCAGATTACTTTGCAACCAAGCAGCTGTAAATTGGCAACCACAATTTATGCTTTGAACCTTCTTATTTCAAGTTTACTGAGGGTACTCTATTGGAAGTATTTCGAAAAAGATTAGGCTGATATGCAAGAAATGACATGTATCTGTTAACCACCCCCACCCCCCGCTTTATATTGGGGAATCTCTAGACTGAAAAATAGAAAGAGTTCAGTGACCCTTGATAACAGTTTGCACCCAAACGCATTCAGTGTGCAGTGAATTTTTCAAGGACTGATGGAGCATACTTTCAGAAAAGTGCACATTAATATCAATTGTCTCATGATAATGGTGATTCCTGGAAGAAAACGTTTTTCTGTTTTGTCAGATGGATATCTTTGGTCTATCTGTAAGTACACATGCCCAGGAAACTTGGGAGTTTATCAGAGACAAGGAAAACCACTGCACATGTTCCTGGTCAAAAGTACTAGCAAATAAAGTACTGATGTCTTCACATCCACCTGGTTACTTTGGCTCCTCTATTCCCCCTTCTGCCTCATCCCAGAACAAAACAAAACAAATGGAGGATCCCATACTACTGCGCTACACAGAGAATATCCTGCTGTTCCTCGGAAGAATAACAGAACACTGAACGCCTTCTGTTCCCTCCTCAATCTTAATCATCTGGATAGAGCTGGTATTTCTGTTTGATTTCTTCCATGCCTTGTAGCAGAAAGGAACATATTGCCCTGAATAAGACAGACACTAAGCAATCAAAGATATTTGGATGCAGTACAGAATGTGATTATTTTCCCTTTTACCTCTTTGGCTCTATTTATTGCTGCCCACTCTATTTTGCTTTATGAAGCAGTACTGGAGAAAAAACAGCCTCATTCTTTAGCTGAGATAGTATGTGCTGCTTTGTATGCCAGTTTCCTTCTCAGCTCAGATAATGCTCAAAACTACAGTGCAATACCGAGAAGGTCAATGCAACCATTTGCATAGTGAATGATGCAGAATTTTAATTGAGATATCTATGAGAGGAACCAGATTTTTGCCGGAATATTAGCTGGGATTTAAGTTGGCTGGTTTCGTTTCTTCCTTCAGACTCCATGCATCTCATTCCTTCTCCTATTTTGAAGCAACCAGGAAAAGAAGTGGTGAATATTGGGTAGCAGGAAGGTGAATTGAATCCATTTTAGCTTAGTTGCCATTACTCCCAACTGTTATATATATTTAGAACAGATAATATAAAACAAAATTTTCCAGCACAATAAACAAAGCTTTGTCTCTCATTCAGAGGTAATTAAAGATATCCCTAGTACCATGTTATTGAAAGTCCTTCACATCCACATTCCCAACATCCATGGAAGCTCTCTGAAGTGCAACTTTGTTAGCTGACTTAATATTTTGCTTATTCTGCTGAAGAAAAATGGTGAAATTTGTTTTAGGGATGTTCTCATGGCTTTCCCCTAAACCTGCAGCTCACCAATCTAGTGCAAAAAGGGCAGGTAAAATAAATACCAGGTAAAACTGTTTCAGTATATGTTGTAATAAGNTTGTAATAAGAAGATTTTCAGTGCAGAGTGAAAATATTTTCTTCTCGGGAAACCCTTAAAAATAGAGAGTCCCAGCAAAACCAAAGAAGGGGAAATTTTCTGCAAAATCATAGAAGGCATATTAAAAATTCTGGCTGACTATTTTGCTCTGATGAAGGATACATATGTAAGCCATCTCTGAAAATGTTTTTGCTAATGTGATATTTTTCAGTGAGGAAGATTGCAAACATAGCCTGCCCTCTTTCTGGCACTACCTTATACAGTAACAGACATTGACTGCACTTCCCAATTAGCTTATTTCCAAAAATTAAATTTAAAACAGAATATTTCCCCATAGACATAGTTCTAGATCTCTAATAAAAGTTCCTGCTATGCAAAATACTTCTTCAACCACTGCTGAAAAGTTCAGTGTCCACAGTTAGACACAGCAGTACATAGGAGACCGGAGTGATATTTATTCAGTTGTGCAGACCAATTACTTCCCCATGTTTCACAGAAGAGTAACACTTGCCTCTTTTGTAACTGCACCACATTGCCAGGTATCCATTCATCTTGAGGTCCAAAGAAGTAGACAGTGCTATTCCAGCTGCATAACCACTAATTCCCCATAATTCATGTGTAAATCTCATGTTTCTTGAGAGCAGAATTTCATGCTTACATTAAATTTGAATCGAATTTAATCTTTTCACCATTGTGACAGACATATCAACTCCTGACCAAGAACCATGCTGTATCTCCCACTGCTGCACCTGGGAAAGGGGCTTCCTTCCTTGTTTTCCACAGATGGCCATGGAACACTAAGTCTCTGTGCCTGATGGAGTGAAGAAATATTCCCTTTAAACCACCGCACCAAATAAATCACCCTAACCGAGCAAGAGCAGTACTGGTCCCCTATCTATATTTAGCAATTGAAGCTGACTAAATGTGAAGGGAAACACTACAGCACTTCAAGGAAGATAGTAAGAACAGTACATTAACTGCGAGTATCAAGTGCTCTAAGAAAAATTTCTTTCCAGGGTTTCCCCAGTAGAAGAAATCCTTACAAAGGCACTGCATGTTTGGACCCCAAGTATCACTAACAGAAAAATTTACAAAAACTTTTAGTTTCAGGTGAAAATGTGAATAAAAAAATTTCAGCTAAGCACTTTTAAATAAAACTGCTAATCCACAGGAAGGAAAAATAGATTCATCAATCATATGTTCACTACTTCTCATTTTCACTTAGACTCAAAATAAGATGGATGCCACAGACAAGTACACCATATCCACCTATTATATCTGACACTGACATCATTTACTGTGTATTAAAAAGAATTCTTCTGGCACTTGCATACAATAGTGTCAGCTTTAATTGCTAAGATGCACTGAACAGCTCTTCTAAACATAGCAACAATTTACATTTTAAAAGCAAATCAAAGACACAAACAGGTGGAAGCACTCCATTGTGCCATATGAGACCCTTGTTCCTACAGCTGCAAATCAGCACAAGTGCACATCCGCTATCAGCTTGGGACTAAAAGGAAAGACATACGATGCTGAATCCTAGAGTCCAAAAAAACCCCAAAGCCAAGAGTGCAGGTTTATTCCAAAATACTGAAACAACATGCTTGAAAATGAAAGAATCTTACAGGTTAAAAAATGGTGTGAACAAATAAACCAGTTACTAAATGATATACTCACAGGGGAAAACGCAGATGTGCGCTAAGGCAAACAACACTAAAACAGGCTTACAGCTATTGATAACAACATCTAATCACCGAGAAATGCAAGGATTACTTGGGTGAAGTTCACAAGAAACTACGTTCAGTATGGTATTATTTATTATTTTTATCAGTGAGCTAGATGATGGAACAAGGAGTGTTTTATTAAATACAGAGATCACACTAAGCTGGGAGGGATTACAAGCGTTTTGGAGGCCGTGAATGTAATTCAAAAGGCACTTAAACAGAGAAATACTCTGAAAGCTGCAGCTCTCCTACAAATGTGTATAACACACTGCAGAAATACAGGAATGCTAGTTTGCACAAATTCAGGACAGAAATTAAGCAAAGGTTTGATTGTTGGAGATTCCAAAAAACAGGACCTAACTACAATTCATCACAAAATGAATGTAAATGAACTGTGGTCCTACTCTTCAATAACAAAAATGAGTCCTCCCACTGGGATGTATGATCAGTCTTCTGCACAGGACACATGAAGTAAATTTCTATCCTCCTCTGGAGATCTTCAGACATGCTAGCAGGCTCTCCGTGGAAACTTCAGTGGTGAGTTCACTAGGGCTGTGCTGACCTTGGTCAGTAAAGGAAGCTTCCTGCAATCGATCAAAAGCTTCAGCTGATCAAACTCGATTCACACATGAACCGGGTAATTCTTGCACCTCTTGGCAAGATTCCTGTTAAACACAACTAAATGGTTAATTGGATAAGATGTATCTAAAAAACATAAAGAGCTAACCTGTCTACTCGGTTAGATTGGATAAATTACCCTAAAAGAATGTAGTAGCTTACACTCTTGATGGAAAAACAAGTTTATACTAGAAGAATAATGAGAAGAGGTGGATTGATCAGTATAAGTGTATCCTTTCTGAAAGAACTGAAACCCTATAGGGGTTGCAGAGAAATGCGGCTGGGGAGGAGAGAACAGCAGGAGTGAAAATGAACAGATGGGGAGATAACGGCAGACTGGCTGATGGAGCAAAGCAGCAGACAGAGGGAGAAAGAACAACTGGCAGAGAAGGCAGCTAGTGGGAGCAGTAGGCAATGGTCCTGGCAGGGAACGGCTGGAGGTGAGTACTGTGAACATCAAGGTCAAAAGCATTGCTCCAGTGGGGAGTACCAACGCAGACTATAAATGCCAGTCCCCTGGGATAGACAAAAGAGCCTCAATACCTGTTTCAGCAGCAAGATAAAACCTGCCCCAAGAAGGACTCTTCTCATCAAGGGTTCTTCAAACCCATTTATCCCCTAGACTTTGGTGGCTGTCATTCAGCATCAGGGAAAACAGCTATCATATCTCCTCAGGCATACTGCACTGCGGTCAAGCCTTTGGTGCCCATGGTACACAACAGGGCTGGTTTGTGCATGTGTGTTGCACCTCAGTTGCCCAGAATGATTAATCTGGGAGGGCAACAACCGTGCAGAGCAAAAGCAGGTGGTCTCTCTCATGCTGGACACGTGCACTGGAGAGGAAGTTTGCAGGTGTGCCAGGATAAATCAGGTATAGTTTGGAAGGGGATCTTGATAAACAATTTGAAAAACTGGTAGATTTCTCTCTCTTATGATAAAGGAACACTTAGCAATCTTTTACACAGCACTCACAAACAAGAGCAGCACTGATCTGTGATGTAATTCAAATGTGATTCAAAACTGAATGCATGGAGGTTTGTCATGTTTTGGTGCAGACTCAGACTGGAACTCACTTGAGAAGCTTTGTCATTTGAAGTTTTGTCATGCTCTTCTATTCCCCATTAGCTGAGCCAGGGGAGGTTTAGGTTGGATACCAGGAAAAGGTTTTTCACCCGGAGAGTGGCTGGGCACTGGAACAGGCTCCCTCGGGAAGTGGTCCCTGCACCAAGCCTGACAGAGTTCAAGAAGCATTTGGACAATGATCACAGGCACGTGGTGTGACTCTGGGGGTGTCCTGTGCAGGGCCAGGAGCTGGACTCAGTGATCCTGATGGGTCCCTTCCAACTCAGGATGTTCTGTGATTCTGCAACATATTACTGTCTTTGTGAATGACCAGATTTGGCTCACAGAAACAGACTTTAACCATACAGCTTGAATGGACACTTTCATACTATCATCACATCATAGTTTATTGGTACTTCCTACTGGCTTGTCAAGTGTCATGACTAACATCTGCCTCAAAGTATTTGGTTTCTCTGACTCTTCTCCAAAGAGAGAATTCTGCATTGAGAGTATAATTTTCTTTAGCAAGTAATGATATTGGGAATTTCTGGTTTTAATTTAAGGAGCAAACAAAGTTAGTAGGTTCTTATTTTTCTTTTAAGGCATATCCTCCTTCTGCTTGGAGGAAAATGTGGTGAGGCTGACATTGGTTACTTGAAACGTAAAGTAAAACTTTATAAAAAAGAAAAAAGGTTCTGCAAAAGTTTTTTTTTCTTCCTCCTGCGATGCTAAGGCTTTGATTGTTTGGAGGAAACAAGGACAAAAAGAAGAGGAAATAAGGCAGCATAGGTTTATTCTGTAAAAAAAAAAAATCACAATTTTCAAAGAGGTTCAGAAACACTTGATTAGCAGAGAGTAAAATTAAGAAAGAAGCTATACTTCCAGCTGTCACAGCTAAAACCACCTGGCTGGCAGCTCTAAATCTTCTAATTATTAGGCAGAGAAAATGGGGTTGAGAAAGTTGCTTTTTCTTATTTTTATAAAGGCTTAGAAGTAATTGTCCTTGAAGGATTCTTGAAAGTTGTTTGCAGTTTTTGATGCCATCTGTACACCAATAGCAGGTTTTTCATTGTTTTAAGAGCATGAAACAACACTGGACGGTCCAGGACTTTAAATTTATTTTTACAGGATCAAGAAAAAATGGGGTGGTATGTGTAAGACGCCTAAAATAAAGACTTTGTTTTTAAATAGAATAATATGGTTTACATCACATTTAGACCTGCAAGCAGAGATTTAAATTGTATTATGGGTTAGATATGACACACAAGTCATTAGGAGCGAGAAGAAAGTTGTCCCATCCATTTTCCCACAGAAAACACTCTAATGGAGTATGTGCATATTTTAGCTGATGATCCCTCTTGCAACACCCTGTTCTGCTTATTATTTCTACTTAAAATGACATCTACTTTATATAGCCTGTTTGAATAACTTTGGATAAACAATGAAGATGATGTATACAAATGAATATGATCTATATAATTGAAATAAAAATACAGCCCACAATAAAATTATCTATAGAATCTCAAATAAAGACAAAAATTAATTTTTGCAATTTTTCACATGGAGATCTGCATGCCTTTTTATTTTTTTAAATTAAATGCAATTTTTGATGAATAAAATCTAAATATCTGGTAAAGCTACTCCTGCAAAAATCCCAATGTTTTGAGAACATTGAGAAAAACTTGAGAACAACTGAGAAAAAAGCCTCCAAAACAAGGCTCCCAACTTTCTATTTTTTTCCAAAATAGTGCATTATTCAGGTTTATTTTTTATAGGTTGGGCTTTGCAACTTGCCCGCAGGAAAAAAAAAACAAAACAAAAAAACCCTCTTAAAAACCCCAGTGTCCTTCCTTCCACAAACTGAGCTTCTATGTATGAGTGGGCAGCTTTCACCACTGGTGCCGGCAGATTTCTCAGAACAGAACCTGTAGAAATTTCTTGAAATAAGGAGAGAATCAAACAATTGTTACCTACAAGGATACTTGAGGCAAAAGGAGGCCAAGGCTTCTGTTTCTGTAGCTATCTGCAAACACATCTTCTGACTTAAGGATAGGAAATAACCCTATCTCCAAGTGCTTATATGGCATGTAAATAGATTATGAATGATTATAATTTTAATAAATATTCTATACATGTTTATAAAACATGTTTATAAATAAAAGCCAGTACTTTCCCCCACAAAAGACAATGGGGACTGTTCCTGAAATCTTTCTAATTTTTTTTTAAATATCAGGTCTACCTAAACATTTCCTCAGGAATTAATATCTGGAGGAGTCAGAAAGAGACAAAAGCCTTTTGAAATTAGATGAAGTGAAAAATTCATAAATTGGATCACTTTCTGACGTCAACAATTGCTAATAGGTTTTCTCAGTAAAAGAGGCTTGCACATTTGAATGTGAACACTTCACTATTATGGCTATTTACATTTCCCCTTGCTTCTTGTTTTTCTTGTTATTCTTACAAACAAGTGCAGAAGCACATGATCATTGAAGAGGAAAGTAATGAAACCAGCTTCTCTAGAGGTTTGCTAACTACATAAAAACTACACAGTGATGTCTGAAGTTTTACCAGATCTTTTTTTTTTTTGGAAGAAAAGATGGATTCAACAGACTTTGAATGTTCTATGGCAACTAATGGATTTTGTGTAGATGCAAAATCAAGTATTTTTAAGTAAGGTCAAAGCATTTCGTTTCAAAAGCATCAAAGCAAACATCAAAGACTTGGCTGTTTTAACTTAGTATTACTACAAGGTTGAGTCAAGAACATTCGAGCTAAATGCTACCTCTTTATCCAGCTTCACTGGGGATACCAGTAGCCAGAACCATTAATGCCAGAGCAACAGAAATATAAAGATCTAATTTCCACTAATCCTCAAAACCAAAATATGTTTATTAATTGTGATTTCTACGATAAATACATGGCATAAATTATCAAATTTGTCTCAGTTTTACAAGCATTTTGTTCATTAAGATAGACTAGCCTTCACCAGAAACCTACATTTGCCAAGGTCACAGGGTGACAAAAATAGGAGCCAGCAGCTGAACCAAATGTGAAAATGCGTATCATTGTGTCCTTTTAAAGACACCAAACTTTATAGAGCGTTTGATTTTTCTGTCGTCAAGAACAACAGAAAATGTCATCCTAAGTTCAGACAATGTTGCAGCAAGTTTACCCTTGATTGCTCTTTACTATCTATAGCAAGTAAGCTTTAAAAGATAATTTTTAAGTGAATGTACTCCCACTAAAAGAAATAAGGTGGAAGAGAAGGATGGAATAGAATACTTGGTTGATTGTCCCATGCTGGAAACCAGTTATTGAACACTCATGAAAATACATGAACTGTCCACTACAAATGCTTTTTCAAATACTGGCCATAATGCTAATTTGCAGAAGTAATCTCAGATACTTCAGCTTTAGAATTGAACTCTAACAAAGAAGAGAACTGATAAAGTATGTTTCACATGTGAGGCTTTTAATTACAAGATCTTGTTCAGTCTTGTTAATTATATTCCATCCTCTCTCTCAAAAGGCAGGAAACGAGAAAAAAGGAAAAGAAAAAAGGCAGCAGGGACTAAAAGCATAAGGAGAGACACAGTATTTCAGATTCTTGAGCTGACACATTTTTTCACAATTTGTGTTTAATTGATACAATCCACACATTCTTTCTGAGCTTCCAGCCATATGTAGAGCAAAAACCTACTGTGGTCAGCAAAGAAACCTAGAATATAGTTTTCCAAATCCACCACCAGAGTTTTAGGTTTAGCAGTACATGTTAACAGCCAGACAGATGATGGAAAATTATTTTGCAATAAAACTTTCTGGATAATGCCAACAACACTTATTTTAAACTACTCCTCTACTCCTTGCTGATTCTACCTGAGAGAGTACAGAGGAAATATATGGACTTCGAGGTTTGATGCTCCTTCAAATTAGCCTCCTTCTCCAAGCCTCTGAAAATGGCTATAAAGAAGCTGCAGAAGTGTTGAAGTCAACGCTGCAATTGAAAGTTGTCCCTCAAAACTGTCCCGCCACATACAGAAACGACAAAGTGTCAATGCATTACTGGTAACTTCCTAAAAGGGCAGAGTTAAAATACTGGGGCTTTCAAGTCATTGTCCTCAGACAACCACATTCACTTGCATATTTATCATCACTTCGCAGCCACCAGTCCACAAGAAAAAAAACCTCAGTTAAGAATGCATGAATAATAAAACAAGAACTAAATCTGAAGCAGCTGTGACAGTCGTAACTTCACTCATAATGAAGAAGGTGCCAGCAAAAAGGTACTGCTTAAAGTCTAGGCAAATCAAATGCCATAATCTTATACATAGAAATTCTTACTGACAATTTAGCTGCAATCATTGTACCAATGCAAACCTACCTATAAAAACCCTCCGTTTGATCATTTTAAACTTACTCTGTATGAGTAACACAAATTCTGCATTTATGGCAATACACTGAAAAGTATCTGTCAGGTTTTCTAATGTGGTTGTATTATCTATGCTCCTAATAGACAGAAGCGTTGTTCCAATGACAATTATATTTCACCTATGTATTTTTTCTAGATAATAAATGCAGAATTTATCCATTTAACTGCAGAAGGCCAATGATGCCCACACTGTGTGAAACACAAAAGGTGAAAAGGCCCTTAAGGTGTGGGGAAAAAAGCAGGTTTCAGAAAATGAAGCACAAGAATTTAGGTTCAGCTATGACTGCAAAAGCTTGAAGACAGAAGTAGATACAATTGTATAGTAAGCAAGTACATTAAAACAATGGTTAGAGTTTCTAGGTTTGGCTGACATAGGTCTTGAAGCTGCAGAAAATCTGCTTAGCAAGGTAGATAAGTTTAAGCTTAATAATGGAATATTGTGCTTTATTATATAAGGCTTAACAAGCAGGCATTGTTTGAAGTAGATGTATGTGTATTTTTAAGGATTGGTTAAAACAGTTGTCCGTAAATTTTAGAGGCATGCTATTGGCTAAAAAGCCTTCAAGAATGCTCTGTAACAAGTAAGTCCTTGGCTGCCTGCGGCTGTGTGAGCTCTGTACCATCTCTTATGTTTCAACTCTGTATATGAGACTGATGCCTGAATAAAATAATAAATAAGCTCAAGGAAGCATCTGCCCGGCTCCCCATTCTGTTTGCTTCTAAAAACCGCTGACACACATTAATAGAATCATAGAATGATTTGGGTTGGAAGCGGCTTTTAAACTCATCCAGTTCCAACCCCCCTACCATTGGCACCTTACACTAGACCAGGCTGCTCATTCAACCTGGCTTTGAACACTTTCAGGGATGGGGCCAACCTATTCCAGTACCTCATCATCCTCACAGTAAAGGATTTCTTCCTAATATCTAAACCTACCCTCTCTCAGTTTGAACCCATTCCCCCTTGTCCTATCACTATATGCCCTTGTAAAAAGTCCCTCTCCAGCTTTCTTGTAGGCCCCCTTTAGGTACTGGAAGGTGCTCTAAAGTCTTCCCAGATTCTTCTCTGCCTGTGAGGGAGTTTGTGGCTGACTTGCCATGGCTGTGAGGCTGGTGCAGATTGCACTTGGAACCAGTTACTTTACTCCTTCTTGGCCTCCCAGATGTTACGCAGCCTTCTAATCCCCTCCTGCAGCTCAGCCACCTGCTGCAGGAGGTCCCCCCAGCTGGGCATACCTTCTGCAGGGAGGTCTGCTGTCTATCCCTTCCCCAGGTCCAGGCACATTCTGCAGTCTGAGCTCTGCACTCCAGTCTCTCCCTCAGCAGCTCCATCTGGGTGGAGGCATCGGCCACCACTGGGATAGATGGCACAGATCCCCCAGCTGGAGCTGCAGCTTTTGCTCCCAGACAAGTGCCCACCCTTCTGCCTTCAGGGACAGGAAGGATGAGCGCCCTTAGCCTGTGCAGATGGCCACAATCAGGTTTCTGGGTTATGTGCACTACGAGTCTCTTCACTCGGCCGTAGAGCAACATATTTCCTGCAGCATCTAGACATCACCATTAAACACACACAGGTGATTAAGGTGTTTTAAGCACTGAATTATGGAAACAGTAAATGAAGCTAGATTAAGAAATCATTTAAAAAGCTTTTATTCTCTTTTATTTGTCACAGCAGTGACAAAGTGGAGAAAGAAAGAAAATGATATTGCTCTTTAACGGCATTATAAGACAATCTAATATGATATGGCTTTGGCTGAGGCTTCATTGATCCTGACAATATCATCACCACAGACTTTGATATGCTGTTCACAACTTGCTCATTACCATTTACATGGATGTAAACACTCAGTTTGGAATATATTCCTTTTCATTAAAATGAGGTTAGCATCATTTTAGTTAGAGAAATAAACTTTGTAATATTTCAGATAACTCTCCTTCCTAGCTCACATTTCATTCAAAGCACAGTATGGGGTTTTTTTGCAAGAGACAGAGACCCTTTATGGGGATGGCTATGTGGTGGCAAGTCACAAAACCCCAAAAAATCACACACGAAATGAAAATAGGTCACAGAGCTGAATTCCAGGAAAAAAAGAAAGCACCTACATAATACTATGGCAACATGGATATTCAGTTCGACTTTACCTCAGAGATCTACTAAACCAAAGAACAGCAAGCTCATGTTACCCTAAAGTAGGCATAGGTTATACCTGAGATAGAAACATTTCACCAGATCAAACCTATAGGACTCTGTTTGCATTTGCCCAGGGCTTTCCTCACACATGTTTTGGGTCAGCACACCTATGTACTGAATTTCTCTATTGCCAGACAGAAGTGTGAATGTATATTAATGCAAATGAGGCTCCAGCTCCCCTAAATAAAATCTGTCTGCTTTAGTGTTGGGCCTACCCTGAATAAATTAGAGTTAGTAACAAATGAGCACATTTAATTCTGTTATAAAATCATTTACCACAGAGGGGGGTGGGAGTGTCTGTGTTGTATTTTGCTTTTAATAGTGCTTGAGGGAAAGACTGAGGTATTTAATACCTTTTTTCCTCAGTCTTTAATTATAAGGCCTTTTGTCTGGATACTCTGCCCCTTAAACTGTAAAGACAGGGAGGGGAGCAGAATGAAGCCCCCAAAATCCAAGGGAAGGTGATCAACAATCTGCTGCACCACTTAGACACACAGGTCAATGGGGCTGGATAGGATCCACCGAAGAATGCTAAGGCAGCTTGTGTAAGTGCTCACCGAGCCACATTCCATTATTTACCTGCAGTCTTGGCCGACTGGGGAAGATCCTAGTTGACTGAAGGTTGGCCAATGTGACACCCATCTACAAGAAAGGCCAGAAGGAGGATCCAGGGAACTACAGGGCTGTCAGTCTGGCCTCCCTGCCAGAGACAGTCATGGAGCAGATCATCCTGAGTGCCATGCCACAGTACATGTATGACAGCCAGTGGATCAGGCCCTGCCATCATTGGTTTGTGAAAGGCAGGTCCTGCTTGGCCAACCTGATCTCCTTCCTTTATAGGGTGACCTGATCAGTGTGTGAAGGAAAGGCTGTGGATGTTGTCTGCCTGGACTTTAATAACAGCTTTGCCACTGTCTCACACAACATTATCCTGGAGAACCTGGCAGCTCATAACCTGGATGGCTGCACTATTCATGGGGTAAAAAAAATGGCTGATGGCTGGGCCCAGAGAGTGGTGGTGAACAGAGTTACAGCCAGCTGGCATCCAGTCACAAGTGATGTTCCCCAAAGCTCCGTACTGGGCCCAGTCCTGGCCTGTTTAATATCTTTACTGACAATCTCAACAAGGGGATTGAGTGCACCCTCAGTCAGTTCACAGACACCACCAGGCTGGGCAGGAGCATTGATCTGAGGGAGGGTAGAAAGGCTCTACAGAGGGATCTGGACTGGCTGGATTGATGGGCTGAGGTCAGTTGGATGAAGTTCAACTTGGCCAAATTCCAGGTCCTGTGCTTTGGTCACAACAACCCCATGCTGCACTACAGCCTCGGGGCAGAGCAGCTGGAAAGCTGCCTGGTGGAAAAGGACCTGGGGGTTCTGGTCAACAGCAGCTGAACGTGACCCAGCTGTGCCCAGGTGGCCAAGAAAGCCAATGGCATCCTGGCCTGTATCAGCAATAGTGTGGCCAGCAGGACTATGGCAGGGATTGTCCCCCTGTACTCAACCCTGGTGAGGTTGCACCTCGGAAACTGTTCAGTTTTGGGTGCCTTGCTACAAGACAGACACTGAGGCACTGGAGAATGTGCAGAGAAGGGCAGCAGAGCTAGGGAAGGGTCTGGAGCACAAGTTCTGTGAGAAGCAGCTGGTTGAACTGAGGTTGCTTAGCTTGGAGAAGAGTAGGCTCAGGGGAGACCTTACTGCTCTCAACAACTACCTGAAAGGAGGGTGTAGCCAGGTGAGGCTCATTATCTTCTCTCAAGGAGTGATCGATAGGACAAGAGGAAATGGCCTCCAGATGCACCATGGGAGGTTTAGATTGAACATTAGTCCATTGATAGTACTGGATTAATGGTTGGACTCAGTGATCTTAGAAGACTTTTCCAACCTAAAGCATTCTATGATTCAGTCCTGAGAACAATGGATAACTATGTTTTTCATCTGACTCAGAGAATTATAGCAGTACAATGACCAGTGGTGCACTTTCCCACTCTGGCATTTGAAAAGTGAAGACATGCTGGATAATATATTGCTTTGACTAAACTAGGTTGTAGATCTCCTCAGTATATTTCCCATCTCTTACATCAAAACCCTAACTGCCCAACTGTGGCAATGGATCCAGAGAATAATTTAAATAGAAGAAGTAACATAAAAGACCAAAATAAGTTATCTGTAAGGAAACAAATATGTACGCACACCTACATATAATGTGTATATACAATATATAGTATATATAAATTTTACATGTGTAAAAATTTAATTTTGGGGAAGATCAATAGCAATAGCAAAGAAACTCAGAGATTATCTTGGGTTTATAATATGAAGGGTTTTATCACATTTGAATGGATGCTATGTCATAGCCCACTTTCTAGCACCTTTTAAAATCATCTCTGCACAATCTCCTAGTGAAATCACCCCTGAAAAATGTACTACCTACCCCATGAAGCACCTAAGCCATAGGAGTGCTGACCTGATTATATTACACGCTGATCTATGCTATACTACAATCTACAACGTAGGCAAAGGGCACACAAATTAAAAATGAAAGCACAAGGAAATCAGGCAACAAGTGCAGAGCTACACAGCAGAGACTAGAGCAGAATTAAAACGAAATTATGAAATCTGAACTCCTTCATATACTATATTAAGTTTTCTTTCAAAGCACACTGAGAAGGCTCACCTCCACCCACTGCTCAGGATATCAAAACAAAACATATCTGCTCAACAAATTCGAGCAAGTTTTTTCACTTCAGGCACTCAAAGAACCCACTGTTCTCAAAAAGAGAACTCACAAATAAATGATCACGTATTTTCTTTTTTTGTTATGTTTTTAAAGAAATAGCATTTTTCTCAAATCATAATCCAAAATTTTGGTCTTGAAGAAGTAAACAGAGTTTAAAAATACAGTAGAAAACACAGTCTTTAATAAAGTTCGGCTTTCAAAAAAGGATTTTAAAAGATTATTTTTATACAGCTTAACAGTATAAACCCCTCTACATGATAGAGGTAACTTTGATGCTACTGCATTCATAATAATGTTTTATTCATGTATTTCTTTTGTAGCTCTGTCACTAAGAATTGAATCAGCTACATACAACTTAATTCTTCCCCAGCTAGTTGTGTGATGAGAAAGATGATATTGCTTTCTGATTGCAGTAAAACAAAATGAGATATATTAACTGTCTGTTCTACTCTGAGTAACAAATGCAGTGAGTATGAGAGATCATATGCATGACTACTTTTCAATAGAGATGTCACATATATAGAGTACTTTTTTTTGTTATTCATATTTCTGTATTTTCCCAAACTGGATCTACGGCTGTGGATCCAAGTCCCTGCAGTACTCTGCCCTATTATCCTTTATACTTATTTACAACCAGTATTTTGTGATACCAGTAGTTAAAGGGAAAGAGCATACTATGCACCTAAATATTTCCATTCCTAAATGGTGAGGGACTTAAATTGTTTTGCTAATAATGAAAATATCATAAACAAGCCACACTTATGTCCACTACTACTTTCAGATTTCATCTGAAATTTATTTTAGTGCAGCATATGAGGAAAAAATCTATGGAAATAAAAATCAAATGTTAATTTTCTCCTCAGATTAAATGAAGATTGCAGTTGAAAATTTTTTAGCAAAGCAGATTGCCAATGGCTGTGTATGATGACAATCCAGTGTCACATGACAAAGTAGAGCATGGTATTGAATGCTTCACGATAGTGTTTGAAACTGAAGGTACTAAAGCACCTTCAAAGAAAACCTCAGGTTTCCTTTGCTCTGAAAACAAGGAATTAAATTACCAGCAAGGAAAATGTCTTCTTGATTAGAAGACAAACTCCCAGGCTTCATGTCCTGCAAACCCAGATAAGCCATAAGAAGACCTGTTACACAGCCCAGCTCCCTCCTACAGCCCCTGCATAAAAATGGCATATCCTTTATATCAGTACTCCAAGCCTAAAAGAAAAGTCATAGAATGTGCAAATTACAGATTCCCAAAGATAAAGAGTCTTCAATCTCATGTTTAAATGGTAAGCTCTAGAGAGGAAAAAATCCCAAAGATTGGAAGATGAATGTGATGAATTATCCTGGACACATGAATTTGGTGCTTAATCTGACATCATCAATGTCTTTGGAATTTTGTCCTCAATTTCGAAGAATCCTGCCATTAAAAGAATTAAAAGAAAATATTAAGAGTAGTTCGATATCAAAGCAATTGAGTCCAAAATCTGTGGCTTTGGAGGCATAGTGATAATTCACTGTAAATGTAACACGAAGTTAAGGTCCCATAGAAATAGAAGAAATTATCATTCTAATTCATGCAGATGTTGCTCTGGTGCTGTTCTGTAATGCAACAAGATGGATTCTCCTGGTGACTAAAAGCAATTTTGAAGTTGTTGGTACTATTGTATGTGCAAAAAAACCCCAAAACCAAAGAAAAAAGCAAAGGGAAACAAAAAAGTATCAGAGGAACACTTGCAATAGAAGCATAGAAGAAAGCTCAGAGAGTACATTTCAAGCATATTCTTGGCACTAAGGAGAATTTTTAGAATAAAGAGACTCCCTTTATTATTCCTACTCTTCTTTTATTTAGGAAGATATAATTTTATGAAGATTTGTTCTGCAAACAAATGAAGATACACTATTATAAGCAATTCTCTCATCACTTTTTCCTCCCAATAGAATAACCTATGAGAATCTGAATACGACTAACCATTTATCTAAAAAGATATTGTGCTATATACTCCCTTTTGGATGTAGATGGACTACAGTCAAATATGACACTGATCCTAATTATGATTCTGATGTTACAGAGGTCCAGAGAAACTACGACCCTTAAATGACTTAGCCGCATCCACCAATATCTGTAATAGCTGAGTACAGCTCTGCCAAACCGTTCATACAGAATGCCATTGCTTTGCCATTGTAGGCACTGCAAATCGATGCCTGAAGTTCCCTTGGAAGCACTGCCGAGAGAGAGTTATGCATTGCATCTTCTTGACTAGCTGTCCATGGGTTTACTGTGGATTCAGCTAATGCCATAGGCCTTTGGCAGCTGGCGGTATGCACAGTGTAAAACGTCATTCAGCTTCAGTGTCTCAATCACTGTGCTCCACAGAGCAGAAAATTAAGTTCGACAGATTTAAAGGAGGTTCTTGTCATTTACTGTAATTCATATAAATCATTATATATACGGCTTTAAAATCTCATCTGTAACTTCCAAAGAATGATGACTGAGTCAGTGTGATTATTTTATATCATTATAGAAAAAAAACCTGAATTATGAGCTCAGATCAAATGTTCATTTTCATTCCCATGGACAGAAGCATTGCCATCATTTCTATCTCTAAATATTCTTTCATTTTCAGAAGAGCCTAATTTCTGTATCATCTAGCCTTAACTAACGTGAATAGTAGTATTTTCTTTCATATTCTAAGTGGCTAAGAATTTTCTGCTGGAACTACTTTTTTAATGGAAAGAGAAGATTTAGAGGTGACTTTTTAGTATAAAATGTGTCAGGTATCGTGAACTTTCTGTAAAATTTAAGTGGCATTCTTCTGTATTCTGCCTTGTACATGCTGCTTTTAGGATGTCATATTCACTCTGTTGGGGACAGATAATTCAGAAGCCAAGCCTCTTCAGCATCTCAGGAATGAAAACTGTCCTAAATATGAAGAATCCATGACTTTATGTCATGGAAAGCACTGTACTTCCAGTGTTCCTGGGCACGCT
>WEIT01033679.1:115955-150815 GCA_013389985.1 Dryoscopus gambensis | reverse complement strand
GAGCTACTCACTCAACAGTGACACTAAGACTAATATGGCTTTGCTGTAAAGTGGGTATCATCTGTCCTACAGCCTCTGGAGCACACAGGGTAAGTAAATAGCACATGCCATATTGTATGCCTACACGAGAGCTGAAGTAAAGTTATACAGAGTTTCAACAGCTATGGAAACTTCTATGTCAAGACAGGGCCTTGGCATATAAAATTTGTGTAAATACTTCCTGCTGAGGAGGTTGGCACAGTAGGCTTTTAAGGTCCTGCAGAGTGAGAAGGCATGAAGACATAGATCCTGATGAGCTCAATTATCTTCTCCCTGTGACTTCTGCAGAGGTTAGAGTTGTGGGTATCTGTCCATAAAGGCATGATCTCCTGCTGTTTATGGACAGATCTCATGAGAATTACTAGTGATTTTAGTATGATTTCAGTGTCAGGCATCGTTTTCTTCCCTTAAAATTAAATAAATCATTCATTAAGAAATGCTCATTTGCTTGTCTCTTCACCTGACTCTGTTTTGTCTAGGATTACTTGCTTGCGATGAAGTGTGTCAATACGATCCCCCAGAGTACAAGTGCTTACTTCCTTATTTAGGAACAGTACAGATGATATGAGTGTTCATTCTCCTGGATGCTCATCAGTCAGGTGAAGTGGAGAGTTGAGACACAGGCTCTTAATTCACATAAATATCCTGGAGTTCCCACTTGAGTTAGCTAGCTGGCTAGATGCAATAAAAATTAAGAGTACAAATGCTGTGCATATTTCAGCTGGCCGCCACCTGCTTTACTGCAGAAAACAGGATAATCCTTTTGTCTGATGAAAGTCCTTCACCACTTTCCCACAGTTCCTTTTTTGCTCCACAGAAGCCAACAAGTTCTCCTGCAATCTTCTGGAGATAAAAAAAAAAAAAAAATAGAGCCTCGCTATATGGAGGAAAAAAGCTGCAGTCTGCCCCACCAAAGCTACAGCTCCCCACCAGGCTTGTTCTGAGTCCCAGTGGAAGGGAGCACATACACACAGCTTTAGTCTGCATGGGTGAACCTGCTGCCCAATATCTAGAGCTAATCACCAAACCTAACCTTGCAAGGAAGACTAAACTAGGATTTTTTTTTCCAACCATCTTCTTCAGGGATTACTATTTCTAATCAAAGAATGCCCATAAAGTATAAAAAAAATGGCTTCAACCAGCCTGTTGCCCTCACCAAATTCTATAAAACCTGTCACTGAATGACATGCCACACAGATATGAAATTCCTTTTTTAATATGTAGGCCGGGGGGGAGGAGAAAGAAAGAAAGAATAGAGTTCACAGTGACAGAGCTCTAAGAGACTCTCAGAATTAATTTTTCTTCGTATTTTCAGCACTCATTTCTTTTAAACATTAACCAGAAGTACAGAGTGTAAAACCAGCTGTGCTTATTTCTTTACTGCAAAGTTTGGTTAGATTTGAACTCTTTGTACTGAAACCTACTCATCTTTCAAACATATGTTGTTCTTTCCTTTTTTTTTTTTCAAAATCTATGGTCTCACCCTAGCAAAATACTGCTTCTGTGGATCAGTGGGGTTTGTCGCCTGGGTAAGGACTACTGTGTCTTTGTTACAGAGAAGCCCAGCTGAGCTATTTATGCAAGCAAGGACTATTTGCAAGTAATTTTCAGGATGCAGCTGCACTGTGAAAAGTATTGTATAGTCTATAAAAATAGTGGCTATACCTTGTAATCTTGAAGTCCTGGTATGTTTGCATGGAAACTCCACTAATGTCCCTACATTGTTTCTTATGACCTCACAGAGGAGCAATGTACTTTCAGGAAGTCTATTCCCAGAGCTTGCCAGGGTCTGACATTTTAATCATGGAAAGCAATTCATCTTATTTTCAATACTAACTTAAGGATGACTTAATCAAATGGCAAAAATGTACCTAATGGTGCTTAATTACATGACTAGAACATATGAAAAAAGATATATTTGATAAAATGTAACTGAACTGTGAAAATCATTGTAATATAAGAATTATTCCATTATCTTTGAATCAATTTGGACATTTAAGATTGATCTCTTGGGGAAGGCAAGATTTTTCAGTGAAATACAGGTTGGATGTTTAGTATCTCACATTTTAAAATGTTTTACTTCCATTCTGAGTTCTATTTTACCTTGGAGAATATTATATTAAATAACATTTTCATGCAACTATGAAGTTATATTTCTGCTTTATAGTTCCAAGACAAACCAACTGACTTTTAAAGATTTTGCTCCCCTATTTGTCTGAAGTTTTGGACTTATACTGTTTAAAAATCCTGTATTTCCAGTGCTCTTTATGTGATCCTTTCCATATATTCCTGAGCGGAAATTATGGCTAGGACATTAAACAACAATCCATGCATAACCTATAGATCATTATTCCAACATATTCCAAAAGTACCTTTTATTAAGAAAAAAAATCACTTGGCTTCCACATATAGTGTTACTAAAAGCTAATAAAACTTTATGTGCAAAGGGGTTTGCATAATGATCTGGCACTGTGCTGAGTACACTGGTGTGGTATCAGAATGCTGAAATCTTCCAGTATGAAGCTGAGAACCAGTAAAAATCAAATTTAAAAACTTTGGCTATTTACTTGTTTACTTATAGGATTAAAGAAAAAAAAGTAAGGCAGTTTTACATATTCACCAGGAAAGAAGGTATCACTAATTCTGTTGGCTTTCAGCACAGAGAGGTGCGTTTTGCTATATGGGCAGTCAAGGATATTACCAGATCTGGGGCAGGGCTGCTCCGGGCTGCAAAATATCAAGGGTGCCTTGTTTATAGGAGAACTACATCAGTTTGTGGTGTGTCAACATCTGATGTGCATGCAGATCTCACAGACTTCATTTCAGCAGCTGCACCTCCCAAGAAGTTCTATTCTTGCTCTGAGAAATTAGTATATGGTGTTAGAGAGAGAGAGAGCAGAGGAGAGATAAAATAAAATAATACCAGAATGAAATGGCCTGTGTATAAAGCTCTGAGAAGCTAAACACATGTCTAAATTGAAGACAGAGGGTTACTCAAGTGCTGAGCTACTTCTGTAATGGCCAAACTCATCTTGCTCAACTTTACACGTCTGCAGTATGAGAAGCTGCAGAAAAGAGGCAGTGCTGAAGATCCTTCCTCTTTGTTGAGGTAGGTGACAACGTATACTGATTTCCTCCTTGACAACCCTACTGCATTGCTTCAGTTTCACCTGGAGCTCCCTTCCCAATGGCAGTCTCGTGGTCCCACCTTAGCATCTGCTTTATCAGCAGCACTGGCATGTGAACAGCCCTTCACCATATTCTCATAGTCTTCAGATAACCACAGCCCTGCCCTGGATTTATGCTCTACCTTCTAATGGAGAAAATCTTGTCCTCCTCCTGCTCTGTAGTTCCTAGCTGATCACACCCCTGGCCCTTTCTGGCATTAAAAAGTCTACATCTCAGATGCATACAAAATGCATCAAAATTTGATGCATTATAAAATCCGCATCTCTAGCACAGGTCATCTTAAAAGAAAATAGTATTAATAACAAAACACACTGTAAAAAAGGAGGGTTCCAAAATTCAGGTAGCTCTATAATGGGTGAAATATGTTAGGAGGAAATTCTCAACTGTGAGGGTGGTGAAGCACAGGAGCCAGTTGCCCAGAGGAGTTGTGGATGCCCCATCCCTGGGAGTGCTCAAAGCCAGGCTGGATGGGGCTTGGAGTAACCTGCCCATGACAAACAGTTTGGAATGAGATGATCTTTAAGATCCCTTTCAACTCAAACCATTCTGTGACTCTATTATTATTTGGAAGTTTGTATATCTTTATATTTTCCAAATACTATTACCAGTAGTAATCAATGACTTAAAGAGGGTTCCTTGGGTATGATTGTATAATAATACAGTTATTTAAATGTCATTTTCAAATTACTGGATAAATATATATGACAATATTTTTTGTTAAGCACTAACTTTGTAGAGATTCTTTTTTTTTTGTAGAGATTCTTTTGACTATGAGTTTTATGACAATACAGTGTATACACAGAGGTTAGTTAATAATCAAAAAGAAGAGCTTGTCCCAGTTGAGATTCAATTTTTCTTTATGCATTTTGGCCACTGTAAATCTTGTACAGCTTCCAGATTCAGACATGTTTCGCAGAGAGCTGCAGATCTAAGGCTTCTAAACAGAAAATTGACTAAAAACAAAATGAGGCAGATTGTTGTCAAGACAGATACTGGGACTGTTCAGAACAGTGAAAGGAATAATTGTGTGAAATTATAATAGTTATAATTACTATCATTCCTTATTAAAAATAAGGATACTATAGTTAAATACATATTTCATAGTGCATCACAAACAAATAGCACTGTATGTAGTTCTGTCAAATTGTACCAAAACAGGGCAAATATGTGTACTTCAGCAACTTTCAAGGGTTAAAATATCATGACACATTATATATACCTTTATACCAAAGGCCAGAGGAATAGTAGTCCCATTTCTTAATAGCTATGGCATTTTATGGAACTTCTGCCTCTTTATGGTTGTGTGACTTCCCTCATTCAGGAACGCCAGAATAGAAAAAGGTCAAAATAGATGTCAGCCCAAGCAATTATGAAAGAGAGAACTTGGACATGACCCTGAGATTAGAAATGGTGACCTGTCACAGTAACAGGGGAAAACCTGCCATGCTGCCTTTATGTCAAATACAAACTACCATGGCAGTCTTAAAATGTGCTCTCATTTATTTGCATTTTAATCTCTTTCACCTCTAATATTGGCTTTCCTTCTCATCTTCTCTCTTCTGCCATACACAGATGGCTCAGATGGCAGAAGATAGGCAGAGAGTTTGGAATATCCACATCCCTTGCAAAGAAAGGAAATTTCTTGGGAAAATGGATCAAAAACTTATTTGCCTGGACATGAGGACCAGAAATAACACAGTAAGCAAATTGTGGTCTGACCCTGACCACTGCAAGAAATATTCCTGGGTTCCTTGAAGGTCAATGATATCTTGATCTCAGGTACAAAACATCCTCAAAAACTATGTAAATTGCAATGGAAGAAGAACCTGAACAGAACTGGATTTGGAAGTGAAATTTTCCTTTTTTTTTTTTCATATTTAAGGTTTAATCATAGTAAAATAGCAACATGTCTTGCTATATATTTTTTTTTATTATTTTGCAAAGGAGATATTTTAAGTTTGTTTTGGTTTTTAAACATGATTTGAATTAACTATGTCATCTTTGGACTCAATTCTTTACATAGAGAAGCATTTTCTCTGCAGTACATCTTTTATTTCACAGTTGACCGTCTGCAGAAAGAATATTGTGGAAGAGATAAAGTTCATTTTCACTGGTAGAGCATGAGGCCACACTAACAGAACACAGGGATGAAGTGTTTAGCTGGGCCATGAATCAGAGATCTAGCAGCAGCATGGCAAATTCTCATTAGAGAATGGGTTTTCTGCTTGCCACTCTTTAGCCAAAGAGAGGGCTGTATTCTCAGAGGTCATCAGCCTGGCCATCAAAATTCTGATATGCAAAGTACCAATGCTTTCATAGCGTAAAACTGTCCTTTTTCACCAGGGCAAAAGATTTGATTTCTTTACTATTCAGCAAATTAAAATGTTTAGTTACAGTGTTTATGGTGGTTGCACCTCAAAAGTTTCTTCTTTGCCTCCAGGCTATTCCTATGTCAATCTTTTTTTCCTATCTCAACAGCAGAAAAGTCTGATTTGACATCTGTACATGCTTTCTGTAAACAATCAATATTCACTATTCAGAAGGGCAGATATTTCTTTCAAAATATGTATTTTTTTCCAGGACTCATATAAAGAGATGGCACTTAAAAGCTCTTGTAAAGTTCCACTACTTCGAATTCTATCCCTTATTGTTGCTACTGGGAACAGGATTGAAAAATAAATATATATACATGCAATTTAGGACTCTCTGAAATAGAATAATTGCAAAGTGGGTAAAAGAACAGTGTGTTGGAAGTTGACGGTTTTAGGTTGGCAAAATTGATCTTGCAGTTTCATGGGTGTATCTGTATAAAATAAAGGAGGTATAACTTCTTCTTTTACTCTTAGAAGTTGTGATTGCTTTTAAGAAATTAGACAACTGGGTGCAATTTTTTCCTTGAAAACTAAATCTTATTTTGATCACTCATCTTAACAGCCTTTTTAAAAGTAAGCCTTCTACCTAAATATGCAAGTTAACTGTTGTTTCAAGATGAGATTCACATATGCTGATGTGAAACACATTTTTTAAAAGTATGTATTTATTTTATCAGATGGGGAGCAGAAAGGAATAATGAGTGTAGTAGTCCTATATTCATAAAGTCTGAAATGAAATATGCTATGGTTCATAACAACCAAATTTCTGCAACCAGCATAACTTTTCAGTTACAGTCTTTATGAAACAAGAGAAACTCTTATGGAGTAACAAAAAAATTATAGTATAGAGAGAAACAGCAAAATATTTTTCATGTGCAAGGTGTGTAGTAATAACTCAATAGAATATTTTATTTCCCAATGCAGGTAAATATGAATTCAAAGAGCAGTACCATAACAGTAGTAATAGGTGGTGAGGCAGCTCTCCAGAGCAGCCCAGCTGAAATACCTAACATTAGGTTTTGATAGCCGGTGGTCAAGACCAAGACCACAGTGGAAAGACTCCTTCATTCTTCTACTACTGGATTTTTAACACTTATTGTCATCTCCATGACAAAAAGAATGACAAGCCCGTGTGTTCTTCTAAAGATGTGGTCACTGGAGTTTTTGTGTTATGACTCAACCATGGACCTAGTACCAACCTCTCAGTGTGACACTGCAAGCAAAATCAAAATTCTTTCTTTATTGCATTAAGTGTCAGTCAACTCCAAATCTGTCAGAAGCTCTGTGGTGGATATGGGAGCTGCACCAGACAGCTTCAATGGATGTTGGTGAAAACTGAGGGGGAAGAGAGGGACTACTGCATCAATATTCAATGCTATGTTCAATTCTCTCAGCTGGCCCCACATGTGCATGGAAAATTGGAAAGAAGCTACTCCAATAACCAATGGAGGGAAGAACAAGGTTAGAGAGTCTATGGAGAGTCCGTTAAGATGATAAAGAAAAGAGTTTACCTGGAAGTATAGAAGTGGCTGGTCAAATCTATGGACAGAAAAAGAGCTTTGGGAAGGCATTGAGAGAGGCAATCAGGTACTGATTCTCTGCCCAAAACTTCTGAGTGTTGTCACAGTGAGAGGGCACTGTGAGGAAATGCTTCTTTCTGTATCACAGCACTCAACTGGGCAAGAAAAAAAGGTAGGCTTGTTCTCAAAGTAGCTGAAATAATTTTGACTTCAAACTATGTTCTGGCAAGTGCCAATTATATCTATCTTTAAAACCACAAAATTTAAGTCTACCAAGAATATACTTCAAGAATATACTTTTTCATGAGTTATATTAACAGCATTCTGTTTAAAGAATGAGACATTGCTCACTATACTGCAGTACTTCATGGGCTGGAATGTGTAAAATATTGTATTTATATTTTAGTTGTGATTAAATGCATGATGCCCATCAAAGTGTCTAACTCCTATGTATTTAAAATTTGAACAGGCATTACTTTTTTTCCTTAGTGAATGCTGAAAAATATAAAGCATGATGAGGTTTCAGCATTGGATATGGGAAAGACATTGTTCATAAGACAGAGTAAATTGCCCAGAACTGTTGCCTAATGGGATTCTGAGTAAAGAAATTTCCTTAAACTAAGTATTTTCTGAACAAAAAAGAGCAAAAAACTGGTATCCACATCTTGCTGGCTCACTTTCATTCATACCTAGAGCCTCAATAACTATATCAAGATAAGATTAAGTAAAAGTTTTAAATTGAAAACTCATCACTGTAGCATAAAAACTCTTCTTTTTCTGATACTATATAAACCGTGCCAAATAGCTTGTTTTCCAGCAAGTAAAAACTTCCCTAGAGGTGTAACAACAGGTATGGCTCTACACATAGTGAAGTAAGTAGACATCTTTGTAAGCCTGGAACCACATTTTTTTCAGATGAAATCCAGCAATGACATTGGCACCTCCCATATACCTGGGGAATCTGCAAGCAATGGATTAAAATATAGCATTGTCTCGCTAACACAGTCTTCATCCTTCCTACTAATAGAACTGAATCATGTCAGATACAGGGTCTTGGGCTTGAACTATGGATCCAAATATTCTTCCAAAGATACTTTTTTTAGAAACCTCTATGTGTGGACATAAAGCTCACAAAGAAGAAGTCTGTACAATATGACATCAGTTTAAAGAACTCCAGATGAAATTGTCACTTGTTTGGTTGGTTGGTTCTAGTGAATCCTCATGCACATCAAGCCACTGAAACTGTCTGTTGCTTGCTTAAAAAAAAAAAAGTCAGAAAGAAGAAAAGTTTAAAAGTTACCAGTTATTCATATGTCACAAATATGAATACAGTCGTATGTTAGTGATGTTGGATGACACCACACCATTATCTTTGGTGGTTCTTTTGACTAACAACAATCTTTGCCTGTGATAATGCCATTGACCTTGACCCTATTAGAAGGCTCACCTTTGGCTTATAGCACACAGTTAAACCTGCAATCAATTACACCCAAGCAAGCTGTCAGTAGCTGAGAGTGTTGCACAAATTGTTTATATTAATGTTTATCTGATAAATATTCACAAAGGCTGAGATGGGGAATCACATGCAGTCAAAATAAACAGCTGGTCAGAGATTCTTAGTACAACAGCATTTGTTTTCTCTTTATAATTGCTAGAAAATCTTACAGTCTTGTTGAACATATGACCAATGAAATGTATGGAGATATTTTCAATTACTTAGATTTGTGGTATGCTGTGAACAGTCATTTCTTCCTTTTCCCTTTACTCTCTCTCCCCACTTTCGTCTGCCAAGGACAACAGTTATTCAAACCTAAGGATATCACTGATTGAAGAGGTCTTGTAGAATTACAAAAAAATATGATGGAGCAAATGAGATTTTTCAGGACTGCTTTGAAATAAGAAAATGTAAAAAAAAGAAATTTTAATTAAAAAAAATTAAAAAGGACCACAGTAGATTGCTGACATAATGAGCAGATTCAGTACAGTGAGCAGACTGAAAGATGAGAAATTAGTAGATTGCTCTTCAATAAATCCAAATAACCACTGATTCACTCATTTGCTGAATGAGTCAGAACAAACTATCTCAGTGGTGAGAAGACGAGCAAAAATCTGCAGGACATATTAGAACATGAAGAGAAATGATCTCATTGCCTCCACCCAAAGGTGAAGCTAAGCCTTGTACACTTCCTTGAGAGCACTGGGCCTGACAGGGGAGTAGATGAAGTGGAACATTTCCTTTCAGACATAGATCTTCCTGCTGTGTTCTGCTTTTTCCTTGTGTTTAAGAATGGATTCCCACAGTGTGGGCTGCATGACTCTGCCTAGCTCTGTGCACAAACTGAGACACCATGGAAAGCCAGGAGGCTGCTGGCAGAGCTGCTGCAGCGTGTGGTACCAGTTCTCTGATTTGTGTACCCACTGTCTTCCCTCAGTCGACCTTCAAGCAGTTAATTTTCTTTGATTCAGAAGTCATTCCTGTCACTGTACTCTATTGTCATACATCTTGGTGCTGGCAAATTAAATCAGAGTAGGGAACTGCCGCCAGATTTTTTTGTGAGGGACATTGCCTAGAAATCGCCAGTGCCAGAAAGGCCAAAAGTGCAGTTTAAACCTCCTGTAAACTTCAACTGCGTGGTCTTGCATGGATCTGAATTCAGAATTTTCTTCGTGGTTGCTGACAACCCTTTGACCAAATTAAACTTTTGCATTCACTGGCTATTCCATATGTTGGCAATGACCGCTGGACTTTCTTGGTCCTGTTTACAAAAGTAAAAGCAATTTTTGTGATCCAAAATTAAAAGTATTTGTAGATATGTTTGATGGTAGTTATCCTAAAGAGTAAAGAACACCTTAGGTATTGTTTCTTACTTTGTTTTTGTTTTGAGACTTGATGAAGCCTCAGGATTTAAATCTGGTAATTAGAGAAGGTGTAGATGGTATTTTGAATTATTTATGCAGTGCTCTTTAAAAAGTTAGATAAAAATTAGCTGACAGCTTGTTATATGAATATAAGCAGGTAAGATTTATTTTTTTTCATGACAGCACTGAAGCTTGATTAAAATCTCTTTATTAAACTAGTACAACTGAAAAAAAGGCAGCATGTGCTTGTGGGAAAATGGTACAGTTTATTACAAAGCAAAAACTTTGTCTAACAGCACAACAAGAAATAGTAATTGTACATCAGCTAGGTAGATAATCCATTTAAAATAGGTAATGGATTGAGCACCTTCAGGCAATGCTTACATTGCTCATTTTGTTGGAAGGAAGGTGAGAGTCACATGAATGGCTGTCAGTGAAGAAAACACAGGGACCTGAGCAAACCCTTCACGTTTCTAGGAAGACATAGGTGCTCTTGCAGATACTGTAGGCCATACTGGAGACTACGCTGAATGTGTACATATCATGTTTATTTATGCACTTTAACAGGTTTTATAATTACTTAGGCCCTGATTCTTCCAGTATTTGTGTACTGCTTATCTTGAGAATGCCAGCAAGAAGTCCACCAAAAAAAAAAGGGTGTAGATGTTGTACCTGAGGCCATGCTGAAAAAAAGAAATCCTATACAAGCACATGGCTTTCTGGCTACATTGAATCAGCTTTGAAAATCCTCTCTCATGGGGATAAACTTGGATTTGCAGAAGGCAAGAAAAGATTGACATCTGTAGCTGCACATAACAGCTTTTCTGGCATGATTAATGGAAAGAGGTCAGCTATGAATATGATACGATGAAAAAATTTAATCAGGATGACCACACATAGGCATAAAATATAGAAAAATAAAGAAGTCCAGTTTAAGACTTTGAGATCTATTAGAAATCGTACATAAATATTATATTGGTAAAAATCAAGCCTCTTGTCAGTTAACATTCATTTAATGTTTCATTGACTTCCTCACTTCTGGAATCAAACCTTTTATAAGTACTTGTCGAAAACAGGCATATATTGGATATTCATACTTTCTAAATTTATTATAGTGTTTAGGAAAATAACAGTTAGATTTATACATAATAAGAGTAACTACAGTGTCTGTTTCAGTGAAGTTTGTGTTGCAACTAGGTATGTTCCCTTATGTCCTCCAGAAGTTTGTAAACAGCTCCATCTTCAGGCATCATTCCCTCTGCTATAAAAGAAAAAATGCAAAAATCATAGTACAGCCAAAGCTTTCAGAGACCTGTTAGCATTTTGCAGTTTACATTAACTTCTAGCAGTTAAACAAATGCAATGGTTTCATATAACCACTTCTCAGATATATTAAGCGGAAAGAAAATCGCTGCGATTGAACCAAGAATCTAATGAATTCTGGTAGGTCAATGGCAAAGTAGATGTATGACATCTACCTGTATCTAAATTAGACTGAAACTGCATTGCCACCACTAGAAGGTCCTTCTGTCAGCAGACAGATCCCAAAGTACTCAAATCAAGTCAAATCAATTTTTAAAATGTATATGTGGCTAAACAAAAACGAATGAAGTGAGACAGGAAGCCCTCAGAAAACATTAACATGCAGGAGATGAAATATCTAAAACTCTTGGAGAGGGTAAATCTCCCAAAATCAGGCCTGCAGAATGGCCTTTTTACAAACATTCAGTGTGGGAATGAAAGACATTATTTCACATGCTTGCAGGCGTGTAAATGAGGTGTTCCTTGGATATTGAGGAGAGTGTAATTCTATCGTCTGATGGGTGTTCTTCTTCTCAGTGGCAGTGCCTGAATAAGCCAGTGAAATGATTTGATTTCTTAATCTGAAAACACTTTGGAATATAGTTTGCCTCCAGAGCCTCCAAAAGGGATCTCTGTTTATTTAACAGGATATTTGGTAGTGTATAATATAATAATTTCTAGAATTATAAACTAAACTGAATATATTAGTCTGTCAGTATATTTGCCACTTTATACTGCCAGATCAGTATGTTTGCCATTTTAAAATACAGTCTATTGTCTTCATACTTATTTTCTACTAATCCTGCTGGTCAGATTTTATCAGATCACTGTTATTCTAAACAGTGGTTCCATAAGTACTGTGTGGTTCCATATTAAATAGATGTATGTGATCTTTTTCTCTCTCCCACTCTCTCTGTGTGTGTGTGTGTGTAGTTATACATGAAACATCCTTCTTTTCTATAAGTTGTCACTGTCTGCACCCATCAGACATAAGATAGGCAACTGAAAACACAAAATATAACACAAAAGATAGGTGTGTTGCTTCTCTGAAAGTGGTAATATACAAAGAAACCTTTTACTCCATTTCACAAAGGTTCTAATTTCACCATCTCTCTCCATACATAGCCCATCCTATCAATTTTCTACTGTTTCTAATCTGAAAATAGGAACATGCTTGTATATCTTATGAAACAAATGTGCTGTATTTCCCACACCCCAAAACACTGTATCTACTCTTTGTGCCAAAAGCCAAGGAAACTGAGTTTTCCTAGGAAAGTAGGCACTATAGAAGGTACAGGATGTGGACCCAACAATCTGTATGCAAATTTAATTCATGCCTAGAGATGTTATTCCTAGTATGGTAAAACCCTGGCTCCACTGGAGCCTGTAAATTTCCATTGATTTACGTGGATCCTGGATTGCCTCTACATCATTTTCTTGCCATATGATAGAAACACTTAGCAAAACAATTGAATTTTAGAAAATTAAGTACTTTTGTAACTATATTTATGGGATAACTGAGCATTTCTTTGAAAGGTTAGATTTGTGGGATTTTTTTATAAAATTTATTTCTTTTTATTTAGAGTCTACAGGACTTTTACTAAAGGTAATGACATTAGTTAATGATATTAGTTTTTATTAGCTAATGATATTAGCTTTTCTTAGAAAAACAATATTGGATAATTACTGGAGTCTATGGACATTAAGCCAGCATGTTAGAGTCTAGTTGAGTTACCTTAATAAGAAAAGAGAATTCATTTTTGTCATTAGAAAAGGATACCACTAGTATGAGTTTCTGATTATACATCTAACAAACATTGAATTGTTCTTTTGGGGAGTATCCCCAGTCTCTCCTTGACTCTTCTGCATTAGTTGGGTGCACAAACAAAAACCATTTTGGTAGGGTTGCTAAAATGATTCATTAATTCTTTGCAGAGTGCTTCAAACATAGCATTGCAGATATGCGTTGTACTTTTATTGTCAAAAATTGGGATATGTTCCCCAACAAACCAGCTCTCACATACAAGAAACACTTCTTCAATGCCACGTAAATCTGTAGCCTCATGATCATTTTTGAAGCTGTGTTCACCAGCAGAAGCAACAAAACAATTAATTATGGCTGATAAAATGTTTTCACATTTCTTTTCTTTGTGAAGGAAAAAAGCCAAAACCTTTTTAGTGACATGATAGTCTAATTCATATATCGTTTCTGTAATTTTTATATCAATTTGTCACTGAAATTATCATCTTACTCATATATTTCTAAGTAATAGAAGTTATGGGTTTGATGAGTAAAATAAATCTAAAACCATCCTTCCATAGGTTTGCATTTAAAAAAAAATAAAGTGGTAAATAATTTCTCTGAGCCCTTCACAAGGGAATCTGAAAATAAATCACTGAAGTGTCTTTTGTCTAACTCAAACTAGCAGTTGCTAATCCTAAATCAGTTACCTACCTAGCTACCAAAAGATTTTGAACTAATTCAGCATAAAGCTTGGATTTATTTGCAAATCTTTGATTTAAATATTTTGACTGAAGGAATTGCTTGTATCAAAGGGACCAGGTTGGACACAGCTCTAATTCAGATTACTGTTTAGAAGGACTCCGTTACTTGAAGCCTTTAGCAGGAAATGTGCTTAATTCTATAATTTTTCAGGTATGCTTTCATAGCCTGCTGTTTTACTTGCTTGCACACTCTTTTTTTCATTAATAAAATCAGAAGTAGAAACTTCCTCAGCCATTCTTCCCATAGGCTTGCAGAGTTGCCAGTATTCCTGTGTAATTCTTCTCCCTGTGCCAGCGTTCACTTTGGTTCCTTGAAGGGGATTTTCCAGCCTGTCTGGTGACGCACGCTGTGCGTTGCCAAGCAATAATGGAAATGAACCCATCAACTCATGGTTGCCTTCCCAGGATAATCTGCCGCCCCATCTGCGCCTTTGCAGCAAACTTCTGCTCTTCCAACATCTGCCCAATGGTTATTATACAATCCATTTAATATATTCTCGAGGAGCCATAACCACCGCTGTGCCTAGACGGGAGGCCGATGAGGCCTCAGCAGACATGCCAGAGCAGCCTCTCCAGGGGATTGAATAGCAGCCAGATTCACCACAGTCAGTTAAGTACACATTCCTTTGGTACATGTGTGGCTAATCTAGTTTTAATTGAGCTCCATTGTTTTCATATATTTAGTAAACAAACGTGCATAGGTACAAAAGCTGCTGCTTGTTGACAACACAAACAGTATGCAGCTTGCTGGAGCTTTGGGCAGGCACCCTTGGCAGTAGATATGGTAGAGCGTATTTAATGCGCAGACATATTTCTTTATGCTTTTTCCCTTTTTTTTTTCCTTTTTTTCTTTAACATTTTTGTCCCAGCAGCCTATTCTGTGTGATTATCACAGCTGAGTGTAGGTGCAAACACAATGTCCTGCTCCACGCAGAGACATTTGTGTGCCAGCATTGTTAGAGGGTATGAAGTGGGTTTTGTCTAGGTTTGCTCTCACTTTTTTGATTAATATTAAGCCTCTTTAGACTGGGCTAAAAAGGCAGGGTTCTGCCACTGTGGTGACCCTTTTATTGCCTTAGAGGGAACAGAGACATGTCATTCACTTTTCACCTACCTTTAAAAGAGCAAGCATTCTATATTTTTCTTTCCCTATTATTCAGTATTCTGCATATGATATTTAGAGAAACCTTGGCATGCTTTGCTTGGTGTGCTAAATAAATGGTTGGTTGCCAAAAGAACAGGGCAGCTCCAAAACAAGGTTCGAGTCTTCTACTTCCTTTTTTTTTTTTTTGGATATGGTTTTAATTTGCTTTCTGTTGCCTGTAAGGTGGTCTGGGAAGATGTGCACATATCAGGGCTAGTACCTGGTTCCTGTTGGTGAGGGATGAGAGACGTTTGGGGCAGTTTCTGGATCAGTACTTTGCTTGGATCATCAGATCTCCTGTGGAAGCCCAGGGGATGCACAGAAGCCATCCCCCTTCCTACCAAGCCTGACCCTGTCCTCACTGTCACTGCAAGGGAGGACAGGACGGATTGTTGGCAAGGACAGTGGTCTCCTCACTCCTTCCCTTGAGGGCAGTAAAAAAGATTTTGGTGGTTGGATAATCCTTGCTAGCACACATTTCTAGATGGCAGCTCTTCTCCTGGCAGGTGGTCATGCATCCGTAAGCAGCCTCATTGTGCTTAATGCACCCCAGTGTTACATCCTGACCAGGGGCTCCTGCTGCAAGACAGCTCTCAGCTCTTTGCAGGGGGGGATGCTACATCCGTTCATCAGGATGCTGTCCTTCATCTTAGCAAAGTCTCAAAGTGACATCTAGTGGAATACCTAGTCTCTATGGGGAAATTTAATTAAACCACAGTCCCTTTATACCAGCACAAATATTGTGAAGGAAAACAACTCAACTCCTTTGACATTTTTACAAATAGGTTCAGTGGAAACTGCTGTGTTTACTTTAACTGACATTTGTTTTTTCAGTCAATTATCCCTCAGCCTTTTTTTCTTCCATAATTTATTACATGCCTCTCAGCCATAATAATAAACACAAAGTTGTTTCCCCTTTCTGTTGTTGTCTTGCAGGCTATGCTATGAACAAATGAAATAAAAATGAGTGCCCCTAATCTCCCTTGCTTTTCCATCTCTGTGGTAGCCTCAAACTATTTATTATGGACCTTAGCAGTCTCATATGGAGCAGAGTTTAATCCCAAATGTGAACAGAAGATTAGTCTGCAACTCTAGTATTTTTTTTCCTCATGCTTATGTCCTGCTTCAAAATGCATGAAAGACACTAAGGGTTATTTGAGGGGTTTGTTTCATTTCAGTGGTCTCTTTAACTATGACACTTAAAAACATCTTTTAGCCAGATGACATCTTTCTGACTTAGTTGCTCTATCTGAACTAAAAGACAAACACTCCATCTTTATTCAGTTCTTTACTTCTTACTTCTATTTTTTTCCAAGAATTTCAGGAAATCTTTAGAACTCTCCAAAGAAAATCTATGCAAAAATCCAGTTTGTAAAAGGAAGGCCCTTATAACAGGGGATAGAATCACAGGCTGGACTTCTGCAAGTGTTTCCATTGGTTTCAATGCTTGGGTTGTAGCCAACGTTGCAATGAAAAATTATTTTTCAGGTTCTTCAATGAAAAGCTGTCTGAATAGAGAAGAAACATGACTTCTTCTTTTTTTAACTTGCTGGTTTAGAATGAAAATAATATGATTGCAAGGGCAGAGCATGTTCTTCACAACTCTTTGGAATGCAGCAGCTGTGCTCTAAGTGATTTAAGAAAAAGCAGTGAAACAACAGAGTGTACTATGCACTCATTTAATCCATCAGGTACTGTCATGCTGCTACTTTCCTTAGTTAAAATCTTTTATTGAAGCAAACCAAATATTTTACAGCCAACAATCTTCAGCTGGTCATTTTATCTGAAAATATTTCCATTTTCTGAACAGTTATTTTTCATAAAATCCTATCAGTTAAAAGCTATTTTTCTTCCTTTGTTCTTCATAAAGAGGAAAAGGAGAACCTCAAGAGCTACATAAAGCTTTCTATTCCATCTGGGAAGCTCATCAGCCATCCATAGAAATGAAGCTATTTGAAGTAACAGTAAATAGAGATGTGAACATTTGGAATTTGGAAAGCTGAATCCACTGGAAATAAGTTATTTTTCAAAGTCCTTTTCAATATGGCTTTTGCCATAATACAGTGAATCTGTGACGTATCTAATGATTCTATAAAAATCCTTTATGTTCAGTCTACCAAATACTTAGGAAAACAGGAGGACAAAAAAGTGAGGAGGAAGGAAAATATATAGCAAATCAATATATAAATCAGCTGTATTTTATCAGGATGCGACAATGTTAATTTTTTTATTCCTTGTGCCTAAAGCTTATGTGCATCTTGCTTAGAAATATTTCCTTGCCTTAAAATGCTTTCCACAGAAATATTCAGAAAATCAAGTAGGAAGAGGGATTTGCTTTAATCTGTTTGGAACTTAACAGTTCATTTATGTTTTAATTGGGATATGGTGGAAAATGCCCTTCAGACTGCAGTTGTCCTTGTGAGCCACAGATTTACTTTGATTTCTGCAGTAAGTTCCACAGGTGTCAATGGAAGGGGCTTGGTATGGCTCCTAGAGGAACTAAAATAAGGAAAATTAAAAGGAAAGTCAAAACAAAAACTCAAAATGTGGTATGGATTTACTGCACTGACTTTCCTATGAGTCTGTTTTTCCTGATCTGATACTAAACCTGGGTTTTACCATGTATGGACGAAGAGCTTAACTTCTCTTACTCTTGACTGATTCTGGTGGGGCTTCAAAGAAATCCTCTGACTTACATTAACGTAAAAGCAAAACAAAAGACTAACTGGGACATGTGTAATTAAGTGCACCACACAGAATGCATGTGGTCACACCTTTGCTAATGTAAATTCCCAAAGGAGCTTTGTAACTGGAAAGGGGGACAAACCATGCGAGTGCAACGCAACACACTGGTGACAGCTGAAGTGGGTAATCATGCTCAGAGGAAGAGTGGAGCAGCCCAAAGGCTGGGGTTGTCATCCTGGGTAGAACACTGAAACAGAGCAGTTGAAAAGAAGAGAAGGAGATCTATAGTCTGCACTGCCATGTTTCAATTCAAACACCTCAAATCAGCTTCTTTCTTTCTTTCTTTTATTATTTCCCACCTTAATTCTTAAAGAAGTTGGCCAGCTTTTTAAAGGTTGGTTTCATTGAAATTAAGCATTTGAACACTCTAAAAATGTGACCCAGAAAGATCACCTCCACTGACACTGCAAGCACAGCAAAATAGCTGAGATATCCTACTGCAACTTTTGTGAAAAGATGAGTTTAAACTTTGAGATTGAAGAGCTAATTCTGTATCAAATTGTGTAAAACGATATAACCTTTCTTATGAGGTACTATTTGATAAGGATATTTTTATTAGTTTTAAGTTTAAGGTAATTTGATTGAATGTATTCATTGAGATAAGATTTTAAAATTGTTATTCCACATTTCAGGTTACCTGCTGAAAGAGATAAATGAATGAATGATCTTCACTTCAAATAGGGACATTTATCCTAGAATAAGGGCCAGATCCTAGCAGTTCAGACCAAATTAGAAACTAATGACAGTCTTCTGAGTGTGATTCTGGCCCTGGTAACATTAAAAAAAAAAAATGGAAACCCAAGAGAGAACTACACCTGTGCTTGTCAATAAGCAATTTCTTCAGAAAAGTTAGACAAGCATGTGACAGAGACACTGCTGCATACAATTTCTAATTTCCTGAGAACCAGTTTACTTTTGACCACCAGCAGGGTTTCTTTGTTTTTCATTAGGAGATGGCTAAAGCTCTCTGTGTAACCATATCCAGATTGCTAATGAAAAAATGTTGTCTGAAGTCACACATGTAATCTGGAGACTGTGAGTATAATGAGAGTAGGGAGCAATGTATCAACCTGTGCATGTACTGAGTGGCTTTGTTACCCCACCACTGCCTCAACTGAGCCTATATTGTGCTCCTTATTTTGACAGATGTGTGTGAAAATCTGCCTCTAGGTGGAGTTTCCACAGACTAGTGCTTTTGCAGACTTCAAGCCCTTTCATCTTTCCTACCTTTTTTTTTTTTTGACTCAGTGCCCTATCCTCACTACTGAAAATTTAATTGAATTTTAATTAACTTAACAGAAATAACATAGATTCTTATATGCTGGGAAATGTGATGCATCATAACAAAATTGCCTCCATTTTTCACATTATTTCACAATTGCAAGTGATGCTCATCATGTATTGTAATATTTTTTTGTGAGGACTGACAGATTTCCTGAGATGGTTCTGTGCAATAAAAGCTGTATGATAAGGCAGGCTGGGCTGGCCTGTGGATAGTAACAAATCAGTCATTGCTTGTACAGCCACAGAAGCACAGACTTCTTCACAACTACAAAACCAGTGTGGTGCAAACAAAGGACAGATGCTTCTTGAAACCAGAATAAACCTGATTCTGGTGATCTGGGGCCCTCTGAGCTCACTCTCCATTTTTCCATCCAATGCCAGCAAGGCTGTAGTTGTAAGATACACCATGTGCTTCTAGGGTGCTATCCTGTTTTCTTTTTTGCCCTCTGCTCTCTCATGCATTTCAGCCAAAGTTTTATCTACAAATGCCTCCTTACAGATCAGACCTCACCTCGTTCTTATGGTGGTGTAAAGTTGATGCCCGGGGCACAGGGGGAGAAGAAGCAGAAGAGGGAAGCAATTATTCTCTCCATACGTAGACGCTTCCTCCTCCTCTTCCACCCCTTAGAAGCACAGGAAGTCCATCCTCAAACCATATGGTACCTAGAGATATGCTGTGAGTCTTGGGGGAATGCCAAGGGCCCAGCAGCACCCTCAGGGGCCAAGGGGGTCCTTTGCCTCACCTCGTCTCCCAAGTTTTCCATGGCGTGCTTTCCTTCACAAGTTCCCTTATCACACTTCTGCCAGTGCATCTCCTTCCTGGCCTGCAACACCTGTGCTGCATTACAGTGCAGAAAACAATACCCACACTGAGACAGGCAAATTGTATTTCATTTTTCAGCCTCGCTCAGCTCCAGAAAAGCCACTGGAATTAATCCACTATGCAGCCTTTGATAGCCTGTTACTGAGAGGCTGAGTGAAGGTACTGGGGGCACTGCAGGAAGGGTCAAGGCCTCCGGTTCAACGTTTGAGCACACCAACTTGTGCTTGAAATAACCAGCAGTAATTGTCTCACTTCTGTGATGTGCTGGTTTCTCTCTGAGCTCTCCATTGGCAGTGATGTAATCAAAGTCACTTGGCGTGGAGTTGGCAGACACACAATGGTTTGTCTGCTTTGGCATTTGTGATCCACTTTGTTAGCAGGACCTGCTTATTATTTGAAATATATGATTTCCTTCAAAGTGGCATAGTTTTGAAAAATAGCATGTGATGCACTAATAAATTATTCAGCCTTCTGAACTGGCTACATGAAAAGCACATTTTTCCATCTGCATCTGGCTAGGCATTTGCAACTGTTTCTCTTGGATCTGTACCGCAGCCCACTTAGCCATGGTTTTGTGACCTCCAGGAAGGATTAATGCAATATGTTGTGCAGGGGGCTGCTAGTGAAGGTCACTTGGAAGTGCAGGCCAGTGCGACATGTGGCTGCCCACCTGCTCGGTGCTGTTGGCTGCAGGGAGTGTGTTATCCCATGTCTCCAAACTGCGGTGAGCTCAGGCACGGCGCACAACAGGCAGAGGGTCCCGCTCCTTTCTAGCTATATTCCAGTTACGTGCTACAGTGCTCGGTGCTGCTGGGTTTGCTGGGGTCATTTCTCATGGGACCAGTAATAAGAGACTACCTAGAGTAATATCTACAGCTACAGTTAATGCAATGCCACTTATAAAGATCAGAACTTGAGACCAGACCCTTAAAACCACTTCTTGTGGAGGAAAAGGAGAACCTGCTGTGACTGCTGCCAGTAGGGAGGTCCTTTGACATTCCTGCCAAACCTACACAAGGGGTAGGTACTACTCAGCCATTAATGAAAACTCATCCTTTGTGCTTTGATTCACTTTCAAGATGTCAGTTTGGATTAGACACTATTTTTGTTGAGTTCAGCTGCAGCACTCAGGACTCCAGTCTAAATCCAAGATGTTCTTAGTAGAGGGACATAAAGATGGTGTTAGTCCAGGGGAACTGAAACCTCAGCAGCTCAAGGCTCCTTTTTACTTTCTTTTCTGTCTGGGAAATAGCATTGTGCAGTGGGCTCTGATATAGGAAGACTTAATGATGGAGATGGCTTTTTTATGATTTTATTAATTGTTTTCATTGTGTTACCTGCTTTCTGCATTCAGAGGTATATTTCATCAATTAAATAAGAAGCATTTGCACACGAAATGAGTACTGGAGCAGTTTGCAACAAGCCGTAGAAAGCCAAAATGATCTCTGTACCTTAAGCATACTGGCTTTCATAGGAAGTGTACTTTGTTGTTAGGCACTGGATAAACAGTGATGATACAGACTGAAAATAGAGCTACGCAAACATTTTATTTTTGTGACAAAAGCTGCTCAGTGTGCCAGAAACATAACCATGATCATATTCAGCTAAAAAATATCAGGATTTAAATGCCCTGGGCCTTAATTTTGATGAAAGACTTTTGCATACCACCAAAAAGAGAAATAATCAGTACTGCCTAGGGTCTGGCATCAATCAGGCTCAAAATTATTTCTTTGCCAAGGAAAATACATCTTCCATATCTTGGGATAGGCTGGATGTCTGATGTGTTGGTACTAGAAGAAAACAAAAATTGGGCATGTTTAGACTAAAATGAGAAGTTTGAGTCCTTCATGACAAGGAAAAGGTGCATATTCTTGTTAACTCTGACAAACCTGAGAAGTCAGATTTGAATCCTCATTAAATGTAAAAAAAAAAAAAAATTGAGGAAGAAAGATTAGCCAGATTATGCCTTCCTATTATTTTAATGTGTGATTTAGTAGGAGTATTAAGACAGGCCATGAATGAATGAATATGATATACTGCACTTTGGCTAGACAAATCAGGCACAGATTTAAATGGAGAAAGGTGGGGGAATGAGTTATCACCGTTTCCCCACCATGTGCATCACCACAGTGGGGGAAATGCAGACAGCACAGCCAAGATCGTGCCTTTACCTCCCAGCTCAGACAACTGGTCCTCAGCACATACCCTCCTATGGAGGGCCCTCCCCTCCTTCTCCCCAGCACCACACTGTCTCTTGCTTCAGCTCCACATCCACAGCACAGAAAGGCTTTGTCAGTCACTCCCATAAGGGCACCCAAGTTTCAGAAAAAGCTTCCAGAAAGGCATAATTACCTGGCTGCCATTAGCACTACTGTCTTTCCCTGTTACAAGACCTGCCTGTGCATGGGTTGATACACAGGATCTCGCACTGGCAGAGAACACCTTGAGCTACTTGGCCAAATGTTCTTCTGGACTCTCCTGCTACTCCTCCTGTCTTGCATCCACCCCTGCATGAAACACTCCGCATAGTCAAAAGGTCTTAGCTTGGCTCGCATAGACACAAGAAGCATACATTTGGGATAGAAGTGGCCAAATCCACTGAGACTCAGGAGTGAAGAAAACTCATGGGGTTAAGGCTGAGAAAGGGTCTTACCATTCAGAAGCTGTTACTGCCCCAGTAATTTTGGTGGTGGGGGAACACAAATTTTTGTTGTCTTCTGAGTGGTGAAGTTATGCCCATATCGCATAACTCATAACTCAGCCCCTGAGTGTGTGTCAGCAGATAGCCAAAGGATGATATTTCACAGCTCTGCAGTAGCTAGGCTAACCTTCTGCAAGGCTCTTAACCTTGAGCTAATAAGTATTGTCCTTCAAGGGGTGAAACATTTAACTGCAGCTGTTTACTATTTACACAAAGGGACTGACATGCAGGCCTTCCCGTCATGCAGTTTGGCCCATACGAACTCTGTTCAAAAAAAAAGAACAAACATTCAGATTTTATTACATTTGCAACTTACAGAGGGCAGACTGTCCTCAGCTGTCGCTTGTGAGTTCTTTCTTGAGCTTTGCTCATTGTCAGAGACAATATTAATTTTTTCAGTCATTTTCTTTTCCATTTGTTGTTCAACACTAAACCATGAAAAATGAGCACTGACGTAATGATTGATCATGGAGCTGGGGGTTGAAAGTGAATGCTAGAACTGTTGGGCTGTATATGAAAAGGGTTTGGGGTTTTTTCCTTTCCTTTTTTTAGATGATAATATATTGTTTGTGAATGGGTTATTTATTAGAGCCATGTGTAGCCTAAAAGGTTTGTAAAGATGATTACTAAAGGATATCCATATGTGGAATGTGTGTGCATATTTGTAAACTTGGCAATTCCTCCAGAATTTGTTTTTAATATTTGTAGAAAAAAGGTCTCTGAAATTGTGTAGGGTCATTCTTTTTCTTAATAGTAGGCAACATATTTTCAAAACTATTGTGCTTTGCATAACTTATACTATAGTTCATATAGCTTATGTACAGTTGTATACTACTAAAATCATGAAGAATCTAAACATTTGATAGTCTGGCATCAATCTTAGCAGACAATTGCTTCTTTGCCAGCATATTGTATTCTCCAAATACTATATTAAATCGGATACAGACCTCTTAAGGCATCTCTGTTGGAAGGTAACAAAAATTGAGTATGACTAAACTACTGTTTAGTAGATCTGGAGTGCTTTATCACACTGGAAATCGTTGTGGTTTTTGTTAAATTTTGGAATCCTGGAGTACAAGATTTTTCTTGAAGAAACATTTGGCCAGATCACCACTCTTGTGAGTTTTGTAAATAGAAACTGTGGAGGTTCAGGCAACAAACCAATACTTTTGTTTCCTGCTCTTAACTACTGAGTCTAAATGCAGAGGTGTTCCACTGCTGTAAGCAGAGAAGTTCAACAATAACCCTAGTGGGGCTGGGAGCAGGATTTTTTCTGTCATATGTTCCAAGACACCCCAAAATGGTAACAGGAATGGGTTCTGTTGGGTCTGACAGCATTAAATCAGGCTTTTACAAGATCTAAGCATTGTACAAAGGAGGCCGTCCTGCAGAGCGCCTCAGAGGCAGGCTGCTATCTATTAATCTCATTTTAAAGGAAATGAGGAAAGCAGCACAGACAGGTGCTCCCTACCAAGGCATCACAAACATAAAAGGAAATCCATGAGCTGATACTGCAGAGGGGAAATGGGCTTGTAACTCAACACTGACAATAAACAACCAGTGGAGACAAACCCAGGTACACCTGCATGCAGCCAAGTTCAGGCCCAGGGCTTTGCTGAGGTTCCACTGCCTGGGAGTTTGCCATCATCTGCAATAATCTCCTCTCATGGCTCTTTGGAGCTGCGCAAATGCGCTCAGCTTCTCTCTCCAAGGCACCCAGAGCAGCACTGTGCTGTCACTCTGGATTGCCCTGTGAAGTCCATGTCTTGAACATCTTTGTGAATATTTTCCAGTAACTGTGTAAATTTCAAAGTAAGAAAAGAAACAGGTAAAAGTGACTTGGGAAAACAGACCTTTTTCATGTAGTTGAGAGCTTATATTCAGGAAATAGGGATTTTATTAAACTATGCATTTATTTAAGTGTCTTGTTTTATCAAGGCATAAATATTTATTTACAATACTCTTATAAATGAAGGCATGGATCATTTAAATTCATTTTCAGGTGGCCAGAATGCATCACTGGTTTGGACTAGAATTAAGAAAGATCAAAAAGTTGTGTCACAAACCCAGCAAACATATAAGATACAGGTTTACTAGAGAAAAAGATCTAGTAAACAGAGCAGTCTGAAACTAAATGAGAAACTTAAAAGGGATTTGGGAAGTCAAACACTGGAAGCTATGATTTGCTTCTCCTGTTAAAAATAGCATCTCCTTCACATCTCCTTAGGATCAGGCTTATTTCAAACAATTCTAGTTTATGGAGACTATTCTATGGAAAAAATATTTAATATATTAATTTTCCTTTAGGCAGAGATTTCAGCTGCAATAATAAACCATACCTAAATTTCATGAATGAATTAATTTTACATCAAAGCTATGGTTTATGCCCATAAAAAGTTTTGTGTTGGAGCCCAGTGTGGAAAAACATATTTAAATATCCTGGAAGCATTTAATTCCTAAAATATGCGGTAAATGTACTTGGAAAAGGTATACAGTGTGTTGTCAGTGATGCTGTTATTTATCTTCAGCTAACTATCATTTTGTAGAGCAGTTTATATAGTATATAAATAATTGTACATTTTTTTTAACTGCAAGTTATGAAAATATATAACTAGCTTCTTATTCTTCAGCTTGGTCATAGCTAGTCTCTAATTTTGTACCAACAATTTTATGGAGGAGGTTTGGAGGGGGGTTGCAGTAACTGTGTGTGTGATTGATGCCAGTTTAAAAGTCTTCAGAGCTGGCTTGTTTCATTTTTGTCAAAGATCAGCAATGGTTACACAGGGTTTAAACCATTAAAAATTTCTTACCAGACATCTGTATGATTGTGTTTTCTAGTATAATATTTAACTGGGCATCCAAGCAGGCTCTAGGATTTTTTGTGTTCACAGAAATGAAAAGCAAATCCTTACTAAATTCACCAAATTAAATCCTTGATACATCCCATTGCTTGGTATATTGCTCTCAAGAAAAATTTACCGTTTTGTTTCTGTCTTAGATTCTTTCATTTACTTTCATAACTTTTTGCTTTGTGACTGTCTAGGGCTTCATTAAATTCTTTGGATTCTTTAGGATAATTAGGGTTAAGTCATTGCAGCTTGTCCTCTGTACACAGTGATGTGAACTTGCACAAGACATATTGGTGGCTACTGTACTGTAATAGTTGATCAACTGCTCCTCCCCCTGGGCTTTTGTCCCTTTTGTCAGAACTTTTATTACTGCCTGTTAAATTATGGCAATCCCATTAGTGCCTAACAAATGTCTTTGTTCTCCTGGAATTGTCACTATATGTTGGTCTCCTCCCAGCTGCTGGTTACGTAGTTTCCAATTTTGCCAGACCATTAGCTCAGATGCAGGTCTGGCTTGACTTTGGTTAAATGTAGCACCAAAAGTTCTCCAGCATTCTGTCAAGGTATTTTCCCATCTCTTCTACACTGTGTATTGAGTGCCTGGTTTTCCTCTTGCCTAGATGGTCTTGTATGCTAGGGGAGGAGTGTAACAGAGATTACCTAAGAAATGGTTTCACAAATTCTGTTAGTCATCCATTCAGATTTGCCGTTGTTACCAGTATGAACTCTAATCACTACATCCATTTCTCCCTTACATACCACTCCTCCAGCACACATGTATGATTTATTTTATTAGCTTAGCTGACAGCTAAAGGTTTCTGGCATTTGAGAAAGTAAGTGTTGGCATTCCCAGTCCTGTGATCGTCAGGTAAGTATTCCCCTGCAGATATTCAGGGAGAGTTGTGTTACTTGCTACCTGAGCTGATAGGTTTGCAAATATAAATGCAATATAAACATAGGTTTTGAAAGGAAAAGTGAGAAATTCCTTCCCTTTTCCATTTCAAATTATATGTGAGAATGTCTGTGCCATTACCAGTAATTCTTACACAAAAAATAACAGATTTTTTTTTAGATAGAAGTGGTATAGAGTAAGAAAGATCATTGGGTAGTGTTATAATCTAAGAGTGCTTGCTGAAGCATCATATTCAGCATTCCTTGGAAGAATGTGACCTCATTGTAAGGTGGCCTTTTGATATCTATTGTATTGCTGGTAGGCTGCCTATCCTCTTGCTGTGTCACTTGGCAATCCTTTTATACAAAACTGCATCTTCAGCAGAGTAACACACAACAAAAGCAGTGAAATCCAAAACACACGAGATACAAAGGTTTTTCCAGTGAATTGTTTTACTTTCAGTTTCTATGATCCGTACTGCATGTCTGACCCAAAGTCATGTGGCCACAGTTTTGCCCATATACATGACTGATGAGCACAGATAACTGCAGAAGCTAAAAAGGTTGCAGTTATTAATTCCTGGTTACTACATTGTGATTATTTGCTCTAGCTGGTTTCTAGTCAGTGTAGGTCTCTCTTGGCTGAGTATTAGTGGTGTAATTTTAGGGCCACTGGAGGGATGGGGATAAGAGGGAGTGAGAGGAAAAAGGAATCACTTTCCATCTTTATGGTTTGACTGTTTGGCAGTTTTCATCCAAGTAACCAGAGTATAAACTCCTACTTGAGCTGCGCCACACTGTTCTAGGCACCCGTACGGGAAACACTCATTTTATTTAATTGAATGATTAACAAATGAGTCAGATGGAGAAACTGAACATGTCACCACCTTCCTGAGAAGCAAAGTATTTTTGACCCACTTACTTTCTTTCATATACTGCAGTGCTAGTTGAAACATCTCCTCTCCACTTCCCTGACAATAATTATCAAATCCTAGGTAAGAGAAAGAGTAAGAGAAAGAGTATATCAGGCCCGAGCACAGCTCATATACTTTGTGCAAATGCTGGAGGGAAAACTGGAGAATACTCGAATGACTGTTTTATTACTGAACAGGACTCTTTGTCTAACCTGTCAGCTACCTGGCTGGCAATCTCTCATTTTGACACAATAACAAGAGAACCAGTTTTACAAATGAATGTTCAGATGCTGAAAAAAGCAAGTCCCAACTCATATGCTCCAAATGTCACCTTTCTGATTAATAAGGTGTAATTTAGATGCCAGTTCAGTGGAGGTTTCACCCCTTGCTTTTTCACTTCCAGGTAAGCATGTCAGTGGGTTGAGATGAACATGCGCTGCAGCTGTGGCAGTCTTCCCTGATGACAACATAAAAAGGATTAACCACAAACACTTTTATTAAACATTCCTCCCCTTGGTTGGTTAATTTTCCATTTTAAGTTCTCGTTTTATCCATTTGACTGACTCAGACACTGCAGTAAGGTTTAACATTGCAGTAAAACATAAAACTCACTCCTCTGGGAAGTGTCGTAATGTACCTCTCGCTGTTGCAACAACACTGTCCCAAGTTACGTTTCCCCAGGCTCTGTCCCTTCATTTCCAGGAAGTCAGACAACAAAACTACAAATCTTTTCTCCAAAGCCTGATGAGCCTTATGCATGTGTCAGCTGTCTGTCAGGTTGCTCCATTCAAGTCTGTAGGATTTGCAGTCTTCTCCAGAAAAATGATCTCACCTGTTTTGTCTGGGGTGCCTTTTACACCCGTGGTTGGAATAGGTGTGCATGTGCAATCCCTGCGATTTTAAATGTCAAAGAACAGAGCTGTTGGATATGGGCCCAGCTTTAGAAAAAATAGCTCTTCAGTAATTTGTGATTGCAATGCTTATGAAGGTTTGACAGCTCTGCAGCCAGACACCAGGCTGTGGCTACTACCTGGTGAGTGATGCAAGAACCCTCCATCACCCCTGCCTGAGGCATTGAATGGTGCCTCCACACAATGGCAGCACCCAAGAACCTTGAAATCAGGCAGTGCTCCTTCCTTAAGGCATCAGTTCTCTATCAGCAAAGTGAATGGAGGTATAGAGGGACTAAGAAAAATGTGGGAAAAGCTAATGGTGCTGAACAATAGGGTCAGTTCCTGTGCTACCAAATGAAACAGGTCATGAAGGAGGAGAGAGTAACAGCGGCCTGAGTCAGTGGCTGGAGTCCAAACAACAAAGGGGCACAAGGCAATGGTGACAAGGAAGGGAAACTGGCAGATATTGTGTCAAGAAAGGACCAAAAGGTCAGCATGGACAGAGGCGAGAGACATCAGCCATGTAGGAAACAAAGAAGGGCAGTTTCTTGGAGACGAGAGGGAACCCCATCCCAATGAGAATGACAGACTCTTGGTGACAGAGGCACTTTTCCTGAGGGATTAGTTGATCAATTAGGTAGCTTTACTGCAGCTTTTCTATAGATGGATGAAGCACTAGCCCAAGGTAAATCAATTGCTGACAGAATCTGTGCCCTTCCTTAGATGCTGGCAGACATAGCTGTGCCTCAGTATAGAAAGGAACTTTGTCAGAATTTGGCCACCTGTTTCTCTACCTGAGACCTTTTTCTGTTTCAAATATGGCCCTTATTCAGTTTTATTCCCAGCTCTCAGACTTTATTAATTATTCTTCTACTGGCCTTCTGGTTGATCTTGGACACTACATACCTCAGTTTGTATATCTTTAAATAATAAAGTAAATAATAACTAACTAAAATAACTCATCTAAGGATGTCCTATCCACTAATATGTGGGAGCTGTGAACTTACAAGAGGGAAAACATATTTTAATAAGATTAAGTTACCTTTATAAAAATCAAAACATTCTTGTAATACATTTCCTTTCCATTTGAAATCCATTTTAATAAGTGTTGCATACTATTCATCAGATGTGGCTTGTCACTTATCTACCTTATTTTAGTTTTTACTTTATGTGACTGTAGAACAATTTGAATAGAATCCAGAAAATACCAACCATTTGTCTGATCTGTCCCTGATACTGAACAACCACATTTGTGCCTAGCCAGCCAGGAGATGTCTATAATGATGACAGGTCCTGACTTTTTGAAAAACAAGGTTTGCTTATCCGACACTAAAATCTCTGGCTCTTACACCCAAAATTGAGGACGCTGAATGTCTGAGAAGCATATGTTCCAAATCAGCTGTCAGTAAATGACCAAGCAAATGCATGGAACAACTTAGACATTCTTCACACTTTGCAAATGCATAGACACTTTTTCTTATTTTCCTTTACACTCATATTCAGATAGAAACCTCTCCAAAAGCCAGGTAATGTGGTGCATAATGGGAAAATAGCACTGAAAGTGATTGATTGCAAAAAATGGAAGATGTATTGTGTAATCCTATGCTGGGAGAAGGAGCAGGCAAGATGACTTGGTTTCCATTTCAAATAAATAGACAGTGGAACAATAAAGAAACTGCCAAAGTCAATGAATTCAGCATGGTTGGAACACCAGCACATTGCTGCCTCAGAGAAGGTTTCTGTCACAAGTTACAGCATCAGCAGTGAAAAACACAGATCTTCTGTTTTATTTTTCACTTCCTGAGCCACTCTGAGCTCTCTGATATTCTAACTGATGGAGAAACGCCAGTGAGTTCACTCAAATTAGTCAGAGTTTAAATTATTCTAAAACAGATCAGATTCCTGCCCACTGACCTTGAACCCCTGAGATATGCAAAATGTGTGATGGACTCTTTCTCATGGGGATTTATACACTGATTTAACTGTTTCCAACAACTTCTTTACCACATTATGAGCTTTAGGCGAGAAAGGAAAAACCTTTTAACTATGAAAAAGTGATAGAAATAAAGAGGAACTAGTAGCTCTCCATGGAAATTGTAAGAGGTCCCAAGGCCATATCAAAGCACATTATTTAAATTCTTTTAGCTTTCACCCACAGAGCTGAACTTCTCTTCCAACACGTCCAAATCTGCATTTGGTCTTTTGATTTGAGATATGCTAAGTAAGAAGTTATCATACTCTTTGCTTTGAAGCCTGTCATAGCACTTCTTGTAAAAGGCTTTCATTTTGCATAAGCTGAATATAAAATCACAACATGCACAACATGCTTGACTTGCACCAAACACTGTCTTTACAAACTTCAACAGTGTTGTGCCGGTGTGTGAGCAAGGATTTACCAACATATGATGTTATACACAGCTTATGTCAGGACAGAGCTCAAGTGGTATCACAGTCTAATACTTGACATGCTTTATGTGAAAGCAGGACACTCCTTCATTAGCTGAAGGTCACAGATTATAATAATGCTTGGCACTTACAATCCTGAAGGTGTTGTACTCCATCTAATTAAAATTGGCAGATACGTAGGCTTTTATGCATAGGGAAAATAAAGCAGAGATTTCCCTAAAGGCAGAGATAGAAGAGGAAGGAAGTCATAGGCACAGAATCCAAATTCTAATTCAGTTCCTAGGTACCCAGTGCTTCCTCAGATTCCCGACTACACTTTCTAATAATAAGGGAAAAATCTAAATTTCATTTAAAAAAAAAAATTAAGTGAGGAATAAATACTAAATCTATCATTTATGCTAAACCATGGCACAATATTTTGAATAGCAAAGAGCTTTTTCAGGAGTATGAATAGAAAAGCAAAGCATAACACCCACTGGTGTTAAAATTCACAGGCTTATTACAAGCCCAAAGTTATAGGTTCTTTTTCTTACTACTACACATCTTCTTTCCCAGAGCAAAACCCTGGAGTATCAGCAGAAGCTATAAAGAATATTCACCCTTCTGCATTTGTGAACATCTAACACATTCATTTTGTACAGACATTGCGTGTCAATGCATTTACTAAGCTGGACACCATAGCAGTACTCTTTAGCCTATATTAAGCATTGAAGCAGAAGGGAAACCCAAATCTGATCAATTCTGTTTTTATAATTTTCATTCTTTTTTCTACCAAGTTCTTCTAATAGATGCAAACTTCATAATGAAATATCCAATTCTTCAGAAATCTCAGTTGCATGAATCTCACTTCATGCAGTACAGAGAGTACAGCCACCTGTCATTCTTCGCACTGGACTACATGATGTGAGAGGTGTCCACAAAAGTCAGCTCCCTTGGTGCTCTCCGTGCTCATTTGGGGTTGGCTGTTACTGGTGTTTGGAGCAGCAACACTCATATCCCTGAGTTGCCAACTGAAGGGACGCATCTCCTTTGCTCAGAAAATTCCCTAACATCTGCAAAGGTAAAGAAGCATTTTGGATTTTTCTGCAAGCACAGACAGACTCAGCTCTATCTGGCAGAGTTACACCACTGATGTTCAGCAGACCCACTTGCAGAAGTGAGAGCAATGTCCAAGCATTCTCTGTCTTTGGGATGCAACCTGGCAGTGTTTATCCACAAAAAAATGCCACGGAAATTGGTTTAAGTAACAATGTATGTTAAGGCCTATGTATCTTATTAGTCAATAAAGAGAGCAGCTGTAAAGTGCAGAGTACATGCAGCTGACTGGCTGTAGCTTGCAGCTTATAGAATCTGTTATTCTGTGTGGCAACAGCATTAACTAGAAATGTTTAAATAGTCACATGTATTTTACTATGTCTATTCCACTCTTAAAATTGAACACAACAATTCTTCTAAAGAACTTTCTCCATCTCATTGTAGACTAGCTTAGAGAATGTCTCAACACTTAATAAATATTGTGGACTTTTCAAACCATACTTTGCACTCTTAAAACATTGTGCAAGCATTGTCTAGTGACATCTGCAAAATATGGAGAGATCAAAGTTCAGTAAAGTACATTACATACAGCCCTTTACCTTTATTCAGTGGCTATAATTTCAATCCTTCTGGAGATAAGGAACACACAGAGCAGGCTGCCACCCCCCAGAGTTATTTTGTTGCTACCAGCTTGATTATTTTGTTCAAACTGGAACAATCAAGAAGGTAATTCTTAACAAAAGCAACAACTGTGGAGAAGATGAATTGTATCAAATAATTATTTTTTCAAGAAAGCAGAATGTTCACTCATGGTGTCTTATATTTCTCCTTGTTTTTAAAACAGAGTAATACACTGGAATAACTTTTCTTAATTGGCTACCTGTGCTTTAGAAAATAGCAAAACTGATAGTGTGGAAAGTTGAGAAGTTTTCTTCCTCAACCACTTGCTAGAGAAGATTTCATGTAAGACTATGGAAGACATTTTCTTGATTTGAATAAGCAGGGCCAGTTATTTATACTGAAAAATTCCAAAGATTAAGCTTCTGCTCTTTAATGTCTCAGCCCTAAAAGGTAAGTGATCTATGTGTTCAGTTTGTTCCTTTTTACATTTGCCCTTAAGTGCAGCATCCCTTGACAGCCATTTAGAAAGCACTTGAGCGCCATGTGTTTTAGCAAAGCTAACAAGAGAGAGGTTTTAGATATAAGGACTAGTGTTTAAAATAAGCTTGTGAAATTGCTGGTTTCTGTACACTGCCAGGAACCAAGCCAGGGTGGGAGAGGAGCAGGGAAGCTTCAGAGGCAGTCTTAAAGAAATGAGCCGTAGCCAATGCTGTCATCAATGCCAGTGAGAGTCAGACTGGCAGTTTAGTCAGGGTTTAGCTAGTGTCTGGAATTTGGACACCCCTGAAGACAAATCCTTAATGCCAAGGAGCTCTGTAGCTGACTGGCACTTGAGCCAGGCACACAGATATGGAGTGGCTGTCTTGCTGCAGATGACATGTCCAACCTTTGGAGAAAGTAAGAGCTCAGATGGAGGTAGAAATGACAACTATTTGCTTGTTTCATCCTGTCACATGGGATGGTCAGAATCACACTTATCCTTCTCTAACAGTGGATTCACAGATATTTTTTTGTCCATCTTACTGCAAGGAGTTACTCTTGCTGCTGAACAAGGCAGGATACTGCAAAAGTATTCAGTACTCCAGAGGGGTGTTTCAAATACAAGCCACCAGGTTTAATGAGGGGACAGGCCTTTTCCAGCAGTCACCAGGTTGCTGAAATGTTTTCTTTACCTTCTCGAAGCAGTATGATTTTCTTGGTCTTGCAAGACACCTTTTTTGGCAAAGTTTGCAGGCAGCACAAGAGTTTCTAGACATGAGTGCAGTGTCAAATTTGACCACTGCAGTGATTTGATTGCAGTGTTCATGGAGGCTGAGTATGCCTGAAATGCCTGAAGGTGTAGTTATCTTCTGTGTTATTATCCGAATTGGTCTGCCAAAGCCATGAAATTGAGGTTAGGGTTCAGTGAGTCTTGCCAGAGCCTTTATCAGCTGCTGAGGAACAGAGTTCCAGAGGGATTGATGGGAATTGGTGGGTCTTGATGTTTCTCAGGATCAGATCTACATCCCTCTCAGGATAACTATTGCGCCATTATTGATACAGCTTTCAAAAATTTAGAATATATTTGCACCCTTTTTTTTTTTAACCTAAATTACAAGAGCCTTGGTCTGAAACACTTCAATGGCATGAGAAGCTGTCAAGAACTGGTGGCTTAGGGCACAAACTTGGACTCTTAACCCATAGTTAATAGTCCCATTAGTTTCCAAGAAATGCCCAGTGATCAGTGCCACTTAATTAATTTGCCGTAAACTGACAGGAAGTTTCTCCCAGTCATGTTACTTTCCAAACTGTGTCCTTTAAAAACCTTTTTCATGTTATTCTTTAGATTTTGGACCTCCCATTCATCTTTCTCCTGCCATACAATAGATGAACTTCAATCTAGCATGAACAATGACAAGTGTTCATCTAGCAGGAGTCCTCATCAGCATTGCTTTTAGTTGTTCTGCCTCGAAAATACCATGTTTCATGCCTTTAAAAGCCTTTATCCTCATTTCTCTGTGAAACACAATTTATTTGGAAGATAAGCCTACACCTGTTATGTTAATCATAAATCAATTCTATTTATCCCAAACCTGGAAGCATGCAAATACCTTCTTTCCCTATTGCAAAATCCAGTAGGATATTCACAGTAATTATGGCTTGTTTTGTACAAATCATAGGCTCATATCATAATCATTAGAGCTACAACAGAGTATTTGTCTATCTTAGAATATTTGAAATGTCTGTTTCAATTGCATTGCAGGTTTGGGAATTTATTTATTTTTAATAGTTAAAGTAAATCCTTTCATGAACCAGGTTTCCCCTTTTTATTCCTCATGTAGCCTTTTGAGTTTAGTCAGATTTTACACGACATGAAGAAAGTGAGAAGGGAACTACGAGGTTAAGCCTGTAAAATACTATCTCTGCCCAGTACCATTGGCCATTGATTTGGCAGATAAGCACCCTGCAATATTGCTCCTTACACCTTTAGTCTGTAAATAGATTATGTCAGTCAAGCTGTCCTCACTGTTTGTTATTACTAGCACTTGAACTGTCCAATGTGTTTATCAGGTTCAGACCTCCTCAGAGTCAAGGAATGTACAAGAACAGTCACAAAAGCTAGAAATAAAGACATATTCTTAATTCTGCTATATGCATAAGTAGCTGAGATACAGAGAAAATAAAGATACTCAATTGTCTTCATGATCCTTATTTTTTGCAGTAGGGTTTTTTGAGGATGGTTTTTTTATGTTCATTGGGTAGCTTTGGTGTTTGGGGGGTTTTTAGGG
>WEIT01033679.1:103679-115908 GCA_013389985.1 Dryoscopus gambensis | reverse complement strand
GAGGTTTCATCTTATAGGAAAACAGGAAAAATTGATTGATCTACAATCTGTAGCTTGTACATACTATTCCCCAACCGTGCCTAAAAACAGGCTAGGTTCATTGTGGGCTTCAACTCCCTTAAAGCAATTTACCCCATTTGATACTGAGGTACTGGGTTTGGCTCACATTGTGACTAACAGTGCCAGAGAATAAATTCTCTGCATCTTGCCTCACAGTTCAGTTGGCAAGATATCAAATAAGTACACTTCTGCTTATGAGAGTGCACATTTCACTGTCAATGTCTAGAACACAAGCACCAGAAATATCCCATTATTCTGTGTTCATTATTAAATAAGTGTCATGGACTCATTTCTCCGGTTTGTCTCGGATTCTGTGGAATGTAAGCATGATCTTATGGTCAGGCCCTGCTGCCCTTTCCACATTAAGTACTAAACTGTCAGAATGAATGGAAACAGGTGTATGCAGAGAAAGAGAGATGGCTATATCTGAAAGAGTGGTTTTGATTGTTGTAGCCATGGTTGAAATTAAATCTGGCTGAGAAGTGCAACCAAAATTGTTCAGGCTCTTTTGTGCACTATTATGACTAATGACCATCGTGCCAGCAAGCATGTTAATAAAAGGGCATTTCTAAATTTCCCTCTTTATGACAATACCCACTTCAGTTGCACATTATTTCTTTTTGAAGCCTCTGGAATATTCTGTCTTTGTTGTGTCAAAACTTCCTAATGAGTAAGTAAAACGACTCAAATGCAGCCTTTATATTTCTTTCAATTACCCAAGAATGGGTGACTAAAATCAATCCCAGTGAGTCTGCGTGTAATTGCCAGTGCTGGAAAACAGGCACCTGAAGTACCCCATCATTTCTCATGCACTGTGAGATTGCTCTGCCTGGCTCAGGCTGTCTAGGTATAAAGTGCACTTTGAGGTTACATGCTCTTCCTACAGGCTGATGCTATTATGGCATCATGCATAAAAGCAGCTGCTATTTGTGTCAAAGTGCAGGTATGATAATCAGTTTTACAGGACATAGAGCATAATGAAGAGCCGAATCACTACAGACAGGATTAAATTGACAGTCAAACAGTCTTTTGTTATGATTTTGGTGGGGAAAGGGGGACATCTGGTGGGAGGTCTTTGTAAAGACTTGAACAATGTGATTTTCTAATTGCAGTAAGATACAAATCCCTAGGGAAGTTGTATATTCTGAGTAACCTATAGACTGCATAATTTCTAACCAGGAGAGTTGATTAATTAATGTATATCAAACCCACACAACAGGATGTTTTGCAGTGGTGCATACTGTAAAGCCCTCACTTCCCTTTTATCAAGTTCACAAAGAAGTATAGCTAAGTCTGGATGAATGCCCAGTACCCTCTTGTAATGAGATTTTCACAAAAGGTCTGGGGCAAAAGTGGTGGGATGAAGACTCATCCAGAAAAAGCACTTCATACTTTTTGCTCAGGGTTAGAAAATAAATATTAGAAATCCTCCAGCTTGCTTGAGTACATAAGAAAGCAAGACATTGTGGCATTACTAAGCCTTGAGTAGACATCTTCTAAAGGATTATAACCTGTTTAATCAACCTTTGGGAATGCAACAAAGCAGGAGGCAAAACATACAGTTATACTTGAGCATGATGCATAAGAATAAATTACAGCAGATTAAAGGAAGACATAAGAATGTTGCACATCCAGGTTAAAATGCCCAGTATGCTTGGGCCCATCACATAAATAATAAGTAAAGATTGCATTTATTGATAGAGGAAAACTAAAAGTCTTTGTTGTTTCCATCTTCTCTGATCCTTTCCTAGCAGCAGTCAATCTGGAATATGCAGCTTTGCTCCTTCTGCTGCTATTTCACAGCTTCTGTCCCATTTTGTGAATGATCCCCTTCAGAAAGCATCCTACGAGGAGGTGGCTCCAGGGTCACAGCAGCCACAGGATGAGGGCTTCGGTTTGGCTGTGGGAGAAGCAATGCTGGAAAATCATTCCCTGCACAGGTATTTCTGCATGGGGCTTTGAGGAGAAGACAGCCAGCATGATGTAAGACCTTGCCACAGCTGCTCACTCTGCCAGGCCTTCTTGCTTTATAGCTGAGCTATGTCACCCACTGCAAATTGGGTGAATCTAATTTCCTGGGAATTCTGTGACAGACGCATTTCTTTCCACCAAAGTCAGCACAAGAGATCTGTTGCAAGCTGAGAGTTGAAATGAGTGTACTTGTTTTTCCCCTACTCCACTGCCATATTTCATTTCTTTGTCTAAATCATATTCTGTGTCCCATGACAGCACTGTTACAAATTCAGATTTTTTTTTAATTTTTCTGTTCTCGCTAAAACATTGTCTTTGAGTGCATTCCAGATTTATCTGCAGCCTTTAAAGTGCAGTGAGGGACTATCAGTGCATCTAATTTATGCTTGCATTTGTATTTAAGTTATCATTAGCATAAGGTATTAAATCAGATTATGATTAACTTGCTTTTGCAAAGCTAAAGCAGAACTTTCTAAGATCAAATGTATCTTACTACTCTCCAAAAAGTTATCTCCATATAAAGTATGCTTAGTAAATGTGCTGAATTGCTATGTAGTTCCTTTAAATTTATGAAAAGACTCAGAAACTGCTTGGCAAGAATACTTGAAATGACAATATATATCATAAATGCCTTCCATACTATATAATGAACAGCATGCATAAAGAACAACTAAAAAAGCTTAGCATGATCACTTATGCTCTGAGTATTATATAAGCCAAGCTAACCTCATTTTGTATGAGGCCCTTTTTTACTCAAATATATCACTAAGCTTTATTTTATCTGTTGTATTTTCATTATTTTTGGCCAAATCTGAAGTGCGAGCATTCAGGCTTCTAAGCCACCTGATAGAGAAGAATTTAAAATGGAACAAGGTTCAGAGCTGATGGATACATAACTTATTTCAAAAGATGGGTTAGCACAAAGAAGCAGTGCTAGCTAATGCTGTGGTCCTATCTGGAATGTACATTGTAATTATCTGGACTGTTACTGCAAGCAAAGCTTCACTTCTCTCTTTCAAAAGTGAGTGATGTCATAGTTTGTTAATTTTGGCAAACACTGAGAGCAGTTTAGTTTTGAAACATGCTACAACTGGTAAGATAAGCCATTAGGAAAATTATTAGAGCTAAGTGCCCTTTTACTGTCAGACAATGCAGAACACAATTTGTTGCAGTAAATCTTCAATTCCTGTTGGTTCCTGTAGGGTTTTGTATCAGTGATGCAAAGTCATTTTCAAAGGCAGGGTCTCACAGCTGACGGTGGACAACAAAGCAGCTCTGTGAAACACCATTACTCAACAGTTACTGCACTAATGACTCTTCATCAGTGTTGTGTGACAACAATGGTTGCGCGACCAACGTGTCCATTTCAAGATGTGCTCAAACCAAGATCTGGATTTAGATGGCCGTTAATCAAAGAATAAAGTTTTAGCACTGAATCTGAACTCGCTTCTGTATTTGACAGGTGACAAAGGGAATGGTAGGTCATCCATGACAATCTTGAGAAAATCTCAGTGAGATTGCTCTCCAGGGGAGAATCCATTGGCTAAGCTGTAAAACTACATTTTCAAGACTTGACCAGTTCAAGTTCAAGTGCCTGTAATCATGGAGTTTTTCATGCTTAGGAAGGTAGCTATTTTCATCAGCAGCCTGGTACGTTCTTCTATTTCTATCCCATATTAGTCTGATTTTCTACTCTTCTGTGGGATATTGATTATTTATGATTTGCTAGTGAGAAATACCGGCCTTGATAGAAAAATCATCTAATATCTTAGATCTAATATCTAATATCTTAGATCTGGTAGATCTGCCTTTCTGAGAGCCACAGTAGCTTCACAGCCAGGGTAACTGCTTGCACTACCAGAGGCCAGCTGCAGGGTCAGTTAATGTTTGGTGAGGTGTACAAATGGCATCACTCCTAATGATTGGTGGGAGTTTCCTTACAGAGTCCAAAAATTAAAAGGTTTTCATGACTCTCCATGTGTATGTGGACTCTGTGTGTGTGTATGAACATAAGAATTTTTCAAAATACCTTCAGATTATTTTTGTGGAAATGAATCCATCTGTAAAGCTGTTCTTTGTCTTAGTTGTGCAATTCAATTGTCCCAGACTGTTCCATGAAATAACAGGCGGCTGAGATGTAGTTGCATTAGGGAAAGAAAGACCCTTCATGGTAGTAGATTGCAGAAATCTCTAGCACAGAAAATAAGTGACAAGTGTTTGCAATAGACAGTTTACAGACATATAAAAGAGATATTGTCAGCGATTTGGGTTTAAATGATGCTAGAGTTAATGCTTACCTACTCTTTTCTTAGGAACAGGGCAATAAAGAAGATACGTCTATTTTTTTTAATTGAGATTGTGTGTCAAATCTTGTAGAAACAAATCCAAACTCTGTTGACCTCTACGAACGGAATCCATGCCAGATTAATCTTTGGTATGGTTGCTTATAAATGTCACACACAACTGGACCCTCTGTAGCACACTGGCTGCCCAGTGCAAGGCTGTTGACAGCTTACTTGATCTGTGTGCAACATGCACACAGCTGAAGGTGTTCAATGCATGCATCCATACTTTTCATTATAAACTCTGAATAGGAGTCTTTCATCTTCCTGGAAAATTAACTCTTTTTCTTTGGCTGCAGAGAGGTAAAAGATACTCTGTGGGAGAATTCAAAAAAGGAAGCATTCATCTGAATTGAAAACACAGACAGGAAAATACGTGACATCTGTAGCACAAGAGTTTATTTCTAAAGGATTAGCTGATGAGATTTTTAGGAATAAATACAATGTACATTAGGTTTAGAAAAGGCTTTCCCCTAGATTACTATAAGAACATTATGCCATTGATTTCTGACACTGGATTTGTAAACTTAAAATGTAGTGTTGAATCAGTAAGCACAGCTTTCATGGAACTTAAAAATCATCTCATGTAGTAATTGTTTCAGCTGTAACTCTGACACCAGCAGAAGTGTGGGAAGTGTGATTTCTGTTCTAATTGTATGATGATTTGGCTGAATTTATTAGCTTCCATGTAATTCCATAGAATTAATGAAGGTGCACTAGAAGAAAATTCTTTTCTGGTCTATTTTCAACTGGATCCTTCTTTTCATTTTTTTTTTACCCAAAGATAATTGTGAAATGGCTGTACTGGTTGCATCTGTAAATGCTCATGCTAATTTAATACTTGTATTATATTGTGCACTCCTTGTTTAGGTGATGGAAATATTTACAAGGAGGAGGAGAACTCAAATACCTTTGAGATAGTCCTATGGTCATTGTTAGTCAGAAATTAGGATTGACACATTAGATTGTTTATGAGAGTGCTGGCAAAAGGGTTTGTGAAAACATACTGAAACTACTTCTTAAAGCTGGAATAATTCTTTGCAAACAAGTCTGCTTAACACATTTTAAGCTCTCCCACTTGGCAGAACAAAAACCCTCCCTGCTTGGCCTTGGTTCAATTCTTTTCCATTTTAATGAAAAGAACAGTAATTTCCACATCTTATGTGGAAGTAGCAATAACATTTCAATATTTTCAGTAATACAACCAGCAAAGGAGTTGCAGAAGTGATGTCCTGACACTGAAAACTCTCTTAAGATGCTTCTGTTTAGATAGTGGATAGTGAAAAGATAAGGTTTGAAATATGCACCCAGTTCTCTTCCTGCACAGGAAAGCTAAACACTGTTCTTGCTGGCCTGTTTGTCAGGTTTATCTCATATTGGAAGAATATCTTGGAAAATGTGCTGTTTATAATCTTGGAACTGATTCAGTGAAACAAAAGCCTGATGTTTCCTGCTGCTGCCAAGTCTTCACTGTCAAGATAGGGTTGACTTTTGGTAAACCAGAATCTAATCTTTCATCATTTTTTGAAATATTTCTGTTTCTTTCATTATTTCTTCTTCTTATGCCTTCTCGTTTTCCTTTGGCCACTGGAGAAACTGATATCAATCTATATTTCTACATATGTATATGAGCGAGCCAAGAAGGCCAGTGGTATCCTGGGGTTCATTAGGAAGAGCACTGCCAGCAGGTTGAGGGACATGATCCTGCCTCTCCACTCAGCTGTGGTGAGGCCACATCTGGAATGTTGTCCAGTTCTGGGCATTTCAGCACAAGAGATGCATGGAGATCCTGGAGCAGTCCAGTGGAGAGCAACAAAAATGATGAGGATCGGAGCATCTCTTTTATCCAGAAAGGCTGAGGGTGCTGGACTTGTTCAGCCACAAGATGAGGCAGCTGAGAGGGGTTTTCATCAATGTGTATAAATATCTAAAGTGGGGGTGCCAAGGAGATGGATTCAGGCTCTTCTCGGTGGTGCTGAGCAGTAGAAGAAGAGGTGATGGGTAGAAACTGATGCACAGGAAGTTCCACCTGAACATGAGGAACAACTTCTTTACGGTGCAGGTGACTGAGCCCTGGCACATGTTGCCCAGAGAGACTGTGGAGTCTCCCTCACTGGAGATACTCAAGAACCCTCTGGACACAATCCTGTGCCATGTGCTCTAGGATGACTCTGCTTGATCAAGGAGGTTGGACAAGATGACTACAACTGTAATCCTTTCCAAACATAACCATTCTGTGAGCCTGTGATATGTGTTTAAGTCTATGTATAAGCATGTCTATCTATAAATAACCTTTCAAAATCACCAGTAACTGAAATTCACTTCTCTGGATCAACTGTGCATTCCAGCAGGAATGAGAGAACCCCAAAGCATAAGAGAACTCACAGACTCTTTGAAGGCAGCTCAGGCAAAGCAGACCATGCGCTCTCTCAGGATCAGCTCCCATGATACAGACAGAGAAGATGCTGGAGTGCCTGGCCCTGCCTCAGGATGCCACCAATGCTCTGAATCATTCTAATTTGCCAGTACATTGTAAGGAAATATTTATATTTCAGTGGTGCACGGCAGCACAACTCGAGATAAAGCACTACTGCGCAAGGCTCTAAGGCAAACTGAGCACTAGCGTACAGACTGCTTAGGAAAGCTCACCTCAATCTAGAGAGCCCTCAGGAAAATCACTCCTGTAACAGGAATTACTCATCCTCTGAACACCAAATGCTCCGTTGAGCTCTGAGATGTGTAATAAGACAGTAATCGCATTTTGCCCTGATGCATTTGGGAGTTAATAATTCTTGTACAGAAAATCCACCTCATTCAGTTCTCAGAGGAGTTCACTGTCCACACAGCCATCAGATCAGTCCAGTTTTCATCTAGCAGTGTTGCTTCAGAGGGACAGCAAGTGTTTTGCGCTGTATGCTGGGATGTAACTCTGCATTGCTCACTCATAAGAAGATAATAATGAATAGTGATTTAAGTGACTTAAGTGACAAGAACTACAACAGCAATGGATAATATTGGCCAATACAAACTGGTAAGCGTGTGTGGGGTACAGAAATGTCACTCAGCAGCTCCGGCTTTGAGGGACAGACTGCTTTCCATGTACACAACGCTGGGTCCCATTTCTGACACTCTCATCTGCCCCCCAAGAGAAGCAGGACCAGGCACGAACCGGGGCCTACTCACATCTCCCACTGCTCTTGCTGTGAGCATGAAGTGCTTTCTCTCACATTCATAGCTCTGTAATTGTACAAGCCTACTTGATGGGAAATAGAAATCAAGCTTTCACTGGCCGTGTAGCTCAGTTCCCTCTCTTTCAAAATATTGTGAAGGTATATTTATTTAGTATTGTTTTAAAGTTCATATGCGTTAGTGACAGAAGCTTTTTACACAAATATTTGGAAGCTATTCTTATGCAAGCTTTTAAAACTTAACTTCTCTACAGTACTCCAGGGGTCTAGACAGATTTATTTCCTCCACATATGCTTTCTTTTTCTCTGTTCATCTCCCCTTCCCATGTTCTGTAAAACATATTAACTACTTTATCCTGAAAGGTATTTACTTTCAACTTTTTCAAGAGACAGACCCTAAACTCCACAGCTACAGCATCTAGTCTCTGGAACTGCAAATGTTGCTATGTGTCTTGACTCTATAAGCAGTTACAAAAAAGATTTTTTCCTCCTTTCCAGTGACTCATTAAGAATTATCTGTATTAAATATCTCCACCCACTGACTTGCTTGTTTTATCAATAGTTATAAATACCCTGTGAGGGTAGAAGCCCATCAAATAAATACAGCTGTTTGCTGGCTCCTGACTGAGACAAAAGAGAACCACTATCAACCACTTTAGAGCAAAAGTAGGTTTATGCAACTGACTCTTGAATTTTCTTCCTAGGGTATTTTGTAAAGAGGAGGAAATGCTTTTAACTTATGCTTTCCCAGACTTGTAATTATTGCACCACTTCTTTGGATTTTAATGGTGTTTTATGTCTCCATGTATCTAGTTCATAAATTCTCAGACATTTTTTCCCACTTTGGATACCTTTACCTCCATTTGGAATGGCAGACCTTAGTACCATGGAAGTAAAAAATAAGCTGTTGCAGAAGAGACTGAAAGATTGATGAAGAACAGGAACTAATAAATTACATGGAGTGAGCATATCCTGCACTTATTTCACATAATTCCTTAAAATTATTATGATGTAATGAATTTTTTGTTCCATAAAGAGGGTTTTTGGCAAGAACTTGCCTAGTGAACACATCTTAGCGTTAAACCTACACCCACTTTTTTTTTTCCTGGCAGGAACTGGCAGTAAAAAATAAGCCCTAAAGCTGGGAATAGGTCTGCTGGAACTCACCACCACTGCCTGATCTGCGTGCTCCTTTAGTGGGTTCATCATCACTCAGGTAAGCTTCATGCTGTCTAAAAACCCAGGCCCTGCAGAGCTGTGTTATTTGAGTTATTTCACTCAGGCGACTGTTTCAGAGCATTCACCTCAGTAACTTCGTATCTTTCAAGCAAGAAGCATCTTATTCTGACAAATCTGGTAACCAAAGTAAATGAAGCTATACTTGAAAAAAAACCAAGACTAACTATAGAAATATCATAAGTGGGTACTAAAACTGATTTTTTTCAGACATGAAGTAATCCATAATAACAAATTAAACTGACAAGTCAGTGCAATAACAGGAACTGATCCATGCTACAAATGATAAGCAAATGGCAATGGAAACTAAAGCTGAAGGAGTTTGTTATTTCCAGCTGCAATTTGTGTAACTCCATGATCATTCTCTCTGATTTCGGGAGCACTATCTCAGTTCATCTGCCAGTCATGCAAACAGGGGCTTTGCATTGTTTCTGATTAAAGAAGCTTCACATGCTGTGTCACAAATCTCACCTTTGGAGAAATTATGGATTTAAAGGCAGGTACAAAGCACCTCAGCTCCAGAGCTCCAAACAGGAGGTTTACATTGAATTAAGGGTGGAAATGGTTTGGGCCCTTCCAGAAGCACCATCTGTTTCTGTGGCTGGTCATTGTTTAGATTATTTATGACCATAATTTTAAATTTATCTGGTTAACCTTTGGATAGCCTCCTAAAATAACTATTGACTCTTTGAGTTTTCAAGGTAATATATTAAGATGCAAGGGTTTAATGTTACTATTTTATGGAAAGAACCACAAGCATTTTTACGTAATATATCAGTATCTACAAACCTAGGAAATAGCTATACTATCACACAGCAAAAACAACTGCAGCATCACATATTTGTTGTTCATACCATGACCTATTCAGACTGAAATTTCTTCATGAGAAAAAACAAAGGACAGCCTTTTTTTTCCTTTGTGAGACTCCCCCTCCCCTACAGCATCTATCTTCATGTTATAGTTCAACAGAGAGGAGTACATGGGATGAAATTCCTCCAAAAATAATAAAAAAGAAAAAGGAAATGGGTCTTAAGGACTCATGACTTGCATCAGATTAAAATGGATGAAAGGAGATGAAAAAAAGTCTCTTACATATTAGTGTGTATGACCTCATCCTGAACTATTAGAGGTGCTGGGAGTCTTTCCATTTTCCTTGAGAGATCAGGTCCCATAATTCAAAAATATTGTGCAAAAATAAGAAATGGACAGAGTCCTGGTTGGTTTGGCAAACATTCATCAAGGACAGTTCAAATTTAGGTTGAAAACAAGCTAGTAGAAATCAGTATGTGTGGGAAAGGTTTTGTAAGACTGAGATAGGTTTAGTTGGAGTATAATTATAGTTTCTATGCTCACTAGGTTATGCATACCAATATATTGACCTCAGAATTAAAGAGCATCAACTTTCATGAATTTGTTTGTGTTTAAAGGGCAGACCTCCAGCTAAATGAGAACCTTGATAGAATTTATTCTTCAAAATGGGTGAGCCCAGAATCTCATGTAGCTTTTGGCTCCTCTCTGTGTAACAGGCTAAAAACAAACCCTGAGATTAAAACACCTTACTGTTTCACTTTGGACTTTATGGCTTATTTCCAGTCTTGATCTAAAATTCATTTTACAGTACTCTGGATCCACACAGCACTGTACAAAATGTACATTAATAAGGATATTGGCAACCATTAAAAAAAAATTAAAATATACTGCAAGGGAAATTTAGTCTTTTCTTAGCAAAATAAGGATAAATTAAGGAAAGCTTTTTAGTCTTCCTCATAATGTACTTCATTCCTCTTCTCACCAGAGAAAATAGTTTTAAATTATGAAAATCTAAAAAAAGGCTTGCTTCCTGATTATCTCCTTGCATTTCCCCATCATTAAAAAATGAATCCAAGAGAGAGAGTGCAGTACAGTCCTACAATAAACAATAGCCCCAGATATTTTAGAAGGACCTAAATGTACCTGGTAGAACAAAAGAACATTAGATGATGATCTCAAAAAAAACATGAATTCAGGGCTCCCAGGTGGTATCGCAGAAAGATCGGATTGTTTCATTTGCGTGAAAAGCAGCCAAAATGCTGCATACCTATTCTTTTTGTTACTTACCCAAATTCACTTTGGCATATCCTTTTTAGCAGTCAGTGAAGGCATTCAACCAACCACATTATCACATGAGCTGCTGAAGTCAAACACAGCAGATGCAGTAAACCAGGATGACTTATTTTGTTACAGCTGGTAGCCTCCCAAAATGCACTCAGAATTGTACCGTGTAGTCATGGAATCTTCCTTTTTGTCATATAAACCTATAAAATAATTTGTCATGTTAGACCCAGATTGAAGTTTCCATATTCATCTGAAACACTAGCAAAAATGAAATTAAATTGTTTCAATGTACATTAACACCTAATGAGAGGGAATAAAGAGGGAGCCAGGCTCCCTTTGGTCATGCCTACTGACAGAACAAGAGGCAATAGGCACAGGTGAAAAATCTAGGCACAAGGAAGTTTCTTTTTACTCCAAGATTGTCAAAAGATGGCACAAGTTGCCCACAGGTGTTGGGAAGTCTCCATCCTTGGAGATACTCCAAACCAAGCTAGACATGGCCCTGCTTGACCAGGCATGGACTAGATGACCTCCAGGGGTGTCTTTCAACCTCAGCTGTGCTGTGATTCTCTGAAAAGGAACTTCTCCTATAATTAATTCACTAATTCAGCTTCAGTGTGAGATTCCCAGCACAGTGTGAAGAATTTGATTTTATTGTAATTTTTTATTCTAAATAAGATTCCTCGAGGACTAAACTGTATTCGGTGAACCTTACTAATCACAAACTGATANTCCTTTTTAGCAGTCAGTGAAGGCATTCAACCAACCACATTATCACATGAGCTGCTGAAGTCAAACACAGCAGATGCAGTAAACCAGGATGACTTATTTTGTTACAGCTGGTAGCCTCCCAAAATGCACTCAGAATTGTACCGTGTAGTCATGGAATCTTCCTTTTTGTCATATAAACCTATAAAATAATTTGTCATGTTAGACCCAGATTGAAGTTTCCATATTCATCTGAAACACTAGCAAAAATGAAATTAAATTGTTTCAATGTACATTAACACCTAATGTTATGGAATAAAGAGGGAGCCAGGCTCCCTTTGGTCATGCCTACTGACAGAACAAGAGGCAATAGGCACAGGTGAAAAATCTAGGCACAAGGAAGTTTCTTTTTACTCCAAGATTGTCAAAAGATGGCACAAGTTGCCCACAGGTGTTGGGAAGTCTCCATCCTTGGAGATACTCCAAACCAAGCTAGACATGGCCCTGCTTGACCAGGCATGGACTAGATGACCTCCAGGGGTGTCTTTCAACCTCAGCTGTGCTGTGATTCTCTGAAAAGGAACTTCTCCTATAATTAATTCACCTAATTCAGCTTCAGTGTGAGATTCC
>WEIT01033679.1:88247-100604 GCA_013389985.1 Dryoscopus gambensis | reverse complement strand
ATGTGAGTGATGGTGAGTGATTTATATCTAATTCAAAAGAGAAGGGAAATGGAAAAGGTGACAGCCACTGAGTGGCACAAACTCAGCGTTTTGGACAATGAATAAGACAAACAAGCAGGACAATTCATCCTGCAAGAGCTTCCTGCACTGATGTAAAACACCCAAGCATAGAATTTGTAAACCTTTATTTTCACACTGCTTTAATCCGACACACACATTTCTTGACGCACCTTTTCCACATACCAGCTGAGAGTTAGGCTGCAGAATTGGTATAATTAAAGACATTTGTATGGTGTAAATGAGGAAAAAATTTATTTGTGGAGGGGGCAACACAGTTGGAGTTTGGAAACTGCTCTTTTTCCAGTCATCTGTGCAACAAGTGTAGTTGAATGCTTTTTAAAAATGTTTTATTCTATTCTGTGCATGATTAGTATGAGTATGTTTAGGTAAATGCCAGGTGTAAGTGACATGCAATATACTGATGGAAGCTAAAACTCTTTCTCCAGTGAAATAAATCCACCTCATGTGTCAGCAGCCAGTGCACAGCAGTATCCCCCAGCCAATACAATCCTGGACAGACAACTTCAGATCTTACCTCAAGACCCTNAACACCCGCCCAGTTCTTTCCTTGCTTTCCATAGCAGTTCTCTGACAGTAATGACTTTCCTAGAAGCAACATAGTGAGATCATAGACAAGAGCTGCCAAGGCCTTTGTGCTAGGCCAGGTCTCTGACATTGTTTCAGTTGGTAATTAAGGAATATCGTGTTGATGATCTAGAACTAGGTAAGAGCTTTCGTTTCCTGATCAGCCAGTCCACATTTTGGCCTTACATTTCTGTTCATTTTCCACCAAGAGTGATTTAGAATCATTTGCATTTTGCTATTCCATCTACTTTTCTGAAGAAAGCACCTAAGTATACATTACTTCTTGTTAAAATAAGGGAACTTTCTGTCTCCTTAGTGCAATACATGTACAACTATTGAACATTTCCTGAACCCTGTCTAGTTTTGTTCGGCTGTAAAGCTTGTGAGTGAACTGCAAAAAGGACAAGTAATGATTGTAAGAGCGCTTACAAGAAAAAAGTATATGAGATATCCAGCTCTCTTTCTTAGAAACAAGAGGCTTCATCCTGTCAATGCACAAAACTCGCTTAAAAGTCCCATTTCTTTCTGTTAAGGAAAACTCTTCAGGGAATGTGGCTGTTCTAGGAAGTAGNNNAAATAGAATGCAGTAGGAATCGACCTGACCCCGTACCATCACTGGAAGCAGACACTGAACTGGAAACAATAGGTTCAATTAGTTTGCAGTCATAGAAACAAGCAGGTCCACTAATAAGCAATTCCCAGAAACATGACAGCATCCTGGAATCATGCTGTTGCTATTTCTGATCTGAAACATTTTGCTAGGGTTCTCATGATGAGTTTTAGCTGAGCTGTTAAATACAAATGCTATCATGAAAACTGGCACTCTTGTCTTGCCCACAGAGACAGGCTACTCCTCGTAAAATCTGCTCTATCTGCTATGTCTGAGAACCTCACAGCGTAGTTGGATTATTCTGATTATCCAGCCACAATGAAAGTGTTTGAGGGCCTCTGCACAGATCATTATACATCTCAGAGGAACTTCTTCTGAGGTCAAATCTTTCCACAAAGGAAAAATTTCTAACCTTCTCTTTGCTGTCATCTCTGCCTCCCTTCATACCTCTCTTCCTGCTAGTTCCACCGTACTTCTACTTCTCCCTCAACCCAGAATTAGTATTAGAAAGCTTTACAAACTAATTAAAGGGGGAAATTTCGTACCTTTATCAAATAAATTCCAAAAAGTACTACAGGAACAGTACTCTAAAACTGAGAATAAGACTATCACTGTTGCCCTGGTAACCAAAACTAGGCCAGTCACTTTTTTTGTTCTTTTTTTTTTTTCCATTTTTCAGCCTGTATTCCTGATATGCTAAAGAACCTGGTTCCTGAACAGGGATCTGATTAAATGCAAAACACCAACCTCTGAACTGTGAAAAAGAAAAGAAATTAAATAGTTGAAAGGTTTATGATTGTTTCTCCAAAGAGGAAAGAGGGGGGGAAAAAAAAAATGCCAGGGATGAGAATGTGCTCCTACTGAGAAAGGAGGGAGAGGTGACAAGAGAATGAGGATGAGGCTAAGACATGGACATACAGAAACATTTTAAGGTGATGAGAAGCAGGTAGTCCTTTTCATGTTTTGAGACTCCTCCTAATGCCACTCAGTGCCACACACCTGACCCAGGATCAGAGGAACCACAGTACTAAGGAATCAAAGACCAATTTTCTTGATATATATTTCCAGGCACATCTATTCCTCTTTCAGACCTCCCTTCAAAGAAAAGAGATCAGTTGGTTCCAACTCCAGTCCTGAAGCTGGACTGAAAATGACAATGTATTTTTCCATGACAAGGCAAGGACTAAAAGCAAAGTTTAAGCTTACATACATTTTTTACAAGACTGGAGGTGTATCAATATTTGTGCACATGCATACGTGCATTTGCAAGCACAATACACCAGTAAGTTTCATAATGTCTATATTTTTGCCTGCCTTAATCCGTAAAGGGTTTCCTTTAGTGATAAGCACTATTTGATTGATATTTTAAAGAATTCAGTGGTTTCATAACTCACACATATGCCATAGCCATTACCAAACAATTGCATAAAACAATGATGATCATAGCCAAAATTCAGTGCAGCTTCTTAGCACACAACCTCATAACTTTATACTGTGGTTTGCAGAAGTGCCTCTCTATAAAGTTCATTAAGTTACAAAATCTCTCATATGGCATAAAAAGAAAAAAAAACCAATCAGGCAGGAAGGATAGGGAACTCTAACTGAAAAACTAACAATCATATAACTTGATAAGACACTCAAAATTAAGAAAATAAGCAAGAAAGGCATTGAATTGCACAAGTGTTTGAATTTGAGTGGGCTTTAGTTTAGAGCACAGAACTTGCATTTCCAAATGTTAAAGATCAGAAGCTTTAATAGATAATATATGTAGAAACAGTTCAGCATAACTGTTTCTTAAAATTTCTGACATTTTCTCTCCACAAAACAAAGGAACTTTTGCTTTACACAATCAGGCTTTGCTGCTTTGGAGCAACACAAGTTCTCATTATTCTTTTGCCAGACCATACCCTCACTTATATGATGGTGATGAAACTGACTGGGAATTTCTAGAGTCAGTGAGTTCAGGCTGAGGTTCCAGGTGTAGCATTGCAGGTAAAGCAGCACTTTTCAAATGACCATTTGCAGTGTCAAAGGCAATGTCACATCAGCCTTGTGTGACATATGTAGCTTTTTAGTGCCAGTTCTCCTTTCTAACAAGCACACACCAAACATTTCCTTGAAGCCTCAAACTGCTGCTTCATACCACCCCCTGAGTGCTATTGCTGCAGCCACACGGAGCACCAGCAGCACATTTCATCCTGGCAGCTGGCTTGCAGGTCGTATAGGAACTGCGCTGAGGAGGAAAGGCTACAGGATGCTAAATTTGTCCAGGAAGGTCATCAAATACTTAAAACTCTGGATTCAAGAAGAGCATGGGTTCAACAGCTTGCCTCTTTTTTGAATAAGTGTCTTAATTTAATGAGCATTTCTCTCTTAAAATCACTTCCCTGAGTTTGTCTAAATTGAATGGCTATTTTAGCATCTGTTAGATGAGCAGAGCTGGTGTGACAGGCTGGTCTCCATGAGACTGGACTGGATTAAGCTGTCCTACTACGAATGTTCCAGGACAACTGTCCAGAGTGAAAACCCCATTAAAAATAAATAAAATAGGTTTATTCCAGTACTATTATGTTCTGATATTTTTAAAAGGTATAGACTCACAGTTTTAGTAATTAAAAAGGGAAGAACAAGAACACAAACAAGAACAAACAAGAACATGAAACAGCTTCTAGAAAAACTTTTCAGTAACTTTCCTTTTCCATTGTTTTTCCCTTTGGAATTAGCCATTTTCTTTCCTTTTTTTAACAGTCATGCAGCACCCGAACAGACTTGCTCTTCTTTGAGAACAATAAATTTGGTCTGTTCTGTTTGGATGTCTCCCTGAACATGAAGTACAAAAATAATCTGATAAGGCAAAAAATCCTAGGGTATTTTAAAAGCTAAATACTTCAGTTAGGTTTTTTGTTAAGTACACCAGCTCTCCATAACTAGGCAATAAGTCAACTAAGCATTGAGTTTAAGTACAACCTTCACTGAAGCCGAATCATGATCCCTGATCAGCTTTAAAGACTTAACAGCTGCTACCTTAATGTAGGTTCATAATAATATTTTACACTCACCCTCCAACACTGATGTGAAAGACAAAACAAGGTTGAAAAAAAAAATTCAAAGCAGAACTCATTCAGTATTCTCAGTATCTTAGAATATAATATCTAGGCCAATTTGCTCAGGAGATAAGGAGCAGAAGGCTTGACAGCCATGAAAAACTCAGTTATTCAGGATTTGTTTAGGGAGGGTTCCTTCATATTTGAGAGTTTCTCCTTTCCTACTAAATATGTTTGTCTTTTATTGCCCCAAGGAGAAATTGTAACAGCAATAGTAGCTTCTTTGCATTTCTTTAATTAAGTTCTGAGAGGTGCCAGATGCTTCCATTTGCAATCTCCCTTACTCTTACTAAAGCACGGAGGAGTTATCATATAGTAGTCCTTAGTTTACTCTGAACCCAGTCTGGGGCAGTGTAATTAAGTCTTGCCATTTAGTTGAAACACAGCCTGTCATCGCAGCAGGTCTCTGTTGCATTGCTTTGTGTTATTTTTCAATCCAATAGAGAAATATCAGATTTTATTACTCGCTGTTGTTTTAATTATTAAAGACTTGATCTGTAATAATTTCTTCTTGTCCAAGAACTAAGTGTCATAATTTGGCCCTTAGGAAGGGCCTGGTTCAGTCATAGTGAAATGTAGGTAGTTAGAGCTTGGAAAAAAAAAGCAGAAAAATATCAAAGGATGATGGTTCATATTAATTTTAATCATATTCAAAGGTTATTTAGGTTCCCAAAGGTACAAGTAGGTGTTCCCTGGCACTTTCACAAACATCTCAGGACAGTTTTAAAAAGCCTGATGTTGCGTTCTCTGCAAGCTTAGGTGTCTAAACACTCTTTGACTAAGTTCATGATTCTTGCATCCTCTCTTCAAGGATATGCCAATGTTAAGCAAGGCAAATACTTTGGCAAATACCACAGAAACAGCCAGCGGGTTCAGTCTTTACCCTTCCTAATGGACATTTTATCCAAACAGTCAGTGGTGCAGCTGGGATGCAGCTCATTTCCCAGCTACATCTTCAGGTTGACCAGATGTGGTATTTATCACTTTACCTTTTCCCTCACCTCATCTGGTGGTCGCACAAGTCAGAAGGGACCCCCAGAGCACTTTGAGTGGGTCCCCAGTTGAGGGACTGGGTATTTAGTAAACAAGAGACCTCAGCCAGGAAAATGTATCCAGCTCTACCTTCCTGTCTTACAGGATGACTGTCAGGTATTCAGTGGGATCTAGTCATGAATTAACTGCAGACCCAGAACTTTATTGAAAGGAAAGAGTTCGCAAATAAATTTTAATAGCAAACACATTTGAGGAAAACTTGCTCTGCTTGGGGACAATTAGCAAAGAAGAAAGGTAAAATTAATCAAATAAATTATCCATTGTGAATTATTCACATAATTTTATGGAAAGCCTTAAATTAGTCCATGATAAAAATTCTATTTATTACTCCCTTCCCTGAAGCACAAGCATGTGTGAGAGCTTCAAATAACCAGGCTTTGTTTAAAAAAAAAAAAAAATCAAGTTTAAACCATATCACTCTGGCCTTTCTGAATCTTTAATAACTCCCTTGAATGAACCTTGTCAGATTTGTAGTTACATTAAATTAATTACAGAAAATGAAACTGGGACCACGTAAACTCAAGTCACCACCAAGCATAGCCCTGACTCCTCAGACCTAGCTTGAGTCTTGCACACATGCACACACACACGGAGCTTTCTCACAGGCTGCTGTTGTCAGAAAATAAAATACTGTCTCTACTGCCTGGCTAAAAACAAAACACTAATTGTATGGGGATTATGTCAGTCTTTCTCCTGATGTTCTTCTGCCCACTCTGGGGGACCAGAAAGTCTTCTCAGTGAAGCACTTTGAGTAAGGCCATCCCTCTTCCTTATCATGCACATATATATGCATTGATATTTCTTTGAGAAAATCATGCTACCACAATCACTTTTGGTTGCCTGGGTGCTCAGGATTTTAATCGGGAATTAACGTGATCTTCCCCAGTTTAAACCAAAAGCCTTCTGCTAGCACATATCCCCTTGGTTCTTTCCATAGTTTTAGTTTTATATGCTCAGAATTGTTTAAAGCCATAATTCATTTGTCCCCATGAGATTTAATACACAAACCCCCCCAAACAGCAGCCTACTATTCTGGCCTGTCATTACTTGCACTTGGACTAATGACAGCACATTAAGGAAAGCTTAGGGTTTATTTCAGCCTAACAAATTTTGCATTATAAGCCCATACTTACTAAAATACCCATTGGCTGAATATCCTTGTCCTCAAAACAAAAACAAAACCAAAAAAAAGGCGCTTTTTTCATTTAAATACAAAGAGATTCCCAGTGGAGGAGAGCAAGCATAATTAAATGTTGGGGGTGAGGTCATAGATTCACAGTGTGGAGTGTTCAGCACCAGTGCCTTATTAAGGAGTTTTCCTCTCCCTTCTCCTTCTCATGCCTTGAGCCATTTGCTTCTGTTCCTATGACTCAAAGCTCCATCCTGGCTTAGTGGCAACAGAACTGTTTGTGGGACTGGGCTATGGCTGATCACAAGCTCTCTGTCATACTTGGCCAATATGTTTCTCTCCAGGCCCACAGCAGGGTTCTCCACGCACCTGCAGCTGTGGGAGGACAATGGGCCACCGGGATGGATGAGGAAGGGAGAGGCAGGGAGGGACCTGTGAAACTGGTGTGGTGGCACTGTAAAGATAAAGCATTGTATTAGTACCCTATCAAATTTATTTCAACTTACAGCTGAACTGAGAGAACAGTCTTATTGCTACGGAACAGAGCAAAAACAACTGCAAAAAAAAAGGGCTCTCTTCCTGTGGAAAACTGCTGGAAGCGCAAGAGCTTTTTGAGTGGCAGCCAGCAGCAAACTGGACCCATACTTCCTACGTCCTGAAGTAATAAATAAATAAATACCCGGCTGTGAATTGGACCATCTATACACTTTCCAAATATTTTTTGCCTGCTCTGAGCTTATACTGCAGTGGAGTAAATATTAATAAAAGGCTCATGGCAAGACAAAAAAATCAAAACTCACTTCTGAGGTGGTGGCCAGGAAGAAAGGTAATAAATTCCAAAAGATCAGAGAAATTGAAGTAAGCAGATTTAAGGTTCTGTTTTGAAAGCCTACAATTCTAATAGGGTGGAGGTACATATTGATCATTCAAGCGGGCTATGCAGAAAATCAGCCTCTCATCAAGGATGATAAATTAACCTAACCTAAAAACAGAATGAAATTAAAAGGGAATTTTTAGACTTGATAGCCAGGAAAGAGCCTTTTGTCAGATTTTTTATACTGTGAAATAATATCCAAGGGAAATAGCAGAATTTACTTGAAATGTTTTTTTAAAAAAATTACACTGGCAAATGCATTAGAAAAGGTACTACAGAAAACCATCCTTCAATGCCTAGGAGTGCTCTAGGTGACCTCTTGTAATAGAACTTCTCCATTACTGTTTTGCTTCTCCCTTTCTGAGCCTGTGTATATGAGCCCATATATATTTTGCATTGACCCTTAAATGAGATTGCATGATACATATCACCTGTTGGAGAATAGACTTTGCTAATGTGAGGTGATCTTCAGTGTCCTTTTGTCATTATACACGGAAGAAAAAGGAACCAAATTAATTGTTTCATTTCATTTTTATTCAGTATCCTTTAATATGTTTTCATGTTTTGAATTCCAATTTCTTCCAGTTCACTTTGTATCTGGTGCTGGAAAAGCCCTTTCTTGTATTTCTTAATATGCTTGAAGGATCTAAGGAAATTACAAAATTTAACAGCATTACTTCAAAAATCCATGTAAGAGCTGCAATGACCATCATAAGCTGCATGGTCATACTGGACAAATTGCCTAAGAGTTTAGAGAATTTACTTACATTAACATCTGGAATATAAACTAGATAAAACCTATCAGAGAGTTCGAAATGTTCCGTTCATCAGTAAATCCATTACACTGTATAAAACCACATTGACCTTTTACTAGTTATGGCAAAAGTTTCTATTAACAGAGATTTAAAGAACCTCTGTTTTTTCCAAGCCTTTTAATATTTAGATGAACTCTGGAGATTGAAAAGATTTAGATTAAACTGTGCAGTCAGCAATCTGAGTGAATCTCATACTGAAGTCAGTTACATCTGTTGGATGCATATAAAGAAGGAAAAAAGTTTGGGGTTTTGGGGTTTTTTTTCTGAAGTTCTTAACCACATACTTATTAAAGGAAGTTAGCTGAGTTGCCACTTATAGGAAATGACAGATAGCAAGCAGGTGAGAACTCTGGACATACACTGTATCTAATTCCTGTCCCTTCTGAGTCCCCACGAGGATGTTTTGTGTTAGGAGTAACTCCAGAGGCTTGGTCTGGAGCATATGCCAGCACACAGATGTGTATCTGTTGAATTGGCTAGTTTATGGTGATTTTAGGCTGATGGTGAGTGTTCATGCCAGCTTTCTGCCACGTGGGAGAGAGGAGACACAGTGCCTGCTCTGGTATGAGACCTTTATACGCAGTGCTAATCCATCAAAAATGTTTGACCTGTTCGAACCAGGAAGGTGCCTGTGTGCTACATGGCGATGTCCTTTCTGATCTGGAATTAAATGGCCAAAACCTGGTTTTGTCATATCATCAAACCACAGTCTGCACTCTGGCAGGCTTCAGCTTTGCCTTCATGCCCTTAGGTAGCTGCGATGGGCAAGTACTGAGGGCAGGAGAAGTTGATGTCTCTAGGGAGGGGGCTCACTGCCCCAGCCATGACAGCAGCCTAAGGAGATATTAGTGAATGCCAGGGGCATGAAAATAAAAGTGCAGGATGAATGGGATACATTTCCCTGGGCAACAAGACCAGTATAAGCACTCTGTGTGACTCAGCTGCATGTGATCCCTGTTGGTAGCATGCCTTCCTCTGCTGCCTTAAAAAATACTGTTCTCATTATCCAACTTCTGCAGGAAGTCTTTGAACCTCGGACTACCGGAAGCCACAAGAATACTCTCAAGAAGTATCACTGCAGCATCTGTTACTCTCTCCCCATCACCTACTACTGGCTTTGGTTAGAGCCAAATAGAGGGAGTTTAGTCCCACTTATTCCAGTTGTGTCTGGGTTTTGCAGCCTAGAGCTGTGTTTCAGCAAGGCCAGTGGGCTCAGCCTGTCCTGGCTCTGAAAGCTGCAGCATTCAGTCTTCCTCCAGCTGCAAGCATCTATTTTTCACAAAACTCCTTTAATTATAGATTTTTAGCATGAGGTTCTGACTCTCCTTAGTGACCCCAAATAACAGAGTTGTGCAAGGCGACCTCTTTTTATCCCTTGGGAGATATTTTGTCTGTACGCGTATTTACAAATCAACTACAAGTTCCCCCATGCGCAACAATTATTTTGCAGAATCTAGCCTTTAGCTTGCATGTCTGCTTTTTTCTTTTTCTTGGCACATTGCTTTTTTGCCTATCACTTAAGTTATGCTGGGATTTATCCTTGCGTTTTCTGAAAGTATTGCTCTTGGGAGGAGGCACCATCAGAAGGTCAGCCATGTCCAGAGGGCTTTGGGGGTGGGAAACCTCCCTCAGACAGTGATCTTGAAAGGAAAGTTGCTAAGTTGTGGGGATCTCCTTTGGTGACAGATCCTTCAGCTTGTTCTTGTGATTAGATCCTTATGAAGCTACCACACACTTGCAAATGTCAGGAAAAAATCCAAATTTCAGTAAGCCAAAAGAGAAACAGTCAGAGCAGTTTGCAGCAGCTCAGCTACATTCACAGACCCAGGCACCAGTGCACAGAGCACATGAAGCCTCAGAAAGTTCACCATAAGGAGAGCTAAAGGTTGCCATGTGAGCACGGGCTGTGGAGGGGAACGGGTTTCTTTGAGTGAGGTTAGTGAAGTTGCACAGATTGCAATGGTGAATGCATCCTAAGAGATCTCACTGAGGGCTTCTGAGTCCCTGTTCTTTCCCTGAGCACTGGATCTGTTACCTCAGAGGTGCTTTCACACATGGAGAGTGCCAGGGAGCCAGAGGCAGTTCCAGTGCACTGAGTTGCTCAATGTGAAGAAGCAGTCAAGGGCTGCCAGCTGCAGTAGGGAGGGAGTGTGGCTTTTCAAGAAATATGATAAACTTTCCTTCACTGCAGAATTAATGGAAGAATCTCTGTCTACAGAGAGATAGCATCAAACCTGTGGGACTGCAGATAAGTAAGGAAGAAAAAGTAGCACCAAGCCAGCCAACACACAGAACGGTTACTGGTCCCCAAGAGGCAATGGGGTCAGGCTGTGCTGCAAAGAACAGGCGTGGCCTCAGCATAAACTTTTTCTAAAAAATTTCTAATGCATGTTTTTGTGGTCCACAAATCAGCAAAGGTTTATGGATTTAAGTATACTTAAAAGCTCACTGAAAGAGACACTTAATCTATGCTTTAACTAAGACTTTTTTCCAGGGGGCTTGTACAGAATGTCAGTACTATGTGTGATACTTCATTTCTTCACAAATCGCCCACGGAGCAGAGAACCTCGGGGATGTTTTACTACACTGCTGCTGAGCAGTCACACAGAGGTATATCACCAGAGTGCTTGGTGGCAAAATCCATAGGATTTTTTTCTTGTGTCCAGTAATTTTGCATGCCAGCAGGACTGCAATAGTTTATGGTCACTGTCTAAACAGTGTGATATTTCTTCAAGCCTCTCCCTGTTCCTAAGAAAAAATACTAACAAACAAATGGGTCATGGATGAGAACTCTTGGCAAGCATTTAGCCAGGTCTCCGAGGCAAACTGCTTTTGGCCACCCTGCCCCTTGGGGAGCAGAGTGGGCCAGTTGTTCCATCAGGATGAGGGGCCACAGCCGAGCAGAGCAAGACGGGCAGAGCAGTGACCCCTTCCCCCAGTGCCCAGTCCCAGCTGCCCCTGTGTCGGCCCTCAGCCCCTGCACCCAAACGGAGGGGCCTGGCAAGTGCAGTGGGTTGTATATTGCTCCCCGCTTTGGAAGAACACTTGCTTGTAGCCTAAAGGTGTGACTATACCACGGTGCACTGAGTGGCTCTTTGTGATGGTTTTAGGTGTGCTTCAGCTACTGCTGTTTGTTGCCCAGCAATAATGACAGGAAAAGCAAACAGCAGGTAGAATTTTCTCCAAATGACAGTGGGATCCACACCCAGCCATCAGAAAGCCATATAATATTAATCCAAATGTTTGATTTCCACTGAATCCTACTGTTACACAACCTGTTAGCACTTCCACTAATTGCTTATGGAAAGAAAACTGAGCCAAGCAGACCTGCCACCAGTAATGCATGAACTGGATGAGGAGAAAAGATGCATAAAGATGACAACAGTGGTCACACCACAGCTTCGGAATGCCCCACATTGAAATCCAGCTTCACTTTCAGACTCTGTCCTTCCTGTGCTGGGGTGGACAGAATGGATAAGGCGTGCAGGGTTGGCAGGAGTGAGGTTTCTCTCATGAGGGACAGTGGTGCTCAAAGCGGGAGCCAGGCACACCCCTGTGCACTTCATTAACACAGAATCAGAGAATCACTTGGAAAAGACCTTTGAGACCGCTGAGTCTGTTAACCCGGCATTGCCGCTAAACCGTGTCCCCAAGTGCCACGTCTACACATCTTTTAATACCTCCAGAGACGATGATTTCGTCTGTTCCAGGGCTTGACCACCCTTTCAGTGAAGAATTTTTTCCTAAAATCCAATCTAAGCTTCCCCTGGCATTTTCCATACACCAAGTCTTATCGTCGGGGTCTGTTGTTGCGTTTCGTTCCTTCGGGTGTGTATTAGTTCCTTTTAAAGAACAGAAGACCCGATCCAAACAGCTTCGGAAGAGTGAGGCCAGTGTTTTCTCTTTCCCGAGGGAGGAACAGCAAGAGCCACATCTCGCACGGCAAAGAGGCAGCCGTTCCTCCCCAGGGACACACCAACGAGGAGTGGTGCTAAAATTAACACTTTATTAACACCTGGCACTTCCTGCTTTTAACAAAAGCTTTAGAAATCAGGTGCTTGGGGTGCTTTATTTTTCGCTTTAAGGAGCAGCAAGCGGCGGCCCAGCCCGAGGCGGGGAACCGGCAG
>WEIT01033679.1:13623-88056 GCA_013389985.1 Dryoscopus gambensis | reverse complement strand
CGGCGCCCGGAGGAGCAGGTGGGTGCCCGCCGGTGAGGGGTGTGGGAGGGCGGGCCGCGGCTCCGGGGCTGCCCGCGCCGTCGGGCAACAACCGAAAAGCGGAGACGCCTTCTGGTTCCTCTCCCGTGGCATTCCCGGTACAGCCCACCCGTGTGAGCTGCTCCCGGGTAACGCTCCATTGCGGCGGGGCTTATGCAACCTGCGTGGGGCTGCCCACGCGTGGTGCTGGAGTATCCCGCCAGTGGGCCCGCCTGAGCCTCGTTCTTCCCTCCGGGACGCTTAGTCCGGCTGGAAGAAAATGGGAGCAGATGTACAAGGGTAGTCCCGGCACGGCATCCACATGTATCTCGCTGGAAATAACCGGGGTGTTCTTGCCATCTCCGGAATTCCCCAGTAGTGCAGCTCTTGTGTTCGTTCACTTGAGCATTTTAAGCTTTCAGTCTCTGTATTAGGAAACGTAATATATTGTAATTGGAGAAAAAACCCCAACTCTTTTTTTTTTTTTTTTGTCTGCTTCAGGATGTATGTTTTTATGGCATGGAAGTGGGCTTTTTGCTTCGGGAATCAAAGGAGCCGTTTCCCTATTGTTAGCTGTAAACTGCCTTTCCAGGCACTCTTTTGTTTTGCAGACAACATCGTCCCGGTGTTTAGACAAAGGCAGTTCTCTTAATGCACCTTTATTGATGTTTCATTTAAAAGAAAAAAGAACACAACCTTTTTCATACACAATAGTAGAATGCAATGCTCTGCTCTGAAATGCAGTAGCACTGATGATTGCACAGGGGCAAACAGAGCTGCGGGAGCACATCCCGAAGTAATTTCCGGATGGTTTTGATTCCGTTAATCATTCTCGTTGAAAGTTCTTGTAAGATGCTCTGCACTTCACCATAAGTGAGCCATGTCACAGCTGAAATAGTTTAATACTGGAAAGTGTATGGTAGTACTTGCCTGACATTACACCTAGAAACAGGCCACTCTGAAAGATTCTGGTATTTGAGAATTCACTAAGTCACATTTACATAAGTCAGCGCATCTGCTTGCCCCTTTCTCGAGAAAAGTAGGCCAGAGCAGATGCCCGAATGTAGGGTAAGGACAGATGCACCAGGAGAGACTCAGAGTTCTCTCTGTGTCCATCAGCTCTCCTTGCAGGATATCACAGGAGGCGAGTGAGGAGTATTTGCTGGTTCTGGTTGCTGTCCTCCCTGGAAAGAGAGATTAAAAAGTTGCATCAGATCATCTCACGTATTACTGTGCTCAAACTATTTGTAATTCCTCGCGAAGGAGCTTTTCCCTGCAGTTTACAGCTGCTTCTTAGCTTAGGGTATGTTGTGGTTTCAGGGGATGGTACAGGCTAAAGAACTGCCTTCCAGTGTCGCCTAAACACATTTTCAAATGAAACTGGTAAAGGTACTGCTTGGGTGGTACTTGACTGACAAACTTTCTTTTCACTTTTCTCAGGCACAGGTAGTGATCCTGGCCCTTTCTGACAAGTTGGGATGTAACAATAGGATAGCAAAGCAGAAATTTTAAATAGGCCACAAGGAAGGAGAAAATCATTCCTATTTATTTGATATGTTTTACTGTCATAGCATGGAGTAGTTTTTCTGCATACTGAGGTGCAGTCAGCTGGACAAATAATAACCTAGATTTTGGAAATAAGGAACATCACTTGCCTTTATTTAATATACCTAGAGAATTTAAATATTGGATAAAATAACAGTAATAATAGTAATAATAATCAGATAAATAAGTAGTATTACTTTATTTTTATGTGTAGGGACAGAAAGTCCCAGATGTTCTTGTTCAAGAGAAGAACAAATGTGTAGCTTGATTTGGAGGGGCTCCTGTGTCACCAAGCCTTGTCATGCCCTGTACCTTTTTTGCTTTTATAAGTGTGTTCAGTTTTCTCTCAAAATAATTAGTTTCCCCTGCCCTTTTTGCTCTCAGGGAGGAATTGTTGCTGACCTCCGCTGTTCCAACGGGCAGGGATCCTGTTTCCAGGCTAGGTCCTTATTGGAGTCCCTCGTGGAGGCCCAGCACTGTCACTGTGTTTGCTGAGGGTATTTGCACTGCTAACACAGGCTCCGGTCCTCAGCCCGCGTTTTCCTGTTCCATGTTCTCTCCTGAACTATAAATGTGTGCGCCACTTCAGTGATATGTGAAATGCAAAAGAAAGGACTCAAAATCTGCTTTGGTGTTGGTATAAATTCCTATTTCTCTCATCTGCTGTAAAGTAAAGCCGACATGAGAGCAATCCTTTGGCCTTTTTTGAGAGGGACTTTTAGGTGAGGATCTGGGGCTGCAAACCTGGGTGTGATTTGGTTTTTCCCATTTCCTGCAAAATACACACAGTATGTGTAAGATCATACCTTGTAACATAACACTAAAAGAATACCTTCCTCACAAGCAGGACCTAAATAATAATAATGTGTACACCCTTTAATATATATTTTTAAGAGAGAGTATTCTGTAGGAAATAAATCTATGTAATGCCAAACCCTCTGGCTTTAATTTTTTTATTGAAGCTTATTATTGTGTCAGCACAGGCATGCTTAATGAAATTACTGGCAGGTACATTTTTGAAAGAATAGAAGGATATGTAACTAAATGTTTTACATTGCCTTTGGAATTCATTATTGCAACAGACTGTAGAATTACCTACTTCTGTGATTAGATTTGAAAGCTGAACTGGATGATAATTCGATTTATATCCTTTGTAAGTTTGTATGCAAAGGTAATTGCACGTACTTTAGTCTTCAAAGCACTGCAGGACCTGGATAGTTTCTTCCACCTCTCCTGTATTGCAGTGCTGGGGTTCAGAAGTAGTAAGTGAAGGCATCCAAAGATTCAGCTGCTCCTGAATCCATGGCAGTAGGTTGCTGCTTTGCCCTGCAAGTTCACAATTTTTCTTAACTGTTGGTAGTTATTAGTCAGGCACATAAATTGTCCTGTATTTTCAACATCACTAGAGATGAGGACCTCAAACTTCCTTCCCTAACCCACTTCCTAAAATAGGTTAGCCACTGTCACATTACTGCACTCTAAATCCCATAAATCCACTCTAAATCAACACCTATAAATTAAAGTATTAAATAAGAATAGAAAAGCTTGTGTATCAATAAAAGTTGATGCAGAGGTCCTGCATTTGCATCGTCTGCATCCTGCACATGCCCTACAGCAGAACACGAGGTGGTATTAGTGGGATGCACTGCACCCTGTCTGTCCATAGGGACTTTGGAGCCAAACTGTGTGTCACGGTGGAGTTCCTGACGGCTGTGGCACTGTGGTTGCCTTCTGTACTGAGAACTGTGGGCAGTTCCCTGTCTGGGCAGGAATGGGGTTTAGGTCCTTGTAATCAAAGTTTAAGGCAATGACAAAACTCCCAGTTGCTTCAGTGAGGCCAGGATCTCCACTTCACGCTGGTTTAGGATACACAGAATCCACAGTGCTGTTCAGGTGTAAAACCAAGGCTTCTAGAAAATGGTTAAGTGCAGAGTTAATACGTGAAATGTGTATTTGCAAGTAGATACATTGGCATAGATGATCACCTTTTCATTAACCCGAGTTCATAAGACTTTGGGATGTTTTATTATTATTTTGAACAGTGTTTTATGACTGTAAGTGGAGTATTTTATCTTCTAATAGATGGCTTCAGATTAAGAGGTGCTGTTACAAAAGGGCTTTGAGAATTGAGAATTTTGTTGAGGAGATATGGGTGTCTTAACTAAGTTCAAGTCCTGAACTTTTTGAATAACTTTACAGTATCATTAGTATTTCTCCAGAATGAGAGAGGGGAGGATGAGCAGAAACAGAACTAGAGAATAATATCAACTATCAATAGTATCAATATCAATAATATCTGTGGTATCCCTGGTATAAAATCTTCATTAGACTCTTAGGTGGTTGTGTGCTATGTTGCTCAGAATGGTATAATTTCACTCATAAGTCAGTAATGACCAAGAATGTTTTAAAGTACACTTGTATATGTGGAAATTGTAATGCCTAAGGCTGGAAACCTATTTCTAATTTATTCCACAGTGAGATAATCTGAAAATTGTAGGTTTCGCCTGCTCACAGTTGATGGAATTTGTTTCCAAAAGTAGTCATACCTGACAAGGAGGACTTAATCCCAAATTTATTCAGGCTCTACAAATAATTTAACTCTGTTGCAGAGGTTCATAACTATAAAATAATCGGTGATAATAACTTTCTAAAATGCATTACTAAGTTTTCTGGGGCTTAACAGCCTTTGAAGAAAAAAACCCCCAACCCTTCAAACATACCTATAGCACCTACGGTAGATAGGATAATGTGCTCTGTTTGAAAGATGGGAAGATCCCATTTTCTTAAAGAAAAAAGTATTCTGGAGATAGAAGTGAATAGAAATATCCTCTCTTTAAAAGGCAAAATTAGCAGCTGTTGCTTTTCAGTAAGCCTGTCAGATTCTCCTTTGTTTGCCTTTATCTTGTTCTTTTACCCAGAGCCCGGATCAAAACACAGGAGACGCAGTTTCTTCTTTAGACTTGGATGTTTATTATTTCCTACCTAAGTTACAACTACACAGAATGTGCTTCTAAGTTAGCAAGGTGAAAAATGGCCAGCGATGAGTTCTTTCAGGGCCTTTTGAAGGCCGAGCTACCCAGTTATATTATGCCAACAAATGTATTTTTACTTATAGGGCAAATAACCTAATGCCCTGGCCTCTGCAATGCAGGGCCTTTTCACCCAATTACAAACTTACTAAAAATGGAGAAGAAAGAAGAGGTACTAACCACCACCCTAATTCCACCATCTTGTTACCTGTGTATATATATATTACTATATCCCAAACCCTAAAATTCTGTATCTTCACCCAGTGATCTAATGCACTTCTATCAATTACAAACTAACAATCTCGGTGTTATCACCTAGTTTTGGAAGTCTTTTCCAGGGCCTCAGATCAAATGCAGTGTATTTTTGAGGGTCTGTACTTGTTAGCTCTGAGAGATTAAAACTCTCAGAATCCAGAGTTCCAACACAAGCCAGTGCATTTGATACTGCGCTGAATGTACGGGGATTGCAAACCTTTTTGCTGAATCAAGCTGACCAGTTTTAGTGGGGGACCCTGATAAATGAAATCCAGTGGAAATTAAGTGTTGCAGGTGTAATGAAAAGATGGATTAGATGCTGCATTTGATCTAGTCTCTGTGTAAAATTGCAGCATGGATGGGTTTAAGTTACAGGGACAGTAGCAGGAGCATAAGAAAGTGTAAACAGTAACCTAAAGTGGGAGAGAGGGGCAGTAGATCTTGACATGGGGGCAAGCAAGTTTACTCTCCCATGGACTCTCCTGTGCCAGGTTCCTGGCTTTCACCTTTCTCATCTGGTGCTGTATTAGTGGGGAATTTACTCCCGAAATTACAGGGCATTTTTTGTGCTTATCGAGGGACGCCTCTATTCTTCTTGAAGCTGTCTCTGTTCCACCCATACAGAAGTTAATGTATCTGGAAAAGCCTTTTCATCTCTTTAACGCAAAACCTCTCCTGGTGTTTCAGAGTTTGTTCCAGCAACTGTTGATTCTAAACTTGAGTTGCTGTAAAAGCTGACTAAAGGGAATCCGGTGCTGTTGCTTTTCTTATGTTGTTGCTTGTTTCTATAGAAACATCTTGTCTCAATTTTATAAATGATTTCTAGATTCTTGCTATAAAATGAATGTTAACCCAATCTTTGGTTTCCAGTCTTTTGTTTAAACTTCCTCTAAGCCTGTCACTTTTATTGGTAGCTGCTGTAACGTACTTTTGGTATTAAGAATTTTTCTCGTTTTCTTGCATTTGCTTCTTTTTCCCAGAGGAAGAAGTTAAACTTAGTTTTTTCTGTCTTGTTTTCCATCTAGAATTGAGGTTTGTTTTTTTTTCTCATTTCCAAATCTATTGATCTTGTCGTACTTAAATATCAGATTAAAATTAGCCTAGAGAAATGAACCTGGTTGGTTGTTGGTTTGGTTTTTTTTTCTTCAGACAGTTGAAATTAATTTCGTTATCTTAATAGTCTGTTGGCTGAATATCAAGATCTTCTATTGCTTACATTTACAAGGTTAAATACTAATTGTTAGGTTTATGCTAGCAAAGGATGCAAAGGGATACTGTTCTCTTCCTGCAGTAAAGAGAAAAAAAATCATAAACATTTCCCATAAAATCTTTTGCCCTTCTTGGGCAAATTTCACTAAGATACCTTTTAAGTACAAGAAAGCAGGGTGAGATCCTGATCAGATGCCAGGTGTTACTAGTAACGAAACTGTTTTGCATATGTGGAGGAGTAGGAGGCAGAAAGGCGGCACCCACCCGGGTTTGTGCTGGAGCCCTGCAGCGGGGTGAGGCTGTGGTTCGCAGAGAGAGGAGGACACGACCTGGGAACCTGCTGTTGGCTGCACATCTCCAGAGCCTGCCCGTGGCAGTACACTGGGTGGTCATATGGCTGAGTGCCAGCAAGATTGGGTCATTCATTCCTCCCTCCCTCCAGGACTTCCATGGCTGGCTACTCAGCTATCTAATGTTTGTAGTTCTGTGTTGGCTGGTGTGTCCCTATCTGCACCCAGCAGAAGTCGGTCTCTTATTCTGAAGGGGAGGGAACCTGTAGTTTCTTCCATCCTGGTCTCTGTCATCTGCTCACTTTCTTCATTTTTTTCTTCTTAAGAGTGGCCCTGAAGTATTTTCAGTTTCAGCTTGCATCCTCTAAAAAAGACAACTCTGAGGCACTCTCTTTTGAACATTAATGTCCCAAGTTACTGAAAAATACTCCTATGTTTTTGGAAGTAAGCATGTTCTTAAAGTCATAGCTCACTGGCTTTTTTTGACATTTAGGTGTCTGTGGGCTTCAGCTAGCAGACACACCACCTGTTCCCTGGAGTAAAAATAACCACGACTGGAGTAAAATAGATAGTGAGCGGTTAAATACTGCAGAGAAAACTTCTTACTTGGAAAAAAAATTAAATGTGTAGATGGGTATGTAAATGTGATATCCCTGCATTTCTTTATCACAGGGGGTTTTTTTAACATCTCATTCAGAAGTCATCCCTTCATTTCTTTATTACAGGGGTTTTTAACATCTCATTTAGATGTCATTAAACATGTGCTTGCTATTGAACTCAAAAGGGATTTCTTTTCTATCTAATGTGGAAATAATTCTCTTGAATCAGCCATTCTTTTTCTTTCTTTTATAATTGTATCTATGATGAGTTGTGATCTGAGGCATGTCAAACAATTTGGAGACACTGCTGCTTTTCTGTGTTGGAGGTGAACATTGTATATATGTGTCCTCTCTCATTGCCTTCTTTGCCCAGCAGCACTTTTTTGACTGTAAAATCATAAGCTTTTACGTGGAGGGTAGTTATTTTCCCAATTCATTGGTCTTTTCTCCTCCATTATTGGTGTTCAACATTTGTCTAATGCCCTTTCAGGCAGTTCATGCAAGAAAAGAGGCAATTACAGACTTGTACTCAATCTGGTGCTGTTGTTGAGCGTGGGGTGGGAATTTTTCAGGTTGTTTGAGCAAGAGAAGACTGTTGAGGTTTCTTCTTTTCATTTGTCATGACAAAACAGAAGACTGCTACTTGGTTTGCTTTGATAGATCTTGTACCTTCAGAGTAGTTGGATGGATTTTTATTTTCTTTTTTTTAACAAAACATCCTGAATCTTCATGTGGAGCAGGTTCCTTATGTTCATCTATTCCCTCCTCCCACAGAACAAAGGCTCTTGAACTTTATCCAGTTATTTCACTCAAGTCAGTTACTTGAGTCCCAAACTAAACATGCAATCTCAAAATCCTTAGGCTAAGTGTGGAAAACTCTGGACCAAGCTGCTGCTTCAGCAGATGAAATGGCTGGGTAAACATAACTATACCTGTTCTCAACACAGCCACATCAGGGGTGAGGTTACAGAACTGAAACTTGTGGTTACTTTAGAGCTGTTCAGTCCTCCCAGCAGAAAAAAATAAATGTTAAATCTGTGCTCCCATGCTATTTTTGATTAGCCACAGGAAAATAACTTCCCAAGTGTGTAGGGTAGTTTTGTGTCCCTCTTGGATCTATTTGTGTTCTGCAACCTCCAAGGGCTTGGCAGACTTACTTGGTGTGATCTGCAAATGGTCAGGTGCAGGAGCTGAGTGCTCCCAGCAATCTGAGGGGAAAAGACCTTAAACTGGCTACATTTACACATAGGAGATGCAGAATCAGTCTTAGGCCATTGTGAAAAGTTCAGTGCTAACTTTATCCTTCTCTCCTAGGGAATAGCATATGACTCACTGCAAAGATGGCTTCTTTCTGGGGGGTGGATGTTCTGGTGGGATCTCATGTTTCATTGCCTTTGATAGGAAGGGGGTAAGCAGGAAAAAGATTGTCCTGTCAGACTGGTGTGGAGCAGCATCTGCTCGTGACATACCATGTGTTTTCCTGAGCTTAGGAAGCAGTGAGTTTCAGTAAATGTGTGGAAGTTTGCCATAAGCGAGGGTAGCTACTGGTCAGAACACAGGGAATTTTGTGTGTTGTGTTGATGACAAACGTAACTGGAAAAGCCACAACCGGATGTTAGTTGGGTTCAGTAGGATGAGTAGGACTTTACCTTCTTTGTTGATTTAAAGCTAGTCAAGGAAAAGATTCAATCACATGGAAGATTTTTTTTCAGAAGCACTTCAGGAATGTAGGAGCATCAGCTGCTCTGGAAGCAGACAGACCTTGGGACTTCCTCGTAGAGTCTCATTCTGAAAAAAGGTGATTTTCTGGCAGTCTGCATCGCATCTGAGAGGGCCCACCATGGTTCTCCTTGAAGCGTCAAAGCCCCTAAGCCATTTGGCCATAGCAGAGGGGAAAATTGAGTTACGAAGTCTCCGTATAAAAGTTTTTCAGAGTTTGGATCCTCAGGTTCTGAGTTTCTGCCAGTAAACAGTGGGAGACAGCAGACAATGGCTTCGCTGATGAAAATGTGCCATTTTGCATAGGGAGGGAAATTATATAATACTGAACATCTGAAAAGACCGGAGGAAATGGGGTGGTTGATGGGAACCTTTGGGTAGTAATGGGTTTGTGAAGGACATCATTTATGCATGGTGAGTAGTGGAGCAGATCAGATGCTTCCCTTTCTGTTCCATTTGATAACTCTGTTTTTAACTTCAAAGAATTTAAAATAAAAAAATAGAAACATATACAAAATTGAGTGTGGAGTCCTGCATCCAGCTCTGAAGCCCCTAGCACAGGAAAGACATGGACCTGTGGGAATGAGTCCAGAGGAGGGCCATGAAGATGCTCAGAGATGTGTGAAGATGCACCTCTCCTGTTAAGACAAGCTGAGAGAGTAGGGGCTGTTCAGCCTGGAGAAGAGAAGGCTCCGGAGAGCCATTATAGCTCTTTCCAGTGCCTGAAAGGAGAGACTTGGAGAGGGACTTTTTACAGGGGCATGTGGGGATAGGTTAAGGGGGAATGGTTTCAAACTGACAGAGGGTAGATTCAGACAAGGTAGTCACAGTAAGTCTAAAATAAAATTATATTGATGTAAAATTAATTTAAATTACAGTAAGAAGTAATTCATTACAGTAATTTGATAAGAAACATTACGTTAGGAAACAAATGCAATCAGCATTTCTAATACATTCTGGTTTAGACTTACTCACTTAGGAAAGCCTCATTCTTCTTTCTCCTTCAGGAATAATACCATATTTATGTATTTGGTAAGTGTATTTCAGCCAGTTGGAAGAAGAGAGAAAGAGAATTCTCATCTGAGAGACAGTACTGCTCTTTCTCTTTTTGCAGGAGATGTTTTGGGTGTGTATTAATCTATATCCATCTAGATCTCTGGCTGCTCTCCTGTTCCCCAATCCCTCTGAATTTCTTCATCACTCCTGCGTTTCAAAGAGTGAGGGAGGGCAAACAAACGAGTGCAAATGAAGTGGCCCTCTCTTACATTCTCTTCTGAATTGTAGCTGATGAAGTCTGGGAGTGCCCCCTGCATAGCACATGGTAATTCTGTGGAGAAGAGCGGCTGGGAAGGCCTGGAAAGCATGTGCTCTCTGGGGCTAGTGCAGGTCAAGAAATTCCCTCTGCTCCCTCTTGATTCACAATTGATTCTTAAAAGTTATGAAGCCTAGGCTGGGTTGTTGATTTTTGAAACTAGCAACTTTGAAACAGAAACTTCTGCTTTTACACAAGGAAGCTCTTGTTTTTCTAGAGGCAGGGGGGTGCAGCTGCTCAGACTGGGTACATTTCTCTCTCTGCATTTTGTCTGTTATGGTCGTGTCTGTCTAACTTCAGGCTAATTCAGCAAGATTTAGTATGAAAATAGCCCTATGAAAATAGTTCTGTAAAAATTAAAGAGTCAGCTGGGAACTGTGTGTTTGCTAAAGACAGCCGATTTCTAAAATGGTTTAGAAAAGTATTTTGGGGCGGGGGGGAGAGAAGAAATTGGTTCTGAGGTTATGATTTGAGAGCTATGACACATAAATGGGACTGCATGCCATTTTACTGTTGCCCTGAAAGTTAGTGAGAGAAATTCTAGCTGCAATGTTAAAGCTTATTTAATATTCCTTAGCAATCTGGAGTATTGTAACATTACTAGTGTTTGCCCTAAAGGTTCTGTTTTAGCTACACCTCTGAAGAAATGTATTTGTCCAGCATATGAAATATTATGCAAGAGTAAAGAAAAATATGCCATCAGTGTTTTCATGACTGATCATCTGTTCTCAGCTTCACTTGCTTTTTGCTGGGTTGCCTGAAGCAAGATATACTTAGCCTGAATTAACTGAAGCAGACTTTGAAGTCTTGAGAATTTCCATGATCATTTTGAAAGGTTTTGTAAGCTATTGAAAAATATTTGGAAAAATAACTTGACACTTGTTCTGTAATTAAACATACATTTGTCAGTCTGTGTGCCTGGCAGCTCCCTGTGTGGAATCACTTCAGAATCCGTGAATCTACCCTGTTTGAGAAAGTGACGGAGGGGTAATAAAAAAAACTAGGAAGACCTGGACAGCACAAGCGAGGTGGAATTTACTCTGTACCTTGCTTAGGAGACAGCGTGCAACTTCTTGCTGTTAGCTTATCAAAGCAAATGGGGCTGCAAGCAAAATTGCGTGTCCTACAGCTGCCTCACACCAGGAAAGACGTTGTTGGCATGGACACGTGTGGTTAATCCTGCTTAGCCCAGTGGGAGCTGCAGAGGAGCTTGCAGACCTGTGCTTGCTGGTGACCTCCTGGCCAGTGCTGCACTTGCTCTGTGCAAAGGCTTCCAGGACCTTGCTGAGTACCACTGACAAGCCAGGGGCAAAGAAGTGATGTGTTTGTTTTCCCCCTCCTGGTTGCCCTGGCCATGGCTAGAAAATGCAGTGATTTCTGAACTTTTCTCTCAGAAGTGGTCTCTGCACTGCTTGACATGAGCTGTGCTCTGATCCCCCTTCCACCGTCATCTGCCACATGCTCCTTCTGGTCTCTGCATGCAGGAAGCAAATAAATGTATTTTCCCTTCCCAGTACATCCTTCCTCTATTGCCCTAGTAGTTGTGATCAGTATACCACTTGGGCTGAGTGTTTGTCTCCCTGTGCTCTTTGGGAATGGAGGGATGAGAGTTCCATTGTGCTCCCAGCCCTGCCGCGTTTGCAGGGGCTCACAAGAGGCTCTATCTACCTTTCCAGAAGAGACTGATCTTGAAACATTGGAATTATTGATGAGTCAATGTTTCTTTGAATTAAATAAAGCACAATTAAAGCCAGAATGCTGAAAGAAATCCAGTAAGGGGGAGAAAACGACCTGGGCCTGTGAAGTGGGCTGAAAAGAGACGAGGGGGTGTCTGTCTGTACATAACATCCAGTACTGCAATTCTCCAGTCTCAGGCTCTTCTGTAGAGCCACAGAAAGAGTGAACAGAATATTAGTCATGAATTAGTTATGAACACAGTACTATTTAGGCTTTCTGCACCTGTCCCTTTCTGGGATTCAGTACTGAAGCTTAAACCAGACTCTTTATGAATAAGTAATTTTTTTAAAAATTCCGGGTACTTTCAGCTGAGGGACCGTTGGGGTTTTTTTGGGTTTTTTTTCAGCAGCAGCTATAGAGCTTTACCCTGAGCATTCAGCCAGTGGGTTCTGCATGGTGGCCTAAAGTCTGGCCTAGAAAAACAATATTGGCTTCCTTTGGTTTTTGCTGGATGTTTTTCTGTAAGAATGGGAATTCACTTTATTATTTGCTCTCTAATGCTGGCACTGGTGTGAAAGGGAATTTCTGTTTTTCTACCAAGACTGTGCCATGTAACAAGGGATGCAGAATAGCTTTCGTCCTTGAAGATGGAACATGTTTGCTTTGACTCTGGGAGTAGACTAATTGCACGCAGAGCTTGTGGGCAATTTGTAGGACCTATTGATCAGTTGACTGAATTATTTATGAGTACCTGCTGCATGTGTTTTCACTGCTGCCTAATGGAAGCATTAGAAGACTCATGTTAATCATCCTGAAAGCATGTTCGCCCTGTCATACCCAAACACAAGGCAATAAGGTTTTGTGCAAAAAATCTCTGCACGCTGGGGAAGAGGGATGGGATCTCAAGCTCTAATCTAGTTACAATTTACATGTTGAAACATTCATGGTTTCTGCAGTGATATTTACCTGTGGCATCTTCATTTAAAGATGGGCCTCTGCCTTCCTGTGCATTTGCTCTGCCATTTTTTATTTCACAAAAAGTCCAGAATTTGTTTCCTCTTCCCTTTACTCTTCTGTGCCACCACTTTGCATCTGTGCAGTCCTTGGGTCTGTCCTGCTTCGCCTGATTTGCATGGCTTCCCACACCAACATCATCTTTCCTGGTCAGATCCAGTGCCCTTCTTTCAGCAGTGATTAGTAGCCCTTCAGTTCCCTGGGCTTCAGTGCAAAATACTTCATAGTTCGCGTTTAATAGTTTGGTATCATTCTTGTGGTTCTGAAGATATTCTGGAAATAATTGAGACAAATCCCCTCCCTGAAATTGGGGGTATCACATTTCATTGTGGTTGCCCTGACAACCACAGGCAGGTTGCACAGACAGGTAAGATGTATGACCTGCAGGATGTGAGGTGGCATCTGAAGGGGAGACAAGCTGTCATATATTTGTAGCACCACTTCAGATGTCCCACGTTTGGACAAACAACCTCCTTAACATTGTACCAAGGTCACAAGCTATGTAGCGTTTTCAATCACTTGATTTAAGGAGTAGATTTATTGCACGTGTATCTTAGTTTTATGCATTCAGACAAATGAGAGACTTACTCAGAATCACAGTAATAAAAATGTACAACATATTTCCTGTTTTTGTCTTCCATCTGCAGGTCCAGCAAGAGCAAAGGAGCCACACCACAGAACCTGTGATTGATGACTATAAAAAGATGGGGACTCTCTTTGGCGAACTAAACAAAAGCCTTATCAGAATAGGCTTCACAAGGATGTACTTTGGAGAACGGATAGTAGAACCCGTAATAATTATATTCTTCTGGGTTATGCTCTGGTTTCTTGGCCTACAAGCTCTTGGACTGGTGGCTGTTCTGTGCCTTGTCATTATTTATGTACAACAGTAAAATTTTATAGATACTATTTGCATTACATATTTCAACACTGTCACTATGTCAGTGGATCTATGTGTTTAAGTAAATGGGTGGTATATCAAAAGCTGCAATGCTTCAAATTGCTGAACTTCTGATGAGAGGGACTAAAATTATGCATTTTAAGCCAAATCAGCAGTGCCCTACTACATCTTTTAGGGGGAAAAAAGGACATGTTTGTAATATGATGGTGTGAAATGTACTGTTTTCTGCACTCTTGGGGCCTTAGCCTAAGGATTGACTTTTCATTTTCCCTTCCCCTCTCCCCATGTTCTTGCTTTGTATAGTGAAAATTCCGTGTCTGGTTTTAAGAGGAGACTTGATATGCGTGTTCTGTTTCACTGTTTGGGGGGGGGCTATGTGCTGTTTGTTCCCTGAATCTGCATAATTTGTTAGGGGTTTAATGAAAAGCTAAATCTGCATGAGGGAGGTTTGGTAACAGACCTACAATGACAAACATTCGTAAGATGAATACAATTTCCAGACACAAAAGCAACTTTGGTTAGTGTAGTTTATGGTAAGCTCTCCCCCTGGAAACAAGCTGTACCAGCAAAATACTCTTATACTGATGTTTAATGACTTCACACAAGACTTCAGCTGTTGTTTAGGAGAAATTGCTGTCCTACACAGGCCAAGTGGTCTAATGTAGTTCTGCCTTGTTTTTTGGAAATGTACTCAGCTCCTGCTGCTGTTTTTCTTTCTTTATTTTTTGTACTTGCTCTTTCCCCCAGCCCTCCTTCTTAAGATAAATATTTGGATAATTCATGGAGTTTGTAGGTAGTTCCAGCTGCAGTGTTGGAGAGCTGCCATTCCGGACAGCAGTGCTAGAATGTTGTCTGCTTCCTCTGGGTGGTGTGAGAAGCGCCTGAACACCCAGATACCAGACTAGATCTCTCAGTGCTTCCCGCGTTTGCTGCAGCGTGGGCCCACAAGAGCTGAAGTTTTGTGCACCTCAGCAAACTGGACCTGTTTCCTCATGCAAGGGCAAGAATGGAGTTGAAACCACGTGGTGATTTTATTTAGTAGTCTTCACTTTCCACACCAGGCAAGAAAACTTCCTACCTGTAGGTATATGTCATGGGCCACACAACCTAGAGAACAGGTTATATACGTTCAAGAATGGGTGCAAAATTCATTCAGCTCCCCAGCAGCCACCCCAGGAGTGTGCTGGATATTTCCAAGTTCTCTTCTTCTCGCAAAGAAACAGAAAAATGGGACAGAATCTTTACTACTTCTACTTTACTACTACTACTAAATAGGTTACCAATTTAACATTTGCTGTTTATTACTTTTAGTAAGAAACTTTATTGCAAAATTGTCTTCATCTATGGTAGAGTGAAATTACGTATTTGCTTAAAGAAATGTAATAGGAGATGTGAAATTTACAGAAAACTACTTAACCTTTTGCAGTGACTTTTTTTCCTAAGTGTTTTTACAACAGTAAATTAGTTGAAAATGCTGTCTTATTCAAAGACTTTTGAAGTTAAGGGATGTTTCTCTATAGTCCCAGTCCTGCAACTGGATTCTCAAGGCCAACTTTATGCATGGATCGTGGTGTCTGCTAGGCTGTATTTCCAGGACTCCTGGCCCCAGTCCTTATGGACTTTACTGTCAGGGAAATAGTTGTTATTTAGGGCAGTGAACATGAAAGCCCAACTCCTCTAAAGTGTTTTTGTACTGAAATGCCATCTGTAGACATGTCTCTGTGCTCTTCTAATGAACAAGTAGTTTCCTTCTGAGGAGGCAGGTCACCTCTCTGGATCTTCAGATGACTCTTACTATGAATTCAAGAGGCTCTGCTCAACCAGCAGGACTGCAAGGCACTGGGACTGAGGCCCAGCTGTGTAGTTAGATAGCAACCTGTGTTGATTGGCACCTGGTTAAATAGTTACGCTGGTGGCAGGGAAACGGTGGACAGCAAAAGGTGTTTCTGGATAACAGGGGGTTTTGTTGTTCACACTTTAAGTCCCGAAGCAAACAGCAAGTACAGGCTGAACTCAGAGGCAGGAGCTCTATACCCAAAAGTGCCTAGGGGTAAGCTTTGGTTTTGTTTCAAGTCCCCTAGAAGGAGAACATCTGTTTACATCTTTGCGTATTTGTATAGATAGAATGATGGAGTTATGTGTATTCTTCTCCTGTATAAGGGCTGTATTACAAAAGCATCCTGTTGTTAAAAGTTAAAAAAAAAATTCTTTCTTCCCACAGTCCAGTTACTGTACAAAGGATCTCATCTAATTCCTTTCATCCCACAGGAAAATGTGTGTCTGTGATGCCCTTGTTGCAGTAGTTCTCTTGTGTGAAGAAGACACTGTGCTGTGAGATGGCATGTGGTATTTCCTTGAAGTGGTGATTTTGCTCTGTGCATAAGGAAGGGGAACAGCGGGTCACGGGTGTGACCAGCAACTTCAGTGAGGACATTTTTCATATGCACATGACCTTTCAGTATGAGCAGAACTGTGACTGTTGCACTCATGAATTCAGTTCAGTTGTTTGTTCAATGTTCATGTTTGTGTACACATACTATGGGGAAAGGTAGCTTTGGGGCTGAGATTGTGTTTAGTGAATGTCTTAGGTGGTTTCTCTTAAGGGTAACTTTCCATGTCTTGTCCTTTACAGAAGTTTTTCATTTTAAAAAACCTGAAAAAATAGTGCTAGTGGTGTTAGGTTGGATGAAAATGGAAAAAGAAAAATAATGTATTGCATGGACAATCCCCCTCTCCTGTTTGGTTTCGTACATTCCCTTGTATATAAGAATTTGTAGTGAAGCGTCTGTCCTAATTTTGTGCTGTTACTGTACCATCTCCCTCTCACTGGTAGGGAAGGCAGCAGGAGCTAAGGAAAAAGGGGAACTGGGATAGAATCAGACATAATGAGTGGAAAGTGGAATGCTGTGAAACAATGCGTATATGTGTCCAAAGAAATCTAATCATAAATGTGTGCCAGAAGTGAGGGGAAAATCGGTGAACAGTCCTTGCTTGTGTTCTTCATTCCATCCAGACAAAGTTGCAAGGGAGAGGAAGCACAAAGTGTTCCAAGGATGTCCCTAGCTAAAAAAGCAGAAGGGTAATTTTTAAAAAGAAAAAAAAAAAGACAATTTCACTGTTGTCTAGATAGTAAAAATTGATAATGTTATTTATGTCTGTTTCATATTATTATTATTATTATTATTGATAGAACTGAAAGCACCTTTATGCATCTGTGTGTAGGACTGTATGAAAGAATTAAATCCCTTAAATCTGTGTTAAACAACAAAGGATATAATTCCTGTTGGTCAGTGTAACATTGCAAGCATTTTACGTAACCTCCATTTTCTAAGGGATGAACTCTTCAGTACTGTTTCACACCTGCCAAAGGCATAAATGTTTGAAATAGTGTGTACAGAGAAGCTCTGCGGGAGGATCTTGGAGAACCCTCTTTGCACTGAAACATCATCACATCAAAACTGTCCATATAAAAAGGAAAAATCATATTTCTTAAAAATTCTCTATTGAATGAATGCTATGGAAAGCACTTTGTTACTCTTTCTAATAAAAAGTATTGCCATCAGTGAGACCTTTGTGATGCTTTGTTCAAAGTTACTTGGATCCTTTCAAAATACCATGGCAGGCCCAGATGAAATGGGGCAGTGTTCAGATATCCACTGAAACCAGTTAACTTGCAACTGGTGGAGAAAAAACTGCAGTACAAGACCTGAATAGACTGCATTAGGTCTCTATGGTTGCATGCAGCAAGTTATGCTAAACTAAAAGAAAATAAATAGTAGAGCTAAATGTTAACAAATAATGGCAATGTTACGGTGTAAAGTAGCTTTTATTTCACAGCATATCTGTTTTGCATCCAGAGCAGCCTCTGAAGGGAACCAGATGTAGTCAGGGGTGTGAAAAATCCTTTGAAGTGACAATTGCTGTGCCACAGAAAGGTTTGGGTGTTTTCAGTTGGTTTTTTTTAGATACGCATAGAACAGTAAGTACCTGGTTCAAAACAAATCTACTTCAAACTGTTGTTTTGGTTTGCTTCTGCAGGTCAGAATGGTGTTCATTCTGCCACATCAAGCAAACACTTAGATGTATCTGTCTTGCTCAGGACGCCCAGTGAGTTATCCAGTTCATGTTTTTTTAAAGTAGCAAAGTTCAATTTTGGTCCTTTAAAATCTTATTGGTGAATGTGCACAAGAGAAATAAGGCTCATTCCTGAATAAATTCATACCTTCAGGTTTTATTTCGGTTAAAGTATCTTTGTCAGGCCTTTTGTAGAGTGTATGCAAATTCAAAGCAACCTGGCTTTGACTGATTCTTTCCATCCTGGGCTTTACTCTAGATTTTGGGAACGTCTTAGCCTCTCCCCTCTGCCAGAACTAACAGCTTTATCTGCTTTGTCCATTCCTCTTTTCACTCTGGCGTTGCCTTCTCTAGGGGTGTTCACTTTGAACAGTCTTTCTCTGTGCCAAGGGTTCAAGCTTTTTCATCATTCAGTCTTCTTTAAAGCTTACCTAGACAGAAAATCTATTTTCAGATTGGTGTTTTATTTGTTTTACTATGTGCCTGCTTAACACCAGAGGGGAGGATTTTTAAGAAGATGCGTATGCTGGTCAGTCCCTTCTTTTTTTACAGTCCTTATCTGCTGGTTTAGATGATGGTTACCAAACTCTGATTTGCAATCATCAGAGAGAGGGTTGCAAATGTGTAGGGTCAGGAGCTGGGGGGCGGGGGGTTGGCACCAGGATTTTGGGAATAGATGGGTCAGGCAGCATTGTGGCTTAGGGTTGTTCCGAGTTTAGACAGGTGGACTTGTAACTTCCCTTAACTTCTGCCAGTGCCTTGGTTGCTTCTGAGAATGTCTCCAAATGCATATAAAACCATCGGGATTCTTTCTACACTCACTATGAAGAAAACTGAGCTTTTATCAGCTCTGTTTTACACAGAGGAACCAAAGGGGATGAGAATGGGAAAGGGGAATCAGACTAATAATAGTGAGTTCTAACATGCATGAAAGCTTCTGGTCTTTTCAAATTCTAGTCTTGTTCTATGCAGATAATATTTGTGTCTTGTGTGCAGTTGTCACAAGTCNCCCCCCCCCCCCCCCCCCCAGTCCCTATGTGTACTTTCTAATTAGTACAGAAGTGAAGCTGCTGCGATAATATATGCTTTTTCCCAATTTATTGACGACAACACAGCTCCTTTTCCCCCTCAAGTGGCAGGAGGGTTGTGACTGGAGTGACAGGAGCTGCTCGTGCTGCAGCCTCAGGGGAACCATCTCCTTCCCAGGGTACAGCAGGCTACCAGTACTGTTGAAATACCTGGAGTCCAAGCGGCGTGGCCAGGGAAGGACTGTTACACCACAGTCCAAGGGATTTGATCAGGCAGTGTTTGAGACAGCTGTTACAGAGTACGGTGCCTAGATTTTATGTTCATTTAATGAAATTTAATTAAGCCCTATGCTTTCTTGGCTTGTCCTGGTGCATCACCTTGTGTTCAGAATGAACGTTGCTTGTGGCAAATTGTTCTGCTGGAACCCATCTGTCTGTGTCTAGGCATCTTTCAGTTGTACCATTTACTCTTAATGCATTTAAAACATTATAAGGGAAAAGGGCTCATCTTCTAGCCCTCATTTAGATGAGGGTTTAATTGATATATGGGAGAAGGGAGCCAAATTAGTTGCTGGCACACTGCTGAGGGCTTCCTTTCCGAGGAAGAAAATGCTAACTGATGTGTGGGTGATGAATGTACAAGATATATGGATTTGCATACTGTTCAGAATAGGTGGTGGAAAGTGACCATTCTTCTGTCCTAATTCACAAATTAATTGTCTGGTTTTTAGTGTAGCAATCTTCCTCAAGCTAGCTGGAACATACTTCCTAGGTGCAAGAAGTCTGTAGCAAGGAAATGAATTATTAATTAAGGAAAATTCTTTGTCAGCCAAAATCCTGGTCTGTAACAGGAAGTCTCTTCTTAGACTTGAATAAAATCTGAGTCAGTGCTCTGGCTTATTAAATCTTTATGTTGAATATTTTGCCTGTTTATTGTTTTAAACCCTTCTTTCATTCGTGTCCTTTCTAAAAGCTGGAAATATCAGTCCGAAATTCTTGAAAGCCACTCCTCTGTCAAAAGCTGTTACCACTGGGGCTGAAGGTAGCCTGTGAATGTGGAATGGCAGGTCACAGGGACCAGCTGCTGAGTCTTTAATGCTACCTGGCTGGTGTTACAAAGCCTTCAAGCATGTTTTTGGCATTTCCTTTGCTGTCACTTTCTGTATTTATGCACCTTGTTAGGTGCTGAATGAGAGCTCACATTAGCCAAGTACCTGATTTCCTCGGGCATTTCTCTGAGCTCGTTCTGTGCTGCTGAACAGACTCTGCCCATCTCCACACAGCTGGGCACCCACATAACTGTCCTTTGCTTCCTGCTAGGAGGGCAAATACTGTCTGGCATCCCACGGTCATGTCCTCATCCTAATAAGATTAGGAAAAGCGTGATGATGCAGTTTTACTGAGGGAACAAAAATTTCTATGTCTCTGAATCTTCCTGTTGCAGAAAGGGAAAAAAAATTAACAATCTTGAGTCTACTTTTGATGCTTTGTAGATAAGAGAACTAAAGGCATGCAAGTGTTTGAATAATTTTTTTTTAAATTTTGCTTCCTAGTTTCTTCATTCCATCTGTGATTAGAGGGATAAAACAGTATTTGGCTGAGCTCTGTTAGCAGTAGAGTTTAACTTGGCTCTTAGTTAACAAATTCTTACCTCAGGGTGTTACTGAACACGTACATACACATTGCTGTTTCACCTTTCCTTCAGAATATTTTTTCCTTGTCCTTATGAATTAGCTTAGCTTTTTTGCTTTTTTTGAAAAAAAGAAAGAAAACCAAACATGCTTTAGGAGGTCTCTATTGCATGCGTTGGATATACCTCAGTGGTGGTGGGACTGTTGGACAATTTAGTGTTTTGACCCTTGTTGTTAAGACCTGCCTGTCTTGTCAGCTGGGCTTTACCACCTGCAGGGGAGGAGGATTAAAGCATAGTTAAAGCTTGAGATTAATCGAATCTACTTGTGCACTGGTGGCTTTGCTCCTGTTTCCCAGGAGACTAGGCCATGAGTTGTAATGACAATGTTTTGCAAAGAACTTTAGAAACTGAGCTAAAGATACTATAAAAAGAATTGAGGTCTTAATGAGTAACTGTTCTGCTATTAATGCTCTGTTCTTCCTATGTTACTAAAAAAACCCACAAAAAACAGTGCATTCTAATGACCTCCACTTAAGTTCTGAGAATGACAGCACAGATCCTTTTTGATGTTACCCTTCTCCCACCTTTTTCGAAAGCTTCTTTTTTGATTGACACCTTTCTTTTCCCCCTCCAAATTCCTGTGTAATACAGACACTAGAGTAGGAAAAAAAAAAAGCTTAGCAATTCCCACATAGAAGGCACTTGCTTCCTGTGTAGAAGGAGTGCAAGCTGTTTTTTCCTCCCTAAGTGCTTCAGAATTCTTCTGGGGAAACTCAGAATCTATTTAATTCGGAATTAGCTCTGCTCCTGTATCATATGTGTTGTTTCTTTTTACTTGTTTTGATGAGTAGCATTTAAAAGCAGGTTTGTGACTGAGCTTACTGGGGCCTGCTGCTGCAAACGCCCTTTGAAACTTCACAGTGATTTTGCAGAGAGGGGGTTCTGGATTAATTCTTAAAGAAGAGTAAGGGAACAAGAGCAGTTCGAGCAGGATGAAGAGTTTTGCCCAGGGTGTGGGAGATGTGCCTTCCATTCCAACTGGAATTTGGCCCTGGGGACTTTTTCAGATAGCTGAAAGCTGCAAAATCACTGTGAAGATTCAAAGGGAGTTTTCAACCTTCAGTAACCTTCCCTGTAACACAAAGTCATGAAGAAGTGTGGCAGAAATAAGATGTTTAACTGTCATGGGATCTGATAAGATGCAAAGGGGTTTTTTGAGTTTCCCATAAAACGCTGAAGTAGTCCAATCTTTCATTCTCTTAACTTTCAGCACTGATTTCAGCAATGATTTATTTCCTACATGCGTGGTGTTTGGGGTTTTTCCATGTTTGTAGTCAATGAATATTAGAGTTAATTTTTATCTTCTGAGCTATAACATTCTCCATCTTCACATTTTTGCGCTATGTTTTTATTCAATCCATTGTCATTCATAACGAGCTGAAAGCTTGTTAAATGCTGCTGTTGGCAGGGGATTTCTCGCCCTGCCCAGAAAAATATCCTGTGTCAGCCTGGGGCTCCGGGTGTGTTTCCAACAAGGCTCATGCCGTGGTGGGTTTGAAGCAAACCTGCATCCTGCCTTTTTGGCACCCCAGGAAGAAATTCATCAGGACTGTTTCATGACAGCACTGAAGAATAATGTGTTTTGTGACAGAAGTCACCTGCATCTCCAGTGTCCTTCAGCAGGGCAGGCACATGCTGCCCCTCCTTGCATGGGCAAGGATAATTCTGGCTCTCTGGGACTGTAAAGCATTTGCCTAGATTTCTGACTGATGGTTGAGGTGGAATCCTTTGCCAAGTGCATAGTTGCATGAACTAAAATAGAACAGGCTCTGAACTTTAAAAACAAACTTAAGGGTAGGTTTCTGATTTTTTCCTCTGGGGCTTTTTATAAGGAATACATAGAATAGTTTATTTCTCAAATGGAGAAGTGACATTTGAACTAATCTTTTGTAAAACGAAAACACAGAGTCTTTAAATAACACCTCCCATTTCACCTCCCAGGACATCCTGGGGTTTCCATATGTCCTAGCAGTTGCCTGAAGAGCCGTGCCACAGCCTGTTTCCTTGTGGTGGCTGTGTTTCAGCAGATACCATGTGATGTCAGCTGAATGTGTGTGGGCGTCCTCTGTGTGTTGCTGAATCAACATTGTTTACTTGCTGAACTCAAAGGACTTTATTTTGAGGAGAAGAAATGGAGTTTAGTGCATGAAAAATGAATACAGGGATAAGGGTCCCTGTCACCATTGCTTTAAAAAGGCACTGAAGCATTCCACGGAAAAATTTCACAGTTAATAGTGCCTGACAGTGGGATGATTATCTTTGTTCATCTCTTCCTGCTTCAATGACTTTACTAACAGCAGAAATTTGCAAAACCATTCTAGCGTTGCAGTTCACAGATATGTAATATCTGTTACCTTCCCGGCTGGACAATGAGCTGTCACAGTAAAAAAATTATTAAAAATTGGATTTGTTTCCTTCAGGAGTGTCCTCTTCATATTCTGCTGCTAATAATATACACATGAATGGAAAGTACTGTATTGTTTAGAATGTTGATGCTACGAAACCCAGTTTGAAACGTCTTCACATACTGCACACAGCATCTTAATTTATGAAGAATTTCATGTCTTGAAATGTAGGCCTTTCATCTTAAGCATCTGTGCAGGGGCCTTCTCCTTCCTTGAGCTGTGCCTGGCAGTTCCCTGGCTCCCATTCTGGTCCCCAGCCCCACGGTGAGCACGGGGTTCTGCACTTCTCTCTTCATCGAGTCACATAATATGCTGGTCTCAGAAAGTTTCTCTCAGACACAGAACTAAAGCTCACATGAAGATGGGAAGGAACTATCAAATTCCTGTAAGGATCACAAAGAGGGGTGTTCAGCACCGAAAAGCATCAACATCAGAAAGCCAGTAGGTACTTAGCTGCCAGTTTACAACAGAATCAGCTGTAGACAACTGTCTAGGACTGGACTGACTACTGAGTTTCGGACAGCCTGAAGAGCTGTTGGTTGTTTAATTAAGTTGAGCTTTTTATTTGATTTGTATTTGGTCACTCGAGATCTCCAGCTCTTCCCAGTAATGACCAGCTTGGACATGTGTGAGCCAAACTGCAAACGTGTCCTGGTGCTGAGAGACTCTTTTGTAGCAGTCTTCTATAGTGCTTTCTCTGCATCAGTCCAATCACTATTTCATCCAAAAATTAACTACTGCAAAGCATTTTCTGAATACTTTTGGAATCTTAACATGCTAAAGCAGGTTTCTGCTTTAGTATGTTATTTCTGTTCTTCAGTGGGGCTTCCTGCTTGTTTGTGGTTAAGGGCAAAGCAGGAACCAAGCTCTGCAGTAGCATTAACATGTGCAAGAGGGAAAAAAGAATATAAATTATTCATGTGCCTCATGGCTTACTTTTGAACTGATCTTCAGTAAGCTCAGCTTTTTTTAAACCTTTGATACTTTCATAGGTGAGCCTTCTCCTTTAAAAAATTAAATAAAAGTAGCTTTAAGCCTTTTCCTGTATTTGGCTTTTTCAGGAAGTTTAGCACATCTGTAGTTTTTGCTTGCATTTCCTATTTTGCCTGTTGAACAGTGAAATTGTTGAATGGAGCACCTGAAGCCCAGACTCCTTTGAGGAGCAGGAAACTGCTGCGCTTCTCTAAAATTGCTTACTGCCTATTTCCATACCAGAAAACTTACCCTTCTGCACAAAACTACATAAAATAAAAAGTGAATTTATTTCTTAGAACCATATACTTTTGATAACTGATTTCAGAGCTGAGATGACTGCAGCAGACCAAGCCGACCTGTAAATCAGTAAGGTATTTATACAATACAGGAAGAAAAGTATAATAAAACTTCAACTGAGACAAGGGAAATTAAGAAAAGCTGTCAGAGTGGAAGAAGTTTTACAGGGGAACTCTTCTCAGTGGGGTCTGTGCACTTACCTTGTTTATATTTGTAGTAGTGATTGGCAGCACAAGAACTAGGGATGCAATAAACTTACAGAAGCAATAGGAAGGATTATGCAAAATGCCTCAACGTTAAGGCTTGGAGTTATAAAAAAAAAGGGAGAAGTAAATTTCATAGTATGATATGCGAGAACATATAGTTCTGAATTCAAGAAAAAGCACTCTAAGAGCTCATCTCTTGAAAGTGACAGAGAATAGCTGGAGCTTTAGCTGCACACTGGATGAACAGGAGCTAAGAATAAGATGGTGCTGTCAGAAAAAAAATAATCCTAGGGTGTTTTGGACATTGTATTTCTACTAGATATGTAACGAGTCATAGCATTGCACTGATTTTTTTTAAATCTTTTTTTAATATAATGTGGTAAAGAAATTTTCAAACATTTTCATGAAAATCTTAATGGAAGCTGGCTTGTTTGTAAATGTAAAATGAAGTCATGGGGCAAAGCATAAGTGAAAGGGTGATGCTGGCTGGAGGGCAATTAGGTACAAACTGTTAGTAACTTTAGTCCAGCTATTAGACAAAACCCTCATTTGAGTAAGACACTGAAGGATTTACATCAGTGACAACAAGAACTGGAAACAGCTTTCAGGATAATGGTTGGTTGTTTCCAAAAGAGATGCTAGGGGATGGTTGTCTGCAAGAGTGGAAGACTGGACTCCAGCTCTGAAGCAAATTTCTTCCAGTTCTCTGATACAGCTACAACTAAAAGCTGAGCTATTTCACTCACCCTCTTCCAGAGGCATCAGCGCAAGGGACCACTTCTAAGTCCTCTGCAGAGATTGCCGTTTTGCTCGTTTCCTGTTTTGATTGTGAGCACGTTGCAGTACTGTGTCAGACTCACAGAGATGATCTAACCTTGTCTTTGCTCCCACTGTGTCTGGTTTAACTGAAAGATTCACGCCCGAGATAACACAGTTTATCTTTTCTTCATGCTGTTCTCTGTTTTCAAATATCTGATTCCTCCAGGTTGGAGGCAGAAGTGATATCATTTCCTATTGAACAACCCAGCTGATATGGTCTGTGTTAGACCATTGCAGTGGAAGAAAGAAAAGAGTTAACTGATTAGGTTCTTCAGTTATTGCCAAATTCTGCTCGCTTGTGTTTGGTTTGCTCAATAAACTGTACATTGTAGCAACGTGCCCCCAGCATCCTGGGTTGGACATTCAATTACTTGTGACCACAAAAACTGATAATCTCGTGGCCAGTGATGTGAGCAACACTTCCCTTTCCAGTTTAACAGAAATTGCTCAACAGTTACAGCACTTCCTGCCCTTCCACGTGCAGTTCAGCAGCACATGGATGCTTGGGCAGGCACAGCCTCCCACAGGAGCCATGGCACGAGGGAAGCCTTTTCAGCTCCGGCTCACGACTCTGAGCTAACCAAGCCAGCAGGAAAACCACAGCTGCCGTCACCTCGGGGATTACTGCAGGGCTTCTGCAGTTGGACAAGATGACTCAAACGCAGTTAGTAAAGCCTTAATCCACAAACCAGCTGTCACAGGTGGCATTGCTTCCTGTACTCCTTCATCCAGTAAGCCAAAAAATACAGGCTTATGGAAACACGGAGCCTGAATTCGGCTTTAAAGAAGAGGTAGTTCAAAGATGACAACTTTGGGTAAATTCTTCATATAACTTGGATTAATCTTTCCTCTGTTGAAGGAGACTATCTCCACTTTTATAAAGGTGAAAGGAAGAAGGGCATAAATAAAACAGGTCATTTAAGGGAACATCAAAGCTAAGTGTGATGACATCACGAGACCAGCAAGTTTATGCTGCTTCAACCTGCGCATAATAGTTTTCCCTTACTATGATGTGCTCTTCAGAGTACCGAGTTCCCTGGAAAACATACCACAGTAGTACAGACCTGTACTCCAAGCCTATTGGTAGGTGTCGTTAAAACACGTATGCTCTCTTTAAAAACATGTACATACCTTCTTTGTGGCTGAAGAAAACACATTGAAAAGATGTAATTTAAGAAATTTACATCCCAGTAACTTATCTGATACATTATCAGATGTCAACATAAGATCAGTGATCTCCCATGGGGCAGAGTTTACTAGCACAAAGGCAGCATATGATACTATTTGTTCTCATTAGTACCTGTAAATTTCTATACATCTTTTAATTCTAAGCCCAGGGAAAGGCAACAATGCCACAAAACCTTGTTTTAAGAAATTTTAAAAAGGCAGAGGACTGAAAACAGTAATTTTGCAGGGGGAGATACAGAGTGGTTGTATTTGGGAGCTGAGACTTGTCTGAGATCAGGGGCATCTGCGGGAGAGCTCAGAACCAAGCATGGCCCTGCAGAGGTCCAGTCTCACGCTTCCCATGTTGGTTTCCCACTCCCACTTTTACCAGAGGTCCACACTTCAGGCAGTCATTTCAGAATCTGGGAAAATATTGGTGACCAGTCTGAAGTCAGCTCCGTAACAAATTATTGGTCTCAGTTCCAGTAAGAAAAACACATTTTTCAAGTGGTGTGTATTTTCCCCAACAATCCCACTAGAAAATTCCCACTCGGCTGCTGAAGCCACTGGGCACATACAGCCTGAACTCTGCCCACCTGGGGAGCTGTCGGCAGGATGCCAGGAGCTCTGCAGGAAGGTGGGCCCAAGCATCCGACAGCACTTACATCCCACGATGTTGGAAGTTTCAGGTTGTCCAGTGGGAGCACCTAGAAATTATATTTAAGTGTTTTAGTGCCGTAATGGATAAGTCATTATCTTTCATGTGGGAGCCTCATTCAAAGACACAGTTCTTGCTCAAAAAAACAAGCTTGAATTCCAAGATGCACTATTAGGTAAAGCTATACACCCTCGAATATCAGCCAGTGGGATGTGACTGAGATCAATGAAGAAATGGTGCTGGCAGGTGTGACATGAAGTAAAATGAAGTCTGCCACAGCCAACTGAAGAAACAGGTGATGTTTAGCACCTGTTGAAAAGTAGCAGGGATTCATTTGTCACACCTCAGTGCATTGTTAAAAAGTCATTACAACTGTGGCTGCAGCACTGTGCACTGTGCTGTGTTACCTTCTCAGGGCAGTCCAGATGCTGCGATGGAAATAGCACAGAAAGCTTTCCAGGAGCTTGAGGGCTTAACCTAATTGGACCTTTTGTTTATATAAAGGTGAAACTAATTGACACCACCTTTCGTGAATCACATCTGCCATCACTGCTGCCCCCCAGCGGATGCTACAAAAGACAACTGAGTGTGGCTGGCAGAATTTCTTTTTGTCTTCAAAGATAATCAGGCAGGACAAAAATCAAATACATCCTCAAATTTGCATTTCTGTGGCTCTTTTGAAATGAGACGTGTTACCAAGCCATTTCTAAGAGAATACTTATTTCTTAGTCTTTGCTATTTAGTAACTGGAAAAGGTGTTAAAATGAGTAATTCCTGTTCCATTGAAAAACCTTCACCTCGTTTAAAATTGTTCATAGAAGTCCTATGTTCATAGAAGTCCTATAGAGAACAAGATATTTGTCTCAGCCCAAAATTCCATAAGGGCAGGTTTTTTTAATGAAATACACTTTCTGGCAGGGCTCTCTTGCCCAGTGACCTGTCTGTGTGGTACCCTGGTGCTTCAGGGAAAGATCACATACACACACAAGGATTCACCACTACCACCACCACCACCTCATGAACTCCAACAGGGAATTGGAGCAGTGTATGGGAGTCCCTGAAGCACCACATTCGGGAAAATTGTCCAGCTGATGTCCTCACCCAACTGCTTTTGTTAACAGTTTAATAACCTTCTGGGATACTTTGGGGCCATCAGGATATTTTTGGCCAGTTACCACCAGCCTCCCTCTTCCCATGTGGTTTCTTTTCCCTGGAGCGGCACCACATGGTCCAGGGTGGGGGGCCAATGATGACAAAAAACATGGGAAAGACAGCTGCCAGGATTCTGATGTGCTCGGGCCCACCCTGAGCCCCCCACGCCTCTGGCCATCGGAACAGCGCTGCCACTGGGCTGTGTGGAGGCTTGGGAACCGCCTTTTGCTCCCAGACCCTTCCCAGGATCAGCCAGGGAGCCTCAGGACTCAGCTCAAACATGCAGGGCTGGGATTCTGCTGCCGGCTTGGGAACAGCAGCTCGGTCCTGATTCCAGACCCCAAAGCAGAATCACAGAATATTCTGAGTTGGAAGGGACATTCCAAGGATCATGGAGTGCAACTCTTAAGTGAATAGCCCATAAAGGGATCAAACCCACAACCTTGGCATTAGCAGCACCAGCTATGTCCTAGCACTGGGCTCTGGCTACGTTTCTGAGCACAGCAACACAGGACGTAGTCTCCTGTGTTCCAAGCCCCAGATCTGACCAAATGAGCCTTGTTTCAAGCCCCAAAACTGCACCACTTAATCCCCATTTCTACATCCTCAAACCACAGGATTTAGCCTCAGTTTCTTGGCCTCTAAGTTGGCCAAACAAGCTTAGTTCCATGTCCCCAAAAAACACATGACTTGGTGTCTGTTTCCAAGCTCAACAATGCAGGACTTGGTCTCCAAAACCCTAAAACTGCCCAAATGAGCCTGTTTTCAAACCCCAGCAATGCAGGACTCCAGGACAGTTTTTCAAAAAGCAAAACATAGGACTTGATATCAATTTTCAAAACCTTAAACTGACCCAGATGAGCCTGGTTTCAAATTTGCAAAACACAGGACTTCATTTTGTTTTTCAAGCCCCCTCAAAAAGCAAGAATTACTGTTTCTGAGCACTAAACCCAGCCAGTTTGGAAAAGCCTTACTAGTTGCCTGAAGGGCAGATGAAAGGAAAAGGTAAATTCAATTAAAACCTCATCTAAGCCAACTTCATCATTTAAAGGCAGTGAAGAGAGGCAGGCAGTATCCATCCTGTTGCTGCTCGGCCACTGGGATTTCTGTTTTCTGCTTCCAACACTGCCTTCAGCTTTGATGACCCTTATTTGACACAACTCCATTTGCAGCAAACTCCAGACCAACTTGCACAGTCTGGCTGTATCCTTTTATATCCCTGACCCCAATCTGACATTTCGGAGCCAAATTCACCTGCTCTGGCATGGCTGGAAGCAATGCAAGGGGGAGTATGGAGGATCTCCTGGTGTCCCCATAGAGGTTTCCACCAACCAGGCACTACCAGCAGGTCCCAGTGACAGTGCAGTTTCCTTTACGGGCTGAATTCAGCTGCATTGAAATCAGTGTCATCTGCTGGAACTTGCTGCTCCTCAGAAGGGTCATTTGGGAGCTGCTTGGCTCTGTCAGGTGGGACACACACCTCTCTCTGTGGTAATTAGAGCCTTTGGCAGACTCTAAAAAGGCTAGATTTTATATGAGCCTAAGAGCCCCAAAGCCTGCTGAATTCATAGATGTTTGTCCCTGTAGCTACAGCCCCAGTAAGCCCAGCCATAGAGCTCTTTCCCACTTAGTGTTGTGGAGGCGTATCAATAGTTGTCACTTGTTCTTGATGGATAAAAAGGTGGCATTTTAGGGGACACTTGGTCTCCTCTACTTAATAGGCTTAAGCTGGAGGATCAGTTCTTTGTCAAGTTCTTTCTTTCTGTGCCACCTGATGGCACACTTGCATTAGCGCACCGCAGGCTGAGGGCGGCGCAAATCAGCCAGCGCATCCTGCCCAAAGTTGTTCCACTTAGTTGCTCCTGCATCGCGAACGTACCTGTTTAATTGATTAAAGGATCCAACTCTGTAGTATTGAGTAAAAATAAGCAGGGCATACAAAATAATTATACCAAGAAAGCCCTGTATTTTTCAGTTTTTATCCCAGATAGTACCTGGATAATTCATTACTTTTTTTTTTTTTTTCAGTAAGTTTGGTAAGAAACTTGCCATTGCCTTACTGAGACTTGCTTCCATGGATGACAAATTTTCCTTGCCCTTTATTTTCTCTATCAGAAGGTTTGTAGCAGATTTGTAAATGTCACGTGTTACTAAACTGTAAATGGAAATCATTTCTGGCCTCCAAGTAATATAATTATGACCCAACTACATATCAAAGGAACAATCTCCAGTGGGCTACATAAGAGTATAAAGTCTTATCATAGAATAGTTTGGAAGGGCCCTTAAAGGTCATCTAAGTTATCACATTTGCCACGTACCTTTGGATGGTTATCAATACATCAGCAAATGCTGCAGATGATTACAGACGACAGGTAGGAACAACTTGCTGGTCTGTTGCATTTTATGACTTCGAGAAGAATGTATTAAAAAATTTTTTAGCTCTTTATATGCAGAATCTTAATGGAAGATGTAAATAAGCTGTATCTGAACTTCAACATCTCAGAGCAGGCGCCTCTGAAATAAGTGTAGTGCATTGCACCAGAGAGGTTTTGAAGCATTTCCTCTCCTGACTTCCTCCATTACCCACCAAATGGCATTGGCAGTGATAATTGCAGCTTCAGGAAAAATAGTTGCTAAATAATGACAGCAGAAAAGCCCTACAGCCATCTTCTCAATTAAATCAAGTGGAAATTTAGTCCTTGAGTACTGCTTCTGAAACTGGCTGAGCAGAGTAAGAGCAAGCACCCTGGTGGCTGGGAGGATAATGAGGGCAGGAGAAAGAGCGCTCGCTTTGCTCTGTGACCACTGTCTCCATGTCCTCATTTGAAAAGTCAGTGGCTACCTCTGCCCTAGAGCTAATATTGACATGAGAAAAAAACCAACAGATTGCCAGGTGAACATACTCTAACAGAGCCCCTTTAAGCTGGTGAATTTTGAGGAAGGCCATTAGCATCTCTGTGGCAATGTTTCTCCTCTGTTTTTTTATCAGCAGCTTGTGTTTCTGCCATTATTTGTTTGTCTCAGCCACAACCTCTTGATCTCTGAAGGCTATTTTGGTATTGTTAGTATGTACTTCTCACCTCATTTATTTCTATCCTTTCTGTTTATCCTGGTACTTGTGCTTTTTATCAACACCATCTGCAAACTTCTCATATTTGTTACTGGTTCTTACAAATTAGAACTTTTTGTCTCTGTATATTCCTGTGCAAAGGGGATCTGGAGTGATTTTCAGTAACAAAGGAAATATCTTTACATTCACTTGATGTAAACTACCCAAAATGAAGGGATGAAGCAAACAAGTAAGAAGTCTTTGCCATAATACATATGACAAATAATGTGAATCCAGGAGATTTTTTTTCAAATTGTATCTAAGAACATTTACTCCAGCCTTCATAAAGGAAGGGAAATTTCCTTAACGAACATTATTTGGGATAGGAGTAGGAAGGACAGGGTTTTATGGAAGAGAACAGCCTGCAAGTGGATAAAACCTTTTGACCTCTTTCTGCAGTGCTTAGGAACAATAACCCAAATGCGTAAAAAAGTTTTTAGCCAACCTTTACATAAAGTAGTTCTTGCACTGTTGTCTCAAAGATTCTGGGCACAGATTTCTGTATCCAAATTGTTCTACATGCTTAGAAAAAAATATCTAAAACTTTGGAAAGCAGCAAAAGCAGCACATGGCTGTGATCTAAAAAATCCAGGTGAATTCATCTTTGTCTACCATCCAAAGCTTGACCACAGAATTGCATTTGTGACATTTTCCCTGTATAGTGACCAAGCTCTTCATGGTCCTTGGATCTAGCCTCAAGTTCCCTTTTTCCCTTTCATAATTTCTTGTGCCAGTTCCACACTGGTTTTGGTATTTTGAGCAGCACTTGACCCCAGCACAGACAGGCACTTTATCAGTGTAACAAAGCATCTCTGTTCTCACGGGAAACAGAAGCAGTCATCTGTCAGAAAGCAGCCAAGACTTACTACAGGATGTCATGCAAAGTCAGAGACTGAGAAGAGACAAATTGTCAGCTTCACCTTGATAAGCCCATGAGTGTGAAAGAAATGTCACATGCAATTTCCATTACAGAGATCAGCAGGATTCCATGAGAAGCAAGAATGAATGGAAAAATCAGGCATACAGAAAATTATTCAGACCAGAGACCTTGGGCAGTTCCAGGTGTGCCTGTTTTCCAATAGAAATGAAGAAGATTCTCAACACTGTCTTGCAAGATCAAGAGAAGACCGTCCATTACAAGGTACATCAAGATAGCAAGGTAACATTTTCAGATTAACCTAACCTTCCTATATTGTTTTCCCCTCCAGCAAAAAAGATGATAAATCCTCTCGCAGTAGGAAAGCAATTTTACTATCATCCAAAAATGCTTTAGTCCTTTCTCACTTAGAACAGTCTTCCTGTTTCATGTAAGAGCAGTGTACTGCATCCTCCTTGCCTCTCCCTGACACTGGCAACTTGATCTGCAGGTACAAGTATCTTCTCCCTTTGTGCCAGGGTAGGGATATGGACTGGTGGAGTATCCCTGGTTAGTGAAGTCACCTTTCAGAGGCAAAGAACCCCAGCTGTCCTTACAATGAGAGACCAGAAACAAGTTCTTTAGCAGGAGCTTAAATTCTGTAAGCTGCATGAGCTGCTCACAGCAAAGGAACTGGCATGCACTGTGCCATCATGTGGGAAGATCCATCCAGGGGCTGACTGCAGGTGGGCAACGAAGAGGACTGGTCGTCAGCTGGACGCCTGCCACTCCTTTTTCTCTTTCTGAAGCACAGCAATTAATAATGATCTACAGTAAATACTTGCACTGCAGTAGCACATGTCACATCCTTGAATTTAGGGTTTATCAGATGAGAAGTCATCTTCCTGAAGCTGGATGTTTAGTGTCAGGTGGGACAGATGCAAGGAGCCATGAAACTCAGGCATTGTTTGTGCTTGGTTTCCAGGCACCAACTGTGTTTTAAAACTGATTGCAGTTAAGGAAGGAAACAAGCTTTTGTTACTTGCATTCATCACATTCACCTTCTCACACAAAAAAACTCTGCACGTAAAATCTGGTAACAGCACAGCATATTTGTACAACTTAAAAATACTATTTCACTTAGGAAAAATAATACCCTTTTGAAGACTGCAATTAGTTGAACAAGTGATGTAATATACCTATAAAATCTTTCAGACCATTGCTGGACAACACCCTAGACAAAGTGTTTGCTCATCAATACAGTGCTAAAATAGCATCACTGCAGAAGTTCAGCAGCCTAGTTTTAAGAACTCAAGTGACATACTGGTTACTTTTGCAAGACAGTAGAAGAAAAGTCTTGTTTTATCAATCAGTATGAAAATGTAATTTAATGCACTGCAACAGTAATACCTATTTCTCCTAGAACATAAACTATTGGAAATTGAGTGTGCAATATTTAGTTATTTGTACAATTTTACCTGGAAAGAGCACAGTTCACATTTTTCTGTTCTGCCTTACTGCTTAGAAAAACGAGTCTCGCAAAGCTTCATGGTGGCAATAAAAGTCTTACTCCAGTTCAGACTTCTTTTTGGCAACCAGTAGGTGGAATCAATGCTCCACCAAACCATATCATTAGTGTTACTAAAGCAATCTCCACAAAAGGAGCAACACAAACCCAAAGGTCCTTAAACTTAAAAAACAAACAAACAAACAAAAAAAAACCAAAAAAAACCACCACCAAAAAATAAAACACTTTTCTTATCATCTACCTTCTCTAGAGAAGTAACAGCACAAGACACTCATTCAAATAGTCTTCTGCCCTCCAAAAATACGGGTCTGTCCATCAGTATCTCCTTGCAGTCCAGGAGCACCTAGGTCCCCAATTCTGGGATAGGCTCTCTCACAAAGCAACCCAGGTCTTTCTACCACAAACAAATGAAGGGCCCTGTGCCTTTGCGTTGTCCTGCCCCATGCACTTCCCCACTGCATTTCCTGGCCTCTCTCACCACACATGTCCCCACAAGGAGCATTTAGTGACCAATTCCAGAGCAAGTGCCCGTGGCACAGGCACAGCTCCTGCTCCAAGGGGTGTTCAGCCAGTCAGAGCAGTCATGAGCACACAGGGCACTTACCTTGGAGGTGGGAGACCAGCAGCAACAAGCTGGCACAACAGGGCTGCTCTGCTGGGGAGGACAGACCAGGATGCACAACTAACCATGCCACACCAACTTCACTGCCACAGGGCACTCTGCCAAGCAGCACAAGCAGAGCTGGTGGCAATAACATGTCCCAGCATCATCCCAGTGACCATCAGACATGCAAAGGCAAAGCAACTCCCAGGGCAAACCATGAAATCTGGCAGTGAGGTGAAAGCTGGAGGCAGGAGGAGAGGTTGATGAAGGTAATTAGTCTATTAGCACCTTCACACACTGCCAGCTGGCTCTTCTCAGGCTGAGTTGAGTCAAAGATTTGCCAGTGGTCCATGAGGCACAGTAGACACTTTGGTTTCTGAAATTCAGGCTGCATTTCCTCAGCTAAAACAGTTTCTACTTGTAATAAATATTTTCATCAGGCTTCTGTCTCTCTTGCCTCCTGACCTGTTTCTTGCATTCACTTTTCCTGCAGCCAAGCAGCCTGTGCACACTTCTCCCCAGCATGCAGCAAGGTCTGCCTGGTGGCAACCGTGCTGTCCTGTGTCCTGCCCAGGAGGGCTGCAGCCGTGATGGCTGTGAACCACGGTGGGAAGAGCTCTGCCAGGGGACGGGGCAGCCCTGTGGGGCGCAAAGATCCCGTGTCTGTCGAGGTCTATCAGCATCGGCTTGTTAAAATAGGCCTTGGCTAAACAAGCTCAGCTCTCCGGCCCCATTGAGCTTCAATGCTACCGAAAAAATGCAAAACCCCCACCATTTCTTGAGCTGAAAAGAGACGTTACTTTGATTGCTGCCTGAGCAAAGGGAATTTTAACTGTGCCCATATTTGCACCATGTTTCACCAGTTGTGCTTCCCCTGCAGAGTCTGCTTCTCTGAGGTGAAAGGACACCTCTGTGGTGTGAAGTCACTTTGGATTTTCCATCTCCCTTCACATTGAAGGTTACTGTAGCTGGGGCGGGAGTATTTTGGAGATGCTTCCTTGCCAGCCATTTCCCTCACAGGAGTTTTATTTATATATGGGTGTGTTGACAGACACCCAGCTGTGCGTGCTGGGGGATTATCACATACCCCCAGAGCTGGCGCAGCCCTCCACACGCTGCCCATGTCTGGCAGGGCTGCAGCTGCGTCCCTGCTGCTGGAGTGAGCGAAGTCTGGTTTGTCTCTGTAGATAAAACAAGGTGGGAAGCTGCTGGGCCACTGGGCAGGCATTTGTTTATGCAAGTGCTCAGATAAGGTGAGTTCTTCTACCCTCTTCCACAGGTCCCAAATTGTCTCAGTGCATTTACTGGCTGCTCTGGTCACTCAGCTGCTGCCCACCAGTCCCACCCATCTGCCAGCACTATTTATACCACAGCTCTAGGGTTTCAGACAGCTTGGAAACTGAGCATCACGGTGCCACAGCAACAGGGATGCTTCCAGAGCCCCAGAAAGGAGGGCCAGAGTGAGGGAGGCAGTTGGAGGCAGCGAGTGCCCAGGGAATGCACCCGAAGCAGCCCACAAGCTCCCAAACCTAAACGGAGAGATGCCTGTGAGCCAAGCCTGGGCAGAAAAAGGGCTGGACACTGGGGCTGCCAGGACAGCAGGAAGAAAAGGGAGGTTTTGTCAGCACCACACAGAGCGTGGTTTGATCCCACTGACCACAGCAGACAAAGGACAAAAGGCGGCAGATGCCAAGGAGTAGGCTTTAACTGCCTGGGGAGCCTTCCCATTACAGCTGAGTAACACTCCAAAAACGCAAGAGGCAGTTATAGGGGCTGTTTATCCTTTTATTATAAATTTGGTATGAATGACCAATGGAAAAATCACAATGGAGTACCAAGAACATTTTATCAAAATTTTAGCAGCATTTAAACAGTAATAGATTCCCAACCTCCTCTGGGCACCCCTTGCCCTTTGCCTCCCACCCACAAAACAGTAACCTTCACTCAAATGTGCTTTCCAAAAGCATGCAGGGGATGTAGCTAGCCATTTTCCCCTGAGCTGCCGTGAAAAAAATCTCATCCCAAATGCTGGTTACCATACAACCTCCATCCACACACGGCCAGGCTCCTATCCCCTTCTCGCTGTAGGCAGCACAGCAGGAGGCTGGCTGGCTGTGGCGTGGGATGGGAGTTGCCAGGGGGGAGGCAGCACCTGCTCACATCCTCCCCTGCATGGATCAGCATTCCCATGGGCGCCCATTACCTCCAAGCACAAATCCAGGGCTGAGCCCTCTCCCGCCCGCTGCTGCCCTTTGCTTCTGTACGTGGGGGTGCCATGCACTCCACGGCCCCGCTCCTGTACCTGAGAGTGTGTGCTTGTGTCTGGATGGAGAGAAGGAGGGGAGGCTGACGGTCTGTCCTCCCACAGGAACCGAGAGCAGGGCAACCGGGAGCTGACACTTGAAGGGGAAAGGTGGGAGGTGAGCAGTGAGATACTCAAGTATCAACCCACAAAATGAAGTCAGTTTACTATCAGCTAATGTGGAGAGCCATGGGCTGCCTACTAAGTCACAAGAACTAATTTTTTGTGTGCGCTTTTTTTTTTAAGTTACATTAAGACATGAACAGTACTATCCCAGCCTCACAGGCTGGAGCTTGGTGAAAACAACGTTGATTTAGAGGTGGGGAAACACAACACACATGGAGACAACAACATAGTATCGGCAAGCTATTCCCCTTCTTCTTTGGTACTTCCTAAACTTTCTTATCCAAAATATATAAGGGAAATGCACCATTTAAAAGTTACTGTTCATAAGTATTTACACAGCCATAACCATCACGCTATGATACACAAAAATTCAGTATGATATGAACAAAGTTATTTTATGAAAAGCACTTCTGCACATTTTATTTTGTTCCAGTATCTTAATAGCTTTAAAAAATTCATGTGTTATGCAGTCCTGTACCTCGCTTCTTCTTATATCAAATGGACAAGAAACATTTCCTAATCCATACTCTTCTTCAAAAGATTAAAAAATAGCCACCAAAATGATACACTATGTACAAATTTTACTAAATATTAAGTTCTAGGCAATTATTTTCACCCCACTGATAATATAACTTAGGTATTGTTACCTACTATATGCATATATATTTCTTTAATATATAAGAAATGGCACCACATCACCATGTCACCAATATGACACATTGTTATGTACAGTAGATAAGAAGTTAGGTATGGAAGATGGATCCTCTCTGACTGCTTCTTTCACGGGAATGCTTCTCCCATCTGTAGTAGCTTGGCCATTTCCCCTTTTCCCGGCAGAGGAGGCTCCTCAAATGTAAGGCAGGATCCCATACATCAGCAGTGCCATCACCCCGGCGCTGAACAAGCCAGCCACCGGCACAGTCACAAACCACGCCAGGAAGATGTTGCGGAAGAGGCGCCAGTCGACGGCTTTCTTGGAGCGGATCCAGCCGACAGCCACCACAGAGCCAACCTTGGGAGCGTGGGGAAGAGAGAGGGAGACAAGGTGTGAGGGGTAGGTCTGAGCACCTGTAACATGCCCACGGCCACACCAATGCCAGTCAGCTGATACCAAGCAATGCTCTGAGATAAAGAAGCCCCTGAGGATGACAATGGCTCTGTACTGGTGTGGTGGCAGGAGGGTGACACTTCCAAGGTACTTAAACCTTTGTATTTCAATGATCTCCTGTTTTTCATGGGTCTTGGGGTCAGCCAAAGGCAAATAAGTATGTTACTGGGTTCTTCTCTGTCCTGGTAACTCCTACATGAACCTTCAGTGCAACCGAGGCAGCCCTCAACCTGACTCAGTCCATAGGGGAGAGAGCAAGTGTCCACTGACTCGGGCCTGATTGCAGTCTAAATCAGGAAAACACCTGGAAGGTTGTTTTTAAGGCTCTGCTGAAGAGCATTGCATGGGGCAGGCCAGGATAGCCAGTATGGTTCCTGTCCCACCTGCCTGTCCTCTTGCTGGTTTGGGATGCCCTGCCTCTTCACCCAGCAGCTGCTGACCCTCTCTGTGCAGCTCATGGCCCGGCATATGGCGCTGACTCAAAACACCACATCCATATTCCAGTACTGCGGGCTACAGACAGGATGGCAATGGCAAGGTAAAAGCAGCTGAGCCCACCCTGTGGCAGCGATGGTAGCTTGGCAGGGGGCAGACAGACAGTGCAGGCTGAGACCCAATACATCAAACTCATCAGTCTGAGCCCTGTGAGAGAAACCTGCCCTTCTGGACCAGCTAGCCAAGCAAAGCATCCACAGCTAAAATCCCCTCTTGCAGACAAGGACATCAGCCTAATACTATGGGGCACACAAACTGCACAGACACCAAGAGGATGGTGGGGAACAGATAAAACACCAAGATATCCTTCAAAGACAGTGCTAGCAGGGCAGCTGGGTAGGTCAGTGGTTTTGTAGACAAAACACACTGTGTTACGGGCAAAGCTGCAATCTTTTCTTCCTTCAAAGGTATTTTCATTTCATAAGGTATAAACCCAGCACATCAGTTTTTAAGAAAAAAAACTGGACTGAGAAAAACATTTTCAATGAAAAATGATACAAAAACTTCAGAAACACTGCATTTTCTTTCTGCCCTGGAAGTGCTTTCCATGCTGTTAGCAAAAACAGTGTAAGTCTATTCAAAGTGCATGGTAAAGCAGCAAGAAATGTGGAAGGAATATCCTGTTTTGAAGGTAAGGAAACTCCAAGACACAGCTGGGCATGTGCTCCCTGAAGTGCCATCCCTGCCTCCCTGCTTATTTTCTTAATGGGAGTATCAGTCCCTGCCTACAGATCAAAAGATGGGCTGCTCCCCTTGTACAGAGCCAGGAAAGTGATAAATGCCAGGAGTACAGGGAATGAGGGAAAGATAGCATGGGGATATCAAATCTGCATCTTTTATTAACACCTACTTAGCTGCTAACTACTGCTCAACGTTTCTTTAATGTTACAGGGAAGACCCTGTAACTCCTGGGTGCCTGTGACAGAACAAGGGAAAACTAAACTTGATATTTTACAACCAATAAGGCCTCTGCCAAAAGCTTGATCCAGTAAGGAAATCTGTTAGATAATATATGATCTGAATACTTCTGGGGTGCACAATATGCTATTCTGTATTTAGGAGGTGTAAGTGTATTTAGGAGGTGGAGGTGTATTTTGGTGAAGAGGAACCCCTCATTTGTGACTACATCAAAGCATTAACCTGAGGAAACTGTTTGGGCCTTCAGCAGCTCGGCTGTTAGGCTCAGCTTTACATTTTGCGTGTCCTTAGCATCCGTCTGTCATGCTTGCAACAAGAAGCATTACTTATTGAGCAAGCCTGCATTCTACATACGTAATGTCCAAGTCCTTCCTGAAATTTAAATGGTATCAGCAATGATGGCATTGGCAATCTGTTTTAAACATTATTAAAGTTTAGTTTATTAATAGTGATTTTTGATGGACTAGAGGTTAGGAGAGTAGCTAATCCTTGGGTGTAGGCACACTACACCTTCTGTAGAATTTCAGATGATATCTACTTTGAGATTGGTTTGAAACCAGTGCAGTTTGCCTTCAGAATGCTCTGCTTAAAGCATTACAGAAATGCTTTTGGCTCTCTTGTTCCTGTGCAATGGTGTATAATAAGAACACACAGAACATGATAATTCAATCATAGCAACAGAGAATGTTTTTCAAAACCGCAAAATCATAATGGCAAAATGGAGCCGACAGAATGACCTCAGCCAAGTCACTTTTGCAGAGGAAAAGCATTTAACTGCTGCACTCTAATTTTATCTGTATGTGAACACACTCCATTACAGCTGAGAAATGTTTATTTCTAAATCTCCAATCTGAGAACAAATAACAGGCACTCTAAGACTCAATACGACCATTTGCCCACCTGGGCAGCAGAAAGGAAAGGTATGCATTCACACCACACCGGCTTTTCAGTGCTAAATCCCAAGGGAGGTTGAACTGGTGCAGCCAGAGCAATGTGGCATCCAGACCCACAAATTCCTTTGGAGGCTCAAAAGATTAGGTCTTTCCTCCAAGCCCTCTTGGCTTGGAGGCTTTCAAGGGACTTTCCTCTCCCCTTGGACCTGTGGCAAAGACGAAGGTACAGTTCAGGCTCTCAGCAGGCACTGAGCATGAAAAAGCTGCTTGGCTGTATATGTGGGACAGGCGCATCTGGCAGTGACTACCTCATGTAGACCAAAGGGTCTGATTTAGGACTAAAGGCAGGTCCTGATCTGAGAGAGCTTGACGAACCTTCCCCAGAAGCTAATGCTTTTCTTCCTGCTACCAACCTCCATTTTGCCACCACATCTGCTACAAGATCTGAAAACTGCTCCTCAGAGCTTTACTACATACTTGGTCTCCATTTTTCATTACAGCCTACTGTTTCACCTCAAAAAGGTTTCCCTCCAGGTCAGCTGTTTCATGCTGCTCCTTATTTGCCATCAGTTTATCCAGCTGCTGCACATTCAGTTGACTGACACCCCTTCAGTAGGGCTCCCACTTAAGCAAATGCTATTTTGCCGTGGAGCAAATATTGAGGAAAAAAATAATTCCCAATCCCTGATGCTGGAGGCTCAAGATTAGGCTCGCCTCAAACCTGTTTTCTTTCAGATTTCTAAGGCAAAATAATTTTTCTGCTGATTTTTAAGATGGCATTTTGACTCAGTGGCTGACAGCAATTTCAGCGAGGCATTTTCACATGGTGCAAACGATATTTGACAATTCTTTTATTCCTTCCCTGGGCCCTCGAAGAAAACAAGGAATACAGGAATACATCCGTTACAAGTGTTTGCTTTATCTTGTGTTGCTCACTTAGGATCTTTCAACTCAGGATCTCATTTTGCTGAAACACTGAGTCAGTTATAATAACATGACATGCCTGGAACAGTCTAATCCTATTGCAAAGTGGATCTTCCCATTAAGAATGATCCATCTTAATGAGAATACAGCCAAGCTACAGGGAGCAGACACAGACTAACCACATTAGCTGCTTTTATGGAAGTATTTTTTAAAAAGAACTATTTTGCTCAGCAGTTAGAAAAGACCAAGCTTTTAGCTGCATTGAGTGAATGAATACCCCTCTCATTAGCTTATGGCTTCCAAGACATTTTCTTTTTAAATTCAGTCTATTTGTTTGGACCAAAGTGTGTTTTCTCTTTTACAACAGTTGGCTAGAAATGTTTCAGGCATGCAATTGGGATAATCAAAGCTGTATTATTCTCCCTGGCAAATTCTTCATCATGCATTTGATCTACCAGTCAGCTTAAAGAGAGGTGGTTTCAGGCTAGCATTTTTAGAAGTGGGTAACATTGTTATTATTTTTCCCCTCCCTGCTTGATTCAGAGGAACCAGAGTTCTGTAAATGCCAGGAAATCTGAACAGCCTTTCAGAGAAGCTCAGTCTTGGCTGCTTCTCAAAGAGCACCAGGGTAGAAGAAATAAATGATTTTGCAATAGAGGAAGGCTTTCTGAAGAAATGGTTTTCACTAGGAAAAGGCCAATTGAACCAACTTTGGGCATTTTGCAGGATGTGTGGACTTCATTGACTCTTTTACTGGAAAGCAGGTCAATGTCACAGGCAAGGCTGCCAGGCTTCTTGCCAGCCTACCTGCCATGCCGTGGGGCAGTTATCCCCAGAAACCTGCCTGCCCCAGACCCAGCCAGGGGCTGCAAGGTCTCCAGGGCACAGCAGTGACTCCTGCAAGGTCTTTTCTTAGGGCTTGGTCTTGGTGTCATGCAATGACACAGAGGGATGGCCATTCTGGGGTCTCTGATTTTGGAGGGGCTTCTCCACATCCTGACAGAGGGTGAAAAAACCAAACAGCTCTGCATGTCCAGGAGCTTGGGAGTCCACGGAGAAACAAAGGAAAGAAAGATGGCATATTTGACTTGAGAACTTCCCAGGGAACAAAATTCCAAATTCCCATTATGTTCTTCCAGCAGTGTAAATGTCCACATGCTCCCTGATGTCTACAAGCTATATAAATGTCTTCATGACACAATTAAACTCTGCTTATTACCCAGCCTGTCTCTATACTCCAAAGTGGTCTTTTTAAAAAAAAAAAAAAACAAGAAAGCAAACTACCTTGTTGAAAGGACTAATTACAAGGGTCGGATTCTGAATTATAATGCACAAAAGTGAGGACAAGTTGGTTTAAAAGAAGAAAGACATTAAAATATTAGCTTAATGATGTAGCAGTGTTTTTCATACAGGTGGCCTTAAACGACACGTAACCAGGTTCACACAGACTACGAATCTACGTTATTTTAATATGTCTATATTAGTTCAATACAACCATGTAGGGGTGAAAGACAGTCCAGACTTTTGTGCAATTAATTATAATGCTGACTTTGCTTGGCTGTACTGCCTTTAAAAGTGGGCCCCATTATTTTGCGGTCACGGACTGCAGGGCATGGCACAGTGAAGGCAATCTGCAACAGTCGGTGTCTCCCGAATTTTGTTATGGTTTGTCCTAGTGATGTGATTTACTGATAGGATCACTGCAAACTCCAATACCTTGCAATGGGTGGAGCTTATTGGAATACCCACATTTGAGGCTACAAGTACCGTTAGCGCACACATTACTTCAATGCAAAATCCACTGTGAAGAAATAAAAAAAAAAAAAAGACAGATGGAAAACCTGTAGTAAAAGAGTTATATGCAGGAAATCCCATGCCATGCACTTATCAAGAAAGTCAAGTATAAATGATGAATGGTGCGCAGCCTCTGAACAAGGGAGAAATGTTACCCGAGCAGGTTCAAATGGCACCGTCAGAGGAAACCAGGCTGTTCCTTGCAATTATTTGCTTTAAAATTGAGGTCATGTTTTTGTAAGTGCTGTTTTTCTTTACCAACAGCTATGGACTTTATGCTGTGGCCAATTCCAGTGACTTTACTGTGACAACTCTGATGCATTTTTTGGAAGCCTGATTACTTTCCCATGTTGCTGGCACAACCGAGATGTGCTGACACATCCCTACCTAACCATCCTCTGTCAGCGGCTGTTTTCCCCTCACTGTGCCATTATCCCTGGCTCGAGCAGCACAATTTTAAGATGAATAGTCCAGACTGCCACGACTGCAGTCGCTGGGCAAAGGCATACCTTGCAGTGTGTAGTACTGACAGGAAGTCCAACATTGGAAGCTACCACAACTGTGAACGCCGAAGCCAACTCAATAGTGAATCCACTGCGGGAAGCATAAGAAAACACTTCACAATCACTCTTTGCATCAGCTCGGACTGATACCATGCAGCGTGCCAAAGTCTTACCCGTTTCTTCTTTCGACTGTTTTATCTCCAACTGATTTTTGTCATGTGAGTAAGTTAAGAGAACAAGAAAGGGCTGAATAATGGTAACGGCACAGGCTAGTCATCTGCAGCACCCCGTCTGCATGGCTCATTGCGTCAGAGACCTTCACTACTCTACGCTGTGGTGAATCACTCCTAATTCGTAATTTGGTTAAGCACCAGCAGAGGTCAAGAATGCATTAAAGAAGAAAATTACTGTAATAAATACACGTGAGTTTAATAGTCTGAAGCACACTGGGAAAGCCACTGTAATCTTGCCATTTCCATATGCACCTTCTACCACACTAATTAGGTCATCAGCAGAAGACTCTGCTGTCTGTTCACGCAGACCTCTATGCCTTAAACACATTCAGTATTACAGGGTTATCTTTTTCCCTTTCTCTCTTTCTTTTTCTTATGCTTTCTTTTTCTCCTTTTTTGCTTATTTCTTTCATTTTTTTAGAAAGAGAAGTCAAAGCCAGGTTATCATTAAAATCAAAGCACAGCAAATCCAGCAAACTGCATTACAAACAAAATACTGGAGCAGAAATTTCTCAGATTGGATCACACACAAAGTTCACACAACCACAATGACACCTGTGGACCTACCTTGATGGTGTGATTGGAGTGAGGTCTTTACCCATGGTCTGGATAACTCTTCTTCCCCAGACCCAGAGACCCACACAGATCCCAACACCTCCATAAAACAGCAGCCAGATGGGAGTCGATGCTTCTTGCATTACACCACCTTGCTCGTAGATAAGCCAGAGCGCAACGAGGGGACCGATGGCATTGCTGGAGAAACAGAAACGTGTCACCTGAGTTAAAAAAATGCAGATAGTGTCCTTGAAAGAAGTCTGTTATTTTCTCTGTGATTTTTCTTCATCATGGGCGCAGCACTACTCTGACTTGACACTACAGGCAACACCCTTCCTCACTTGGAAAGAGCACAGCATGTGACTCGTATCATGCTGCTTTTTTGGTTGTCACCTCATCACTGATAACTAGAGCAAGTCCTGAAAGGAACTTCTCTTTTACAAATTGTTTCTTGATATGCCAGAGCCAGTAGTACCTCATTATGTCTGTTCTGTGACAAAAATCAGTATTTTCAGTACTGCACTGAAACTGTCTCAGAATTTACCAATTCAAGACCTGTGCATCTTTTAAATTCAAGTATCAAATTAGCTCTTTTTGTCAAAGTGGGGAAAATAATGAACAAACTTACCATTGCAGACAAGAATATAGAAATATAATCTAGTTTGACAGCCTGTAATGTTTGGGATATGATCTGAGTGCAGCTGGGAAGGTGACTTAGTCGTCCTTAAACGTGTTGTAGAGTGAGCTGGACTGGATCAGAGAGGACCCTTTGGTGACACAGAGCTGGCGTAAGCCATTTTTGCTACCCTGCTGCTGCTATCTGGAAAAACATTGGAAGTCAGCAACACTGAAGTCCCCAGTGTTAACGCAGGTCATCTGATATTGGTGACTGCAGTCAGACTTCTGACTCTGTTTATTCTAAAAAAGCATCAAGTTTCTAGACAGAAACTTCTAGCGAGAAGAAAAACTTGAAAGCTGGTATCCAATTACTTTAGGGGCTTAAATACTAAAAAGCAGATAAGAATTTCAACATCCCTTTTGTTTTCAGCTTTTACTAAACCAAGTCAGTGCTTGCCTTGCTGAGCAGCATTTATGCATCACCCAAAAAGCATAACTAGTGAAGCAGTGCTATATTTATGTCTAAATAATCATGAGAAGAGCAGAACAAACCTGACCAATGTCATTCAAAAAATCTGAAAACCATGAGGGGAGCCCCCCTCTTTGTAAACCGATAGGAAAGCAGGTCACAGCGAGCAGGTCACCGCAGGCAGGACTGACAGTCATGCTCGCCCTGGAGCCAGGACCTGCTAAATTTAGTTCCTGGTTCCACTCCAAAGCACACAGATGGAGTAAGGGCCAGTTTTAATGTCAAATGTTGTGCAAATCAGGCCACTGTATCTGCCAGTTAATAATTTCCTTGAATCCCATCTTTACCAGATTTGAAGTGCCAGGGGCTGAGGGGTGATTGCCAAGAGACAAGGGTCGCCAGCAGTGCAAAGCTCAGCACCTCTCAGCAACACGAGACCCTCCTGCTTTCATGTGGCCCTTGAGAAATCGAGCTCTGAACCCTGAGAAGTAATCCTGAAGCAAAGTAATAAGGAAAAACTTTTCCCTTGTAAACACACAGAGCAACATTCAAGCTGCAAGGGAAATGAAAATAGTTGAAAATGCTCTTTGATATAAAAAAGAATTAATAATTCTTATGGATTTTGAGAAGGATACTGAACATAAATTAGTGAGCTAACATGAATCATAAAATTGAAGATGCTGGCTAGTACAATGAAGAACTAAAGACTCTTTAAATAAAGAGTGATTTCCACTAGCTAAAACACTTTAAATTCTGGTCTGATACTGTGCCCAAGTAAGCACTCGATTTTTTGAATTTTGGAAGCACAGTATGTGAAAAGTCCTTAGGGCCTAAATGCAAGAATTGTTTTACTTCCACAGATGAAGAGATTCTTGATTGAAGCATTTCTAATAGTTTGAAATTGACCTGAAACTTCTTTTCCAGTGTTTTCAGGTGTGGATTAAATTACTTGCATATTTAAATGCCTTCTTGGGCACAGAAAAAGAAAGGTCATTCAATGTACTAGGGTACACAAATTAACTGATGGATGCTGAAGGATGGATAAAGGCAAATGATACACTGATCAGATAAATAAAGGGAAAACTGATCATCCCTTTTTACAGTGCTGTATGACATGGAAAAAACCTCCCTCTTGAAAATAACAGGCACATTTGGAGTGAGCTCAGGCACTGATTCCTGACTGTTCTAAAGAGATACATATTTGTCAGCCCCAACATAAATGAAAAGGCAGAAAAGGCTTCAAAAACTGCAGCAGCAATCTATGGTCTTCCATATCAAAATCCAGCCTTAATTATTTGCAAATGCTACACCTCTGTGAATCAACTAAGCTTAATCCTTGAAGAAAAGGTTCTTATTTGTGGCAACGGAAGACAAGGCAAAACTCTGCTGACTTATGCTCAGCCTCAGAAAATCTGAGTGCCTGATTCTGTCCAACAGACCAGACGAGATAACGCTGATGCCCACAGAGGCAGCATTTCTGATACCTTCGCTGTGAGAAAAGAAAGCAGAAGAGCACTGGATCCATACAGGCTTGGAAAGGCGAAAAGGTAACTAACCTTATTTTCCTCTGTGAGTATCTACATCACAGTATCTATACCAAAGAGACATTTCTCCTCTCCCTGCAAATCATGTTCAACGTGACTTAAATGTCCAGCTCTTAGGGACAGTGGCATCTCCCAGCCTGAGTATCTGCAAGTGACTACAAACAGCAACAGTGTCCTGAATCTAGCACCATCACAGCTCTCCAAGGGGCACCTTCAGCTTCTAGATTTGATCAGGAGGTGCAGTCCACGGGGCTTGTGGCATCAATGCTTCCTATGCCAATGGAAAACACTCTAGAAGAGGCTGCTAGGCCTGTCCCACCATGAAACTGCCAAAAGCTCACGGCAAATGGGTCTGACTCAGGCACTGTAAAGACTACGATCTTGGTTCTGCGCAGAGGTAGAGGACAACCACTCCCAACAGGAGAGTAAGAGAGGGTAAGAGAGAAACAAAACATTAAAAAAACCCCACCAACATAAAAGGCATCATTAGATAAGAGAGTTTGCTTAACAGATGTCTCCTACAGCTGAGTGACTAACCAGATGAACCACAAGGACGCTGGCTAAACTGGGTTGTGGCTTTCACAGTATTTCCCACTGGTTCTAGCTCATTTGATTCAACACATGACTAGCAGAAAAGCAGACCTCCAATCTTCCATGCATTTGGCTAAGACTCATTTCACAAGTCTATTTTCAAGGAGTTATTTTCTCTTACTCTCCCACACAGGTTTCTACTTACCTTAAATAACTCTGCTTTGTGCTGGAGCACCAAGTCTTATTCGTGGTAGTTCAGAGAAGAAAAAAGCCTGGTATGGTCACACAGGAGCTCTGAAACTCCATCCACGTCTATCTATGCATAAAACTGCCCTCAGGTTCCTATGAAACTGAAATGCTCTAGAGGATTTGTTGTATTACTTAGCTATTGGGTTTAAAAGACAACATAAGCTGCTCCTGTCATGGTATTACTGTAATTTTGCACACTTAATACACACTTTTCCACTGAGCACTAGGAGGTGGCCAACACGAGTTAATTTTAGGATGAGTTTATGAAATGTTATGGCACAAGAAGCCCATCTCCTGAGTCTGCCTGCTGCAAAATGTATTCTCCACATCCAGTACTTTCCCCCACCTCTGCTGGGCTCTGCCAGCCCAATTACTCGCAGGACACAGGACTCTGCAGCCAGAGTGCTGCACAGGGGCTGTTTGCCTTCTCTGGAGGTGCAGTGCAGGAGTTAATGCCACCCACAGCAATACCTGCACTGGCAGATGTGTTTCATGGTGGCTCACTGAAGGGCTGCTCCGTGTTTCTGAAGTGCTGCCTGACCCTCATGATGATTTCGCCAGCGCTCTCGACTAGCGTGAACTGGCACAACTTCTCTTTTTCTGCTCACTTGTGCCAGTTTAGAATCTGTCACACACCATTTATAAAACTGTTGTGAAAGACAGCATTTGACAGTGAATCTGAACTATAAATAGAGCTGGCTTCTCCTCTCCCCTGTGAGACAGATAGTATTACCAACAAAAATAACCACCCCACGTTCAGCTATCATGAGACAGGCTTAGAAATGACAGTTTCCCATGCACACACACACAAAAGCAGAAGTTTTTAGGTACCTTTGGGTCACAAGTCCAAGACCTTCTCTGGAGAAATAAGGACTAACACTTTTTTTTTTAGTAAAAAATAAGGGGCTTTTTTCCAGTAATTCAGCCATCAGCTGAATGCTCTATCGCCAAACCTCATGGAACTTGTTGTAACATTTTATGAAGTAGCAACATTGCTATATCCTCATCATTGTTTGAGGGGAGAAGTAAGTTGCTCAAAAAGAAAATCTAACTGTATTTGAAAACTACACACTGAATATGGTTTGTGAATAATGTATAGACTCTTTGGTGACCATGCTTAGATTCTCTGCTGCCTGAGAAGGAGATTGTCTTTTAGCTACTTTTGCTAGTTGAGTGAAAGAACCTTGAAACATACATTATCACCAATTAAAGCTGAATGACGAGCAAAACAGCCACCTGAGAAATCTGTATTAGGCGTCCAATATTACAAGTATAATTATAAAACATCCAGCCATTTGACTATTTCCCAAACCAGGATTTCACAAACAAACCTTCCACTGGGAAAATCAGTGGGATGATATTTCTGAACAGGCTGCAGTTATGCCTTGAGACATCACCCAGCTGAGTAAGAGTGAAAGAAAGATATGCCTGTATGTAGCAACAGGAAAAAAACATGTCCTAATCTCCAGGGATGTCAGATTATGAGTAGAGTTTTATTCTAGTTCAAATAACTGGACAGCCTTGAGACACTGCATCTACCATAGCACAATAAAAGTGTGTCAGAACTGTGCCCTGTGAAGTGCAAGCTTTGGGTGTGTTAATGAGTCAGGGTGGACATGCTTTTTCTTACTCCTGCAGCTCATGTCTGTGTCCTGCAAATACTGGCCCTGAAACCCCACCTCCCCGGATGATCCTGGAGAGTTCAGTCCATCCTCCCCTGTGGCCACCAGCATCAGCTTTTCCCCTGGCAAGCCAAGCCATGGGCCCTGCTCACAGAGGGATGGGGAGGGATTCCCATGCCCACTGGAGACCCCTTTTCTTGCTGCTCTTCTCTGACTTGTCTGCATGGCACAACAAAAATGCCATGTACCTGCACAATTAAGGACGCAAGTGAAGATTCATATCTGCTTGGGGCACAGGCTGGACTTACGGGATGGACTATTATTAAAAAGCGAAGAAATCACAAATCAGGCTTCCTTCACTAATCATAACACACAAATTAGTTTCCTAAATATTCTAAGTGATCTGGACTCCAGCTCTCAGGAAGGAAATAGGAAATACCTGTTTTGTAATCCAGCCTTACTATAGCTCCTTTAGACTCCTTATTTAACCAAGAGGTTGAATCCCACTAAGCTCTCCGTGTGCAGTAAGATACTGGCAATGTTCTGGCCCTTCCCTCCTTTAATCCCATTGCATTTACTTTAGTAAGAGGGGAAAAAGGTGAATCTTACTGCTGTTTCTCTGCTCTGACCTAAAACTCCAGTGAAATCTGTATGGGGATGAAAGGAGAAGGTTCTTCTCCATGTATTCTGGGCAAGCACGCATTTCCTAGTTTCTCTAACTGCTTTGCTTAAAAATTAATTCCCTATCTAGTAGCAGTCAGCTTCCCTAAAACCACTGAAAGAATGGGTAGAAATACAGAAAAAATACTAAATATTTTTACTATAGTTCTGAAATTGTTTTAAATCCTGTTGCCAGTAATGTAGCCTATATTGTTTGGATAATGAAAGGCATTCTTTCTCAAGCTTGTGCCATAAATCTATACGGCATTACCTGCAGAACCTTAACTCCAATTACCCCTTTTTCCTAATATCTAAGCATGAATACACCAGGGGAGTCCTGTAGTCCTCCACAGGAAACTTAATTAGAGCAGACACATTCAAACAATTTATGCAGCAGGAACTCAGGAAAACTGAGATCCCAGTGAAATGTCTGCAGGCAGGTTTCTCCTCCCCACAGCATGTGCCAGCCAAACCCCAGCACTGCCTGCCCCTTGGCACGCACAGACATGGGTGGTGGCACAGTCCGTGGTCACCGTGCCCAGCTGGAGCATCTCACCTCCTGCCACCGTCACGGTACTAATCAACCTTCCTCCGTGGCCTGAATCCATGGGCCCAGGTAGCTGCCTGCTCACACAAGCCAGGGCACGCAGCTCATTCTGACACCCCCAGGGTTTCTCCTGTGACAGCAGGAGTGATGGCCTGAGGCCGAGAAGGAGAGTAGTAAGGGACAGAACAGGCTGGCCATTTATAGGAGAAGGAATCTGTATGAGAAATGACTAAACACATGCACAGACAGGTGTGTAGGAGTACAAGGCTCAGGTTTTCTTCACAGCATAAACAGCATATCTTAATCAGCAAAACTCGCACTGACCTACAGCATCTCTCTGTGGGTCATCCTGCTTTGATTGCAAGAATTCAAGGAATAACAAGCTCCACAGATTGCTTGAGTCAACAAAAGCATCTTCCCACTTGCTAGGATAGGACTTTGGGGCCAGCACACTGTTTGCTCACAGCTTTCTCATTCCCAGCCCAGTAGCAAAGCAGCCACAGACTGGGCTGTGCTGGGCACCAGAGAAAACAGGACTCCCTGTTTCTTTTAACACACAGCTGCCCCAGCCAGGATCCCTGCTGATGTTAGCCCGAACATGAGCAATGATGGCTGCAAACATCAGCTCCTACAGCAAAGGTGGCTGATTTCATTAGGATGCTAAAAAGCATCCTCTCAGAAGAAACTGGGGTCTAACCACCCCACAAGTTAGTTATGAACTAGTTCTGCAATCAAGGGAAAAATACTGATTTAACTTTTCCAGGTCCATGGGTAAATCCTGGACAGTGGAAACAAGAGACATCTCCATATGATCTTTTGTCCACTGAAGTGCTGTCCAAACTATACGGAGCACTTCTGCTCCATGAAGTTTTTCTGAGCTGCATCACGGTTCAGTCTGTACTGTATGCCCCATGCTTAAATATGCTCTAAAACAGGTCAGTCATTTACCTTTGCAATTACCTGCATTTTTTAAGTTTCATATTGGCTTTTTGGGGTTAGCAGTCCTTTCTAGCCATGTCCAAAACAGCCTGCCCAACTGTCTTTTGCTTTTAGTTAATTCAGACATGCCTCCAGACTTTAAAACACAGCATAAACCCTACAGCTTCAGCAACTCTTCTGCTATTTGTTGTTATACAGGTAGGCTGCTGTGGCTGCAGCACTGAGCTCCCCATCACAATTTCTGCTGAACCAGCCTATATCTACAGAAAAATAAGCTCAGTCCAACTCATCCACAGGTGCATATAATCCCTGCTGGACAACAAAGCCCAGCCTCCCAGCCTCTCTGGAAAGCTGGCTCTGAACAAGCATTTAGAAGCTGGCAGTTCTCCTTGTGTCACGCTCCTGGCCCAGGTCTTTTTTCCATCCTGCCCTTTTTGTTCCCCCATTGCCCTTGCAATGACCTGACGCACTCCCTTTGTGCTCAGCTGCTGAGCCAGTGGGACCTGCTCACTTGGCGCCGCTAATTAAGTTCAACAACAACATTTTTTTCAGCAGTTCTGTCCCAACACATTTAGTTGGGATTTTAAATACTTTAGATTTCATTCAGTCCATGTGCACGGTGGTGTCACAAGGCTCTCGGCCTGGCTCAGCTGGTCCCAGCCCTGGAAGGGCTCCAGCACCCTTGACACAGTGCACATAAGCTTGGCAGCAGGGGCAGGAGGGGATGGTCCGAACAAAACAGTCACTCAGATAAGGAGCTACCACCACTCCCTGTTTCTTTCAACACACAGCTGCCCCAGCCAGGATCCCTGCTGATGTCAGACTAAACATGAGCAATGATGGCTACACACATCAGCTCCTACAGCAAAGATAGCTGATTTCATTAGGATGCTAAAAAGCATCCTCTCAGAAGAAACTGGGGTCTAACTACCCCATAAGTTAGTTATGAACTAGTTCTGCAGTCAAGGGAAAAATACTGATTTAACTCTTCCAGGTCCATGGGTAAATCTTGGACAATGAAACAAGAGACATCTCCATATGATCTTTTGTCCACTAAAGTGCTGTCCAACCCCTATGGGCACTTCTGATCCACTAAGTTTTTCCGAGCTGCATCACGGTTCAGTCTGTACTTATGCCCCATGCTTAAACATGCTCTAAAACAGGTCAGTCATTTACCTTTGCAATCACCTGCAGTTTTTAAGTTTCATATTGGCTTTTTATTTTTCTTTCTTCGCTCCTCTTACCTGCTCCCTTCCCTCAAAGAAATACCAACAAAACAGCCTGATGGAAAATAAATAGAAAACATGGCACAAGAGTAAGTTCCAAGGAAAGAAAATGTTGGATTCAAGTCCAAAGAAAAAGATGTGGACAATGGAGGTGCTATCCTAAATATATGCGTGAGGAGCTTAAAACCAAATACAAGGGAAAGCAGGATTTTAACAACAGGATTCAAAGCTGAGGAAAAAAATTAGAGGAACAGCTTGATAGCAGCAACTAACATGAGCAGAGGGAAAGTGTATGAAGGAGGGAGATGAAAAGATAGCAGTTGTCAGTAGAAGATGGACTGCCAGGGCTTACTTTCTTACAGAAATGAGAACAGAAAGCTGTGCTACTCACTAGGTTCTATTGCTTAATTTTTCAACAATGCACTGCCTTTCCAGCTCTGCAGATCTTCATGCAACAGGTGGCAGAGCCAAGACATCTTTTGCTCTGCTAAAGACTGGCAAAACATCTCTGCAATATGATCCTCAGGATAGATATCTGCGTTCCCAGAGAATTTTATCTATGAAATCTTTCAGACATACGAAGGGGTCTTTAATTTTATTGTTTAGCTGGAACTCAGTAAAATTGCAAGGATGGGTTCCTATCCAGTCCTACACACATGACCCTCCTCCTGCTTTTCTACCAGCTTTGACAAAATGAAGCCAACTTGTTCTTTAGTTTTGCAATTATATAAATTCAGCTTAAGAAGAGATTTTGGAATAAACAGCATTTAATAAAAACACACTTCCTGGCAAATTTGATAGGATCATCAACAGAAGTAGGGATCTGAAAAACACTAAAAACATGAATTTTCAGGAAAGGATATTGCCATGGTAACAAGCCAGTCCAAATGCAAAATTCTAAGGAAATTAGGCTGTAAGATGCAACAACACATACAGCACAGAGTCTGAACTTTGTATTTCATCCTGGCCAGCTCCTGTCAACACCAAATCCAATTTCTGAACTAAGTGCATCCTTACAGATCACTTCTAACAAAATTGACTACCCCTTCCTCCTACATAACATGCAAGTGATGCTTGCATAAACATGTGAGTCCTTGCGGAGTATGTACAGGCATCACCTGCAGGGAATAAGGGAGCTGGGGCACCTACTGAGGTAGGCTGTGAAATTTCTGCAGTGGTATTTCCCAGGGTACATTACAAGAAACATCAGCAGTCTTTGTTCTTATCCCTACATTCCCTTCAGCACTCGCTGCTGGCCACTTGCAGAGCTTGGACATTGGCCCCCCCAGGGGTCTTTGCTCTTGGCCAGTGCGCTCAGAGCAGAGGTCTTTAACAACAGAGACCATCTGAGAGGAAAGAAAGCTGCACCACTGCCCTCTGATCCAAAGGATGGGGGGGCTCTGGACTCCTTCCCAGAGCCAGATCCCTGCAGATACCAAGGAAGTACAAAAGGCTCTTCAGAAAGCCCTGTTCTGAATTCCCAGGATGCTGGATGGATGGGGAATGAGGAAACATGTTTTTAAGTGTTTTCACGATGAGTTATGAGTTAAATTGGGTGGCTGACAAGAGCAAGGAGCAACAAGTGTTTTCCTTGCAGAGTGGGCCAGGGTTTGCCCAGAAGCCTAAGGAGGACAATGAAAATTATGAATGCTGTAAAATCCTGCTGAAAACACTGAAATCAACACTGTCAGCGCATGGCTAACACAGCAAGGGTCCAGCAGGAAGGGGACTCAGTACAGCCCCAGCCACAACCCAAATAAGGACAGCTGCTTCAACAAGCCACTTGAGAGAATTTCTCAGGGGACCTTATCATGATACTGGAAAAAGCATCTATTAAATACCAAATGGATGGCTCCAGGTCTAGGGAAGAGGCAGTCCAGCCAAATCCTAAAGGAAAAATACACCCTGTTCCCAGAGACACAGCAAACCCACCCAAATTCTTCAGCCACATGCCACCAAGATGGTAAGGTGCTGTGTGACAAGAGATGAAATTCATCTAATGGCAAAAATAGTCTAAAACCTCTCATCTGTTGAAGGTTTCTGATTTTGCAGTTAAAATAGGCTGCAGATTCTGCAGGGCTGGGACTGTCCTCTTTGCTTTTACAGTGTCTTGAATGTTGGGGGGAGTCTCAATGCCTCCACGATTGCCAAAATTAAACCTAAATTAAACTAATTACTTAACAATTATTTTGTAGTGAATAAAAAAGATTTTACCCTTGAGAAGAAAAGAAATCATAGACTAAGCAGTGCAACTCCTGGAAAGCACCAGAGACACTGATGTCACATGCTTTGTAAAACACAGCCCTGTTGATCATCTACCTGCAGAAATGAATGTGCTTTCCAACCAGCCAAGCTGGCAAACCTTGCTCCACGTACTTAAACTGTAAAATTGCTGGTTTGTGAGATCTCGTCCTCTTACCTGACATCATTGCCTCCATGGGCAAAGGATCCAAAGCAGGCTGTTAAGATCTGGAGGAAGTGGAAAAGTAGATGGACCTGAGAGGTGTCTTTCTCTTCCTTGTCCTCTTCCACAGGCTCAACGGGGGGCCGGTTAGGATCTGCAAGTTCAGAGGCCAACTTCATTTCCACCCCACCTTCCTCCGCCTCAATCTCTGCCTCAGCCACTGCGTTGCAATAGCTGGAGTAGCTGTCGTAGCGGACTCGCTTCTTGGAGTAGGAAACGGTGTCTCCTACTAACTTCTCGCTGTCTTCTGGAGTAGAAGTATCCGCTGCCTTAAAGGAGGAATGCACGGGCATGCCACAAATAGCAGCAGTGTAACAAGTGTAGCTGTTGTTGCGCCGTAACAGTTTGTAGTTGTTTTCCGCAGCGGGCCTCTCTTCGTTGGCCCTGTCCAGGTGGATTTTGTGGAGCAAGTCTTTGTATAAACCTGAGTCCTTGTGCACAGTGTGATAAACATGGCCATCACTCCTCACATGGCCATCAAAGCTGAAGGTGCCATTGGAAACAGGTGATTTCACTGAGGTGTGCGTCACTGAAAATGCCCTTCCTAAAAAGGCAGAGATTTAGAGGTTTTATTTACACAAAATGCAATACAAAAGCCCCCTTCCTCCAACACACGACAATAATGTGGCCACCATCTGAGAATACAGGACAAAGAAGATCAGTTTGCACTACATGCAGTGAATAAGCTGAGATTCAATTCACTGCAAAATAAAGTCTCTCATCTTCTATGCAAAAAGGTCTTTGTTCCAGTATTGAGTCTCCCCAGACATGCTGTATGACCTGCAGCAAGTCACTTGGGATCAGCTATTCGAATCTGATACTTGATGGTTAAATCCTCAGGTTCTTTGAAGAAATAAATTTCCATAAAATTCCTTTCTTGTAAAGCAAGCTCTACTTTTTCTGAGGTTTTTGGCTACATTGAATAAGAATAATTAGGATTTCTGAAATGTGGTTTACTGCAATATCATACTGGGACTTATGTGTTTAAGAGACATTTCATTCATAGTCATTTGTTTAGGGTACATTTACATAGCTTTTAAAAACAATTTTTAAAAAAAAGCAGAAAAGCTCATGTTCTGCAGAAGTATTTCCTTAGCTATTGCAACATTTTCTATATACTAGTCCTATGAACATGATGATGATTATTCCCACTGTATACATTTAATGTTAGCATATACTGTAGCACACATATGATAATGTATCACAAGTAATATTTCTGAAGAAACTGTCTTTTTCATTTCCTGACTTCCTGGATTTTCACTGTGCAACATTCGGAATTGGGTTTAGCTATTTTTAAACTGGAAGCACACACTGTAAGGGCTCCACGTCATGACTTATTTGATTTTGTAAGAATCAGTTGAATATATTAGGCATTTATTAACCAAATTACAGGGCTTTGTAGATGTTAGCAAAGATGATATCAAAGTCAGCAGACCGCTAAGTGGAAGGGGGTGATCCCACCACGTGGCAGAACAGAAAGAGCTTTATGCACACAAGTCTACTTCTTACAAATATATGTTCAGAAAACAACATGTGAGATTTTTCTAGTGGACACACTCCAAAAAGTCGTACATTTGTCAGCTAAAGTCCAAATCTTTTCATCTCCTGTTGTAGTATGCTAATCATCTTTATGCTGAATTTAACCTTCATACATCAGCAATCTGTGTACTCTGTATTTTTCCACTGCTTGAAAGGATGGAAACACCATTAAGAATACAAAGTAAAGCAACGCAAAAAGGAAAGTAATTTTTTTCAGCTGTTTCTGAAACTGAAATACAGCCAAACAAAACGTAATTGATTTTACGTCCTCTCCAGAAAATGTCACTTGTAAATGAGCATCTTTCCAAACAAGCACTGAAAAGGGATTAGAGATGGAAATTCCAAACAGTAATTTACTATTTACAGCAGAGACCTACTTGCAGTTAAGAGACATCATTGAAACAGGAAGAAGACAAACCCTCTAAGTTGTCTTAGCTCCTTACCATATGGTACACGTGGATGGTTTCCATTTGCAATAGTATCTGATGCCCCAGCAGCTTCTGTTACTGAGCCAGTAAGGGGAATCGTGCTTTCATCAGATGCTTTGGCACCAGGAAGCTCTTTAAAGACTGGTGTTTCTTCATCTTGAATTTTATCAAGACTTTCATCTGATATCCTTGACAGTGCAGCATCTTTCTTTAACCGGCCTAAGGAAATAACAGTACTGTAACGTTAAACCCAACCTATAGCACCTGTTACTTAAGTTTCCACTGTTTGCATCAACAGCATAGTTTAACTTGGCTACGATAACCAAGCTCTTTTCATACACATTACTATTTATTTCTAACACTTATCTTTACTAAGTTCATGTGTGAAAATTCCACATCTTTGTTTCTTCCTATAAAATTCACTGAAGTAGGTAACTGAAGTAAAACACTGAGCTGTTCATCTATTGATGAAACCTGAAACTCTTCTCTGCATTTTAAACAATGCATTTGCTGAGAGTAGCAAAGCAAACAAGCAAAAGACTGTAAAGCTAAAAGCTGTGATCAGCTCAATGTACTGTAAAGTTAAAACAGTCACTTAAATATGATCATTCGGACAGGCTTTTGCTCTTCAACTTTTTCTTAATAAAATATAAACCAGATTATATTCCAGGTTTTATTTTCCTGTTTCTGCTAGACTCCAAAAGTGAGCACTGCAATGGCTTGTCTAACAAGATTTTGAATTTCTGCCATTGCAGATTTTTAGAGCAAATTACAGAAATACATGAGGAATAGTTTAGGCATATCCTGCCTGTGGGTGGGGACTGGACTAAGTGACCTCTCAAGGGCACTTCCACCTCTGAAATGTAATTCTCCATGATTTTATATCACTCACATTTCATCAAATAACTACTTACTTTCTATTTTTCTCTTCATCCAGGGACACACAAAAATCCAGACTAAGACAGCAAATACTAAGGACACGCCAACTGATATTAAAGCAATGGCCCACATTGGCAGTATCAGTCCCAGTACTGTAAAGACAAAGAAATAAAACCCAAGCTAGCCATAAATAAACATGACTTAATTATTCCAGGCAGTGGAAGAGCAGTCTCTTGCAGAAAAGCCAGTGTTCACAATGTATTCAGAACCAACATGAACGTGCTGACGACTTCTAACATATTATCAGTTACTGCAGGTTTAAAAGGTATACTTGACATGGAAACACTTGCAGGTTTAGTCTTCTAGTTTCTTGTTGCCTCACTGTGACCCTATTTCCAAAAGAGCCAAGGGTAAAAGCCCCACATCAGGGCTGTTAAAACAAGTTTGCAGTGCTTTTATACATGAATGCATGTTACACCACGCTGCCCATTAGGGTAAGTGTTTACCTGACCTTTGCGCTGCTCCAGAAAGCCTGACGCTTAGCTTACCCTAAGCCCGTATTTGCTTATGATATTAGCTTAATGCAGCACTCCAAAGCTGAGGCTTCGTCCTGCAATGCACAGCGACGTCAACAACTCATGTTTCTGTAATTATTTCACCAACAGAGACCCTTGCACTTGTTCAGTGAAACAATCCAACTCCCAATGAAGAAAAAGCTTGGACTCTGATCTTTCAAACCCATATATACATTGCCTGCCTTGAAACCTATATGATTAATTCATCCTTGTGAGTAAATGTTGCCAGAATAGAGGCCTTGGAGAGTAAATATGTACGTCCCCAGTATCAAAAATGGAGTACCGCCTTTTTATTCACACGCTTTAGAGACTGCTAAGCTGAAACAGAAGGGACATTAAGATTCTTATTTCATTTATTTTGCTTAATGAGTCACTGTGAGTGCCTGACCTACTTCTGCAGTACAACTAATGAGGAAATGCGAGTTATACAGCTGATTTACTGTGAAACATCTTGGATACATAGCCAATTACACTAAAGAGGAATAGTTATGTTATCTTCAAATTGGGAATGTCTCAGGTTTTTTATTAATTCCAGTAATGCTATGCTAAGGAGTAGGGTCTACCAACTGCATTTATCTAGTATATCTAGCGTGTTGGATTTTAGAGAAATATTTCCACTCAAAAAAAGGTCACTTTCTAAGCCTGCTTTCTTAATTCAGGGCCATGTTCAGGAGTCTATCTTCAATTGCCTGGTTGTTCATAGCTCTTGGACAATAATCTAACCTAAAGATAGCATTTAATGACCAGAGTCTTCAACGAAGTAGTTGAGATCACTGAACATCTTTGTTCTGAACCCTTTTGCTACAAGTGTGTGTTTAAATGTACATCACTTCAGTAAACTACAAAAACATAAATGCAAATACATAAACATAAAATATGAGAATATAAATATACAAACATAAATACAAGAATATATCAATTCAAATAATATAAAAAATAAAAATTAAAATATAAATATACATATGAATAAACACAAACATGTAAGAGTATATAAAATATACAAATATACAAAAATATAAATAAAGTCTTTCAACTTCATTTCCTTCCACTGAGTTGCAATCAAAACACAACATCAAAGAAAGAAGATGCATTCAATGAAGAAACAGGCTTGGGGTTTCTTATAATTAAAGGGAAATAAAGAAGCAAATTTAAATAACAGTCTTGGAGCCAGACCTGCCAGAACAGTGACTCCGCTGATGTCAGTGGAGTGACAGCATTACACTGAATGCAAACAGCACCTGCTCTCCCACCCTGCTCTGAAACTTCACTCCTTGATGCACAAACCTAAATACCTTCGAGAGCTCAACATGTGCTCAGATTTATGACACCAAAGCTGCATGTCAGTAACTTCCCTTCCTCTAAAGAGGGACTTTTTTTGTAGCTGTGCTCTTCCCCACTAATCAGAGCAATCAGGAGGATGTCACAAAAACACATGCACAAATAGAAGCATGTAGGGAGGTGAATGATTTATTCTTGCCCTCATTAACTCCTAAGTCAGGAGATAACCCTGTGGTGTCTGGGTGATGCTGGCACAGCATCCTTATACACTCTGGGAAGCCTCCCTCCCGTGCCTCCCCCCAGCTCACTCACCTGGTGCCCCAGTGTACATGATGGAAAACACATTAATAGCTATGGTAGCAGCATAAAACACTGGGAGTGCGCGGAGACCGTTGGGCACAGGATCTTCCTGCACAGAAACCATGAAAAAAAAGGAAATGTTAGTTGGATTTTGCACCAGATTAATGACAGCATGAACCTCCATGTGGAAAACACGTGCTCCTGAGTCAGTGCCAGGCAGGTGGAGCTTTTGGATGTCAAGGAAAGGATGGCGACCTGCCTGGTTACACCCAAATCCAAAATGCTGGTCCTGGCAAGTACCAGCATTCTGGAGAACCTTGACACTGTTAATGGGAACCAGGGACACATGTTTTACTTTCTGGTCAGCTGCAGACCTGCTGAGTGACTTGGGGGCAGGTTTCTTTCTGCAAGTGTGTTCTTATTTACTTTGTGTCCAAGATCCCTTTCACTTAGCATGACTGAAGGATTCCAAGCAGGAGAGGGCTTTGATGTTTTGCACCAGTGCTACAAGCAGCAGTGCAACGCATCCATCTCAAAACCATACTCTTAAGCTCTCCATTTCGACCGAGACAGCCTGACACTTCCTACCAGCTAACAGAAATCTCTGAAATCCCAAGTGTCTGGCTGTATTAAACAGGTAACAGACATAAAGTGAGCAGCCAATGCTTAGCATGGCACCATGTCTGCTGCCCGCTGTGCTCTCGTGCTCTCGGCACTCACAAGGAAAGACTCAGCTGACGGTGCAGCGGAAATGCACCGTGTGAGCCATGGACAAAGCCTTTGTGAGGGACTGCTTTGGCCTTTTGAGGGGCTCCACGTGTTTGCAAAGAGCCTGGCAAAGCTGAGGGCTGGCTAATTTGGTTTTATTTCTTGCTGCCACGAGCTATAAAAGGGAGCTGAGAAAAGGCTGTGGCCGCCCTGTGCTATGCCCCGGTCCCAAAGCATGATGCAGATGGGCTGTATTTGCAGGGCCAGCTGCTATTCACAGACACCCTGAACAAGGGCATGGAGCCCTATAACAGGCCACAGACTCACAAGCTAGAAAGCTGCTCTTTTTTAATGCATGCACACAACACACTACTTGCTTATGCTAGAAGCTCTGCAGATCTTACTACTTTGTGAATGGCACACATGGCAGTTGCGAGGCAATTCCCCCAACTTGAACTTTTTCTGCCTCTTGAATGCTTAAATATGTGGCTTTAATACCAGAGTTGATGTGATTTCAATGACTAATTTCTTAAGTTGCTAGGCTTTAAATACAGTAGTGGAACCTTTCCTCATCTTTTATGCAACTTGAGTTATTTTTTATTCAAAGCTGAATCTGATCAAATCTATCATCTGTTTTTATCACTGACATTTATTTAGAGCAGGAATAAAGAACGATGAAGCTGAGGTTACAGGTGGTGCTATTTATAGCAGAAGAATTAATCCCTCATCTATTTAGGTACCCTGTATAACTGCTAATATAGTGTCCCTTATTTTAGGTCACTGTCATGCACTGCACTTCCCCATTTTAGCAAGCTGAATGGTGTGAGAGAAATGGAAAAGGCAGATAAAAGTGTTCAAGTTTCCAGTTCATGCTGGGTGGCAGGCAAGTCATCTTTTGCACTGGAGATACGTGGACTGATGTTAGTCAGGTCACTAAAACCCATTGATTCAGGTTTCTTGAGAATCTACAAAATAGGCAGATGCCCATCTTCTAATGTCTGATGTGCCGGAAAACCAAGGCTTAAAATTTCACAACTTTAAAATACCAATTAGAGTATCTTCAAGGGAGGACTGCTCTGTTTAAATTACAATCAGAACAGCTATTGTGAGGCTAAGTCAATGCCTGCAAGCTTGAACCAATATAGCAGCAGCCTCAATTTACCATCCTCTGACCAAACAGAATATATAATATTCATTATCTCATAGCACCTTCTAAGCGTCAAATACTCGTCAGATTACTTACTGTGAGCTTTCAGAACTGCAAAGAGCAAGTATAACTCAAAAGGCTATTAAAAAAATGACAGGTCTCCTGCCCAAAAAGAAGTCACAAACTTTCAACTCTGGAAATGCCAGCACTCAAATGGGAGGCTAAAACACAGCCTTCATACTAAGCACTTATTTTAACAGTGAGATTTCTTTACCTTGTTTAAAATGAAGAATCTGATCAGCACAAAGAGGATCCCAGACATCAAGCCAGATAACAGCGGGGAAATAAACCAAGAGGCAACTGTGTTGAAAAAGAATGAACCTTGAAATAAACAGTATTCTTGCATAATAGTTAAGTACATTGTTAATGAACAATAAATTTAAAACAGTTCTTGTACAACTGGAATAAATGTTCTGTATGTTTACTTACAACTGGTGCAACTCAATGTCCATTGACACTCATTAAAGCCAAAGTAATGCTAGGCACCATTAGAAACATCAGCCAAAGCATTTCCCACTAATTTTGCAAGTTTAGCAATCAAATTAATCAGAAAAGTTTCTTGTAGTTTGAATCAGAGTAGACCAAGAAAGCACTGTAATTTCCTAATCACCATGACCACAAATGTTGCAAGCAAGTGGAAAGCAACTGCATCTAGCAGGATGTCATGCTGCTCCCAGGGTAACAGTCTCGAGTTCCAAAATGCCATAGAAGCATCAACTGTAATGTACAATGTGTGTACATTTTTTGCAGGCCAGCACTGCAAGTGTCCAGGACCAATTTAACTGAAGTAGGTGGCAAAGCTCCCACTGATTTCAATAAAACCAGATTAGGGCACCACTCTGGAAATCTCATCAAGAGTGATTTATTGTTTGCAGCATGGTTAACATTGATTCTGCTGTCACTGAAAACTCTCTTTCGCTATTGACAGAATTAAAATAATATATGTATTGCTAAAATTCAAATATTTTACCATGCCTTCAGCATAAAATCCTTTTTTAAAAGAGACTTTAGGCTGCACCTCAGGTTCCAAAGGCTTCCAAAACAATAACAAAGCACTCCATCACATCCCTGCTTCGATGTACTGATCTTGGCAATGGGAGGCTGTGAGTTAAACGTGCTGTATGCCCTGAAGGCGGTGGGTGGAGAAACATGACTGTGGGCATTCACATGATAGCATTCACATTGTTGAGAGCAAGAACAGGGTAGTATGAGCTGCCACAAAAAGAATTAGAAGAGGAGGAATGTCACCTTGAAGCATGTCTCTTGAGGGACAATGTGTCCCCAGCTTACCACTGGGGAAGTACAACTTTTGTCTTACCCCTTTCTCAACTGGAGACACACTGCAGCCCTTAATGAACATGGCATCAGTGCATTTTCTGAATGACACGACTGGGGTGGAAAATAAATTAATGAGGGAATGCTATCAGCACAAAGCAGATTTCTGGGGATGTTTTTTGCAGGCAGCACACACTATTTCACATACCCTCACACAAAAAAGGAGACAGCACTTACCAATCTTGACAAGCTGCATCCACTGGACACCCTGTGTGCCAATTGCCACCAGAGAAAATCCAATCGTAGCACCTACAATGCAATGGGTCCCTGATATTGGGAGTTTCAAGAACGATGCAATTAGCTGCCAAACAGCAGAACCTAGAAACAAATGAACCATATGGTATAAACAACAACAACATCAATGTAACACAGAAAATTCTTTGCCACGTGCCCACATTCTTTTACAAGTGCTGCCTACACTCCACATACATAAGAGAGATCTTCTAAAGAGAGTTTTGTTCCTGTTCTGTCTCTAAAAGCAGATACTAAGACAGTTTAATAGCAGCTTTGAATGCTACGTCTTACTTATGACTGTTTATGACTAACAGCTCCCTACAATTCACAACAGTTCTGCTTTCAGTATTTACAGCCTGTCTGATTAAGTACACAAACTGCTCCCAGCGTACACCGAGCTTAGAAAACCTCATTCTTGAAGCTGACCCCGGAAGCCTCCAAGTGATCAGTGTAAGGACATATTCACCATTTCACTAGTCAACTACCCATGCTCCCAAACTTGGATACTACCAGAGAAAGGTTCAAATTGTGGGGCTGAGAGATTTTTATGCCTCATCTCAGTGATACAAAGCCATTCAGTCCTCCATAACCAAAAAAGACTGAGGAGGGAATAAGGGCTCTCTCACTGCTTTCATTTGCAGCTCATTGTTGCACTGGAGAAATTCGAGACTGCAGAAAATGCTTATCTTAGTCATGAAGAAGCCAAAGACACCCCTGGCAGAAGGAAAAAAGTTTCCCTAACTAAGTAAGGGATGGTGGCTAATGGTCTATAAAGTAAATGCAACATATGGTGTCCCAACAAGACATCCAGGATGGATGCTGGCCAAGAGTGCATGGAAAATAAAAGTACCTCAAGCACCACTTTCAGATGTTAGATCAGACATAGCTGGCCACCAAGCTCTCAAGCATGCAGCTCCACGCTCTGACTCATTTTCATTTTGCAAAGACACACGATTCCTGCTCCTCTTGCAGTGGCACTAACCTCAGCATACCAAAATACTTTTGAGAGTAACACAAGCTTCCTGTGGACCTCACCTAATATTAGAGAATTCTTACAAAGATCTCTTCTTCACCGTAATACTTCACGGCCTTAAGACTAAATCTTCATGTTTTAGGAGTCACCAGTGGCAGCAATCAGACTGCCATAAAAGATCCTGAATTCTCTGGCCCGTGCCACCTCTCTTAACAGATCTGCAGCAGATGCGGGTGATAAAGCAAGGTCACTGAACATACGCTGGCAGGTTACCCAAAGTTTTAACCTCCATCCTCAATTCCAACATGAGAAGACGGTTTGAAGGTCTGGAAACAGAGCCATCTGCAAATGGTGATTTGCTGGTATCGTATGTGGCTACATTTGGAAGTCAATCAGTTTGTAAAACTGATCTCTCCTCGTGTACTATCCCAAAACAACTGTTACTTCTCTTGCTAGTGGAAATTCTAGATCAAATAAGGAACACCTGCTCTTTAATTTTTTTGGTTCATTTCCCCTGGACTAACATAAAAATAAAAATAAAAACAAAAACACTTTGAAACCTTTGACATGAACTCAGAGACCAGCAAGTGGAAGTGAGGAGAAGGAGAACTCAGATGATTACATCTGAAAGAAGCAAAATAAAAAGATAAGCCAACCATAGATATGTAATTACAAAATAGTCAGTATAAAAAACAGGGAAAATGCAACCAAGCCACAGCCACACTGCAAATGTCTAGGGAGAACTGGGGGTTTTCTGTTGGGGGAAATAGAGGGAGTATGGAACTATTTCTTGTTTATTTATCTTCATAGAATCACAGAATGGTTTGTGTTGGAAGAGACCTTAAAATATCATCTAATTCCAAATCCCGAGCCCTGGGCAAGGACACCTTCCACTAGACTAGGTTGCTCAATTGAAAACAAGCAGGAGAGAAAGAAAAAGGTAGTGGAGGACCAATGGATGGTCTGAGAAGGACAATGTATAATCTAAAGAAGTTTAAGGAACAGCAGAAAATACAAAGGACTTTCCTCTGGGATTTGCAGTGCTTTAACTACCTACATCAAAGACTTAACTCCTCTTTAACATAAAATGTATGTTCCCAATTTTTACCCTTGCAAAACTAACTTAGGAAGCAGGAGGCTCACTAGGCCTGTCACAGAGTCCCAAATTCAGACTCTTCATGCTTGCTGGCACTGTGGCCCACACCTTTTCCTCTCGGCTAATATCCCCTGAAGACAGAGGGCTGGCTGCGGACTGCCCTGACCAGGAGTTGCCTGCACCATCTTTTGGCCAGGGTGCGTTTCATGCTCCCCTGCTGCTGAGGGCAGTGCATCCATCCTCCTGAGGCTCTGGTGCTCCGTGTCAGCCGTGAGCCCCCATGAAATACCATATCACCTGCAGGACTAGATTAGGACGTGGCTCTGTTAATCCTTGCTGGGATGTCCTCTCTGTTGGTGGCATCTCTTCACTCGCATCAGCTGCTGACTTCAGCTCGCACCAGAACCTCCAGAACAACACAAAGGCAAGTCCGGACAATAACCTGACAATTAGTTAATCCTGGGGAAATACTACAATTTACCCCCAAGAGCAACAGTCCTTAACTTCTCATTTGCCTAGTAAACAACATTTTAATATGCTACAAATTACTATAAAATGCTACATTTTAAGATTTTAATCCCATCACTTCCTGCTTCCTTTTCTCTTAGGAGAGAAGGTCGACCTGAAAATTACATCTGGTGTTTGCTGCAAGCATCAAAGGATCTTCCATCAACATCTGGAAAGAGGATACAGTGACTTTTGGTCTCTCCCAGACTGTTGACTCATTTAAGCCTCATTGAAATTCAGAAGCTAAATCCATTTGCAAAAACATGATCATGAGGCATGAGAGAACAGGGTGGGGAAAAATGCAGAGCAAAAACAGAAAGAGGAATAGAAAACATCCAAGAAGACTCAGAGAAAACATAGAAAAAATATCATACATCCAGAGAAAAGCTGGAGATGGATTTGAGGGGAAAAAAATTGAAATCTGCATTTTGTACCTTGTGATTCATTCTGAGACTTAAAATGAGGAATTTCTTCTTAATGCCCCTACTGGAGGAAGGGAATGCAACTGGTCATGAAGTTCACACAGGCTTATGTAAATAAGCATGCAAATAAGTTGTTTTCTTTGAGCTTCTGGCCAGTTGCCCCTGCAGGGGGTATCTGAGACTTAAAACTTTGCCCTGCCAGGATCAGGGTACCAGAAATAGATACCGTAAAGAAAACGGACCCTTCCTTCAATGGCAATCATGAGTATCAAGATCACTCAGGTCACTTAACATTTCAGACGATGTGCACTGCTCCCGGCTCACACGCATGGGAGAAGTCAGAGCTATCTCAGCAAGCACAAGAATAAAAGATGCAAGTGGAATGGTGTTAAAAAAGCCACCCTACACCTTGAGGGAAAGACCAGAAACTTGCAGCTGACCTTGCAAGGTATCGGGAAAGAGAGACTGATGGGGGGGGCCCAAGAGCACTTGAGGTGCGACCATCTGTGGAAGTGGCTGCGCTCCCAGCCGTGATTTCTTGCTAACCAACCCCTCTTCCCTTGGGCAAGGAAAGGTGGCCAACCTTCAGGGGGCTCAGGAGCAGCCAAAGAACCAAGGGAACTACCTCCACACTCTCAGGCACACAAAGCCACCTCTGACAACTCCAGAAAACGTCACTCAATGTCCATTTTGAGCCATTAAAATTTTTTTAAAAAATAATTTTTAAAAAGCGCTAAAATTTCCCATTTCCCGAAGGAAAACAGGAAAATAACCACATGTAGTAGATCTCTGCACAGACTCACCTACCTCATGTGCAGGTCTTGCGTAAAAAGTGTGAGGAGGTTAGAAGGGATAGGTGGAAATACTAATTAGGTCAGGTTTAAGTAGGTTTAAGGAAGAAAATCTTTAAGTGGAACATCCCTTTCAAGCAGAGGATGCTGCAATGCTTGTATAAATCACGCCAGCCTGTCACGGGCTATCACCAACCTGCCAGACTGAGGCGGGAGGGCTGGCCCCTTGCCGGGGCTGCCTCTCCCGCAGATAAAGGGTTTCCTCCCTGTTGCCTCCTGCCCTTTAAAAGCAGGTTTACTCCTTGAGGGACCTCTCTAAAAGCTCACAAAGCCTCTTGCACATAAACAAAGAGTAAATACCGTGGTTTAATGTTGCTTACCTCAGAATGTGCTGTTTGTTCTCAACAGAGATTTAGTTAACTACAAACACAAGCACGGGGGCAGACTCTAAGGTACGCTGACCTGCTGGCGTTTGGGTCAGAAAAACTAAAAATACCTTAAATGTGTGATTATCTTTACTGCTCCCTTAGTTTTGCCATGGGCAAGGATGAAGTGTAGGACTAACTGCAATCACTCAGCTGGGCAATCAGTTTATGCAAATATTTTTGGATTTTCTGTAACTTTTTAAAAAAGGATTCCTTCTCATACATACTCATTGCAAACTGCTGATTTGTAGGGTCTTCTGTACGGACACAAAGGCTATGTTTTTGTATTTTCCATTTACCATCACAAAAATCTCCAAAATAATTTTTTTCAGTATCTTATACATATATACACCCCATTGTGTCAAACGTTTCTTTTCATCTATTAGTTAAATGGCTGAACCATTGAAAAATATAAATTAGTAGAAGCATTTAAAAAAAAAACATAGGCGACTTAAAAAGGAATACAGGCCCCTGCATTCACACAAAAACAGATGTGCAGGTCCAGAAGATGGGAGGGCTTAATTAACAATGTTCACAATGAGCAGGGTGACAGATACACAACAAAAGTTACTTGGAATAGGAAATTGTTACTTACCAACCATTGCACTCACTTCTCCTGCCATCAGCAGTGGGACAGTGTTGTTGTACAGGTTAACATCAATGATACCTTTCCGGATTGTTTCTCCTACTTTTGCTCCCAGTAATACTGAGCCAGTGGTTTCAAAAACTGAAGCCAAAATGCAAGCCTGGCGTAAAGTAACAACACCAGAGCCCACAGCCGTTCCGAAAGAATTTGCAACATCATTTGCACCAACCGAAAAAGCTAAAATAAAAGCAATGATAAAACCCACAATGACCATCCACAGGTACTCATCCATTGCCATCTTTCCCCAAACCGTAGATTAGCTTCCCCTTTGCAAATAGTTAATAGTCAAGGCTGGAGGGCACTGCAACGGATTTGGAAAGCAGATTTCTTGTAAACAATGAGTTCTCTCTGGAAAGTGCTGGGTAGTGTTAGAATGTGAAGAAACTGCTAACTGCTGATTTTCAAACTACTATAAATACTGTTCATTTGGCTGCCTTCGGTCAGCAGTGAAACACATTCCATATTTTGCTTCCAAACCGGTACGACTGCGATGTTCTGTCCTGCAACAGAGGAAAAGAAAAAAAAGAAAAAGAAAAAAGAAAATTAAAAAAAAAAGGGGGGGGTGGAATACTCAGCAGAGCTCATAACAATGCGCGTTTTCAGAAGTAAACAGATGATTTAAACTCACTAATGGGGTCCTACCTCAGCATGTGACTGCTCTAATCATAAAGCAATTCAGAAAAGACTCAAATTAGGTCACCTCCAAAGCAATATGTTTCTTGCAATATCACTGACCAAGAAAACATTTTGAGCCATTTAGAAGGATTTAGAAAGTTTGGGAGTTTTGTTTGTGTTGAATTTACTAAGCAGAGCAATAAGCCCTCTTCCTAGCAGGAGGATTCCTCTTGGCTTTTTGCACCCAGTGAATATAAAACATATAGAGTACATAGACCGTACCATACAGCCTGATGCCCCGCTGATAAATAACACCGAGCTCCACTGATCTCAGCAGAGCTCTCAACATTTTATCAGCTGCAGCCATGGATATGCTCTTTTGAAAAATTACTTTATATATATATCTGTCTAGGAAACAGCACTGAAAACATTCTGAAGAACATTAATATTCATCTGTTGCTGTTATCACATCCCATGCAGTAAAAATACAATTCCCTTACAGCTTTTCACTCACTGAAAAAGCACAATAATTTCAATATTTCCATGTATTCCAACTGGTTTAGAGAAGTCTATGAAAAAGGTGCAACAAAAACATTGAACTCTGTTTTTTCCTATAGATAGTTACCAATTACTAACAGTTATTATATTCAAACTATTGTCATAGATATCCTTGAGTATTTATTTTGACAGTTTCAGTTTTATGACTGCCTTTTGAACTACATCTTTCTTAGTCTGATAAGCTCTTTCAAAGCAAAAAATGGACAGAGAGAAAGGGAGCTTAAAAAATAAAACCTTCATCATCCAAAAGACTGTTAAACAGAGCGATAAGGGCCACAGTGATATAAAGACAGTCAAAAGATAGAAGCAAATTTTCCCAAACCACCTGCCTCCTCCAAGGGCTAATTCTCTTCTGTTACTGGCCACCACAGAGGTGTCCTGTGGCAAGGAGTGAAACCAACATTTAGCAGCAAATACACATGAGCCAACTCCAACTGTTTTAAGAAGCACTTCTTGAGAGCAGGGGATGTCAAATTAAAGCTCTGAGCCCACCTCCTGCTCACTCTATTTCCCCACAGTCACTTCAATTTCATACAATATTCCCACATGCACAGTTTCAAGATCATGCTTAATTTCTTTCAATGACTCAAATGCAATATAGGTCCTGCGGTAGCAAGGAGGAAGGGTCTCTGAAACCCCTGAAATAATAGTAAAATTAAAAATTAAAAGAGATTTTGCATATTCCTGAGGTGCTGGATCCTTGAGAACAACCAAGAGGAAAAAACACATCTATCTGTAAGTGTTTCCTAGAAAACTCTTAAACTGATGTCAAGGATTGATGCTTTCTCTACATACACATATTCAGCAAAAAAAATGTCCCTCTTTTTTTCTGCAGGCTCCAAACTGACTGAACAACTGTTGCTCCAGCCTTTTCCAGACATGGAGCAGACATCAATCCTTGAATGCCTTACACTCTACAATAACATTTCAGAAGATCCTAATGTCTAAAAACATTTGTATAAGGATTTTTATACTATGAGATAACATGAGAAAATGAAGCACCAAAGCATGTTTTCTGTTTGAAGACTTGTTGCTTTTTTATAATTCATGAGCACTCAGCCCATCCAGTGGAAAAAGACTTGACAGAAACAGAAGAGGCTAATGATATTTGGAAGAAACAATTATAGTTAGCACTTGCTTGCCTGTGAATGAAGACAAAACCCCACTAAAAGCATTTGATAAAAAATTTCCATTATGCATATCAGATTTTTGCTAGGAGATGAAATGCTGGAGTAGGGTCCTTCCTTGATCCTGGAGATTAATGATTAAATTCTTCATCCTGCATGGATTTCCACAGTACCTTTGCCAAGTTAGACTCAGTGCCCCAGCTTCTTCTCCTGAAAATGAGCAAAGCTGACTGAGGTCCATGCATGCATCCACAGACTCTGTGATTATACGAGACCCATTTCTTTGGACTAGCTAGATGAAAGCACACCCTTACTCCCAACAGAGATCTGTCTTTTCTCCACTTATCAACCAACCTACCAATTTATTGTGGTGACCCAATTCCTGGGATCAGAAAGAGCAGGGGAATTGTGACATTCCCCCACTGCAACAGAATTCATGGGACAGTGTTTGCCAAATCTGGCTCCTCCAGCCACACAAGTTCCTTCAGTTTCCAAAATAAATCACTAAGTCACAAGGTTGCCTTTATTAGCTTCCCTAGGAGAGGGTGGGGAGAACTCCTCCAGATGGTCCCAAAGAAATTAAGACTTCAAGTGTGTGTATGTGTGCTCCTAAACAGCCTCATGAAGGCCAAAGAGTCTCCAAAAGACTGTCAGCAGGGCTTTTGGCAAGCGGCTCAGAGAGGCAGCTACATAAACTCCCTCCCTGTGAAACAGGATATATGGCCTCAGGAGAAAAGGATGTCTTAAGTAAGAAGTCACCCCTCCTGTCATTTTATGCAAGGGGATAGTTCAAAATAGAGCTTCCTCCAAAACTTGAGAGGCTCAACTGGATGTGTCCACTGTGTTGGCACAAGCAACAGCACAGCAGTGGCCAAGCTGTGTCTTTAAGAAGGTGGAAATCAAAAGGAAAAGAGGAATAAACACATGTTTAAAAATTAACATGGAGGCTGCCTTTGAATGGCTAGGTGTTACTACTTTCAACCTTAAAAAACAGTAAGAGATTTTAAATGCTTATAAAAAAAGAAAGAAAAAAAAAGTCACATCCCTGCTGAGAAAGTTTTCAGAAATGCAAAATATCCTGCACAGAGGGCCAGTGACTAAATACAGACTAAATCTTGCAGCACACTTCTTTCTAGAGCCCAAAATATATCTGGCATGCTTAGACACACTGAGCTATGTCCCTCATCACCTAATCTAACCCAAGAGCCTGTGGTATTTCATGTTCTTACTGGGATGAAAAAGAAACTGGAAAAAACACCATGCAGTAGGGAATGGCAGGCGATCTGCTCTGTGTGTGACACCTGGAAGTCACCTGCCTGTGTCTCTCCTGTTCTCATATTTCATCAACGTGCTTCTATGCAACTCTAATGCAATTCCACCTGACCTGCTGGATGCTGGGAGATCCTCCCATCTACCTCTGGGACTGATACCACCTCTGCAGTCAGGTGTGCTATGCTACCACAGCAGCCTCCAGGTGGAAAAGTACATTTTCCCATTTAGGCTTTGGATAACTCTTCCTGAACCAGCCCAACCTATTCTGCCATGCTGCAAACTCACACTTGGGCACCAGCAGGGCAGAGGAACTGTGCTAGGACCAGGCAGCTGCAGGACCTGAAGCTGGAGCATGCATCTCTGATGGCTATGAGAGTGAAGAGAAATGCATAGAGATGACATTTCAAGCTGTAAGAAGCTAATCCTGCATTAAGGCAAGTTTTTTAGCTAATAGAGTTTTCTCATGATTCATAGTCAGCGTACCACACTTAGGAGGTCTGAGTTGAAGCCTTTTAAGCAGACTTAGAAACTTGCATCTCAACTAGAAAAATCTGATTTTTGGAAACACTAAGCATGTTCCTCTGCCTCACTGGCAGATGATCCAGATACCCCTCTCAGACTGTATTTTGTTGTTAACAGCTTGTTATAATTCTGTCAACACAGAGTGCTGTTTCTTCCCTAAGGGAGAGATGAGAACAAAACCTAGGTAAAAAAGCACCTTGATTCATGCACAATGACAAGCAAATCCTCAGGAAAAAGTTGGGATCTTGTGGCAATCATGAGATCATTTTAGGGCATGTTTATGTATGGGCATTTACTGAGACAGCTCTCCGGGAAATTATTCACAGTACACGACTAAGCCTAGACANCTAAGGGAGAGATGAGAACAAAACCTAGGTAAAAAAGCACCTTGATTCATGCACAATGACAAGCAAATCCTCAGGAAAAAGTTGGGATCTTGTGGCAATCATGAGATCATTTTAGGGCATGTTTATGTATGGGCATTTACTGAGACAGCTCTCCGGGAAATTATTCACAGTACACGACTAAGCCTAGACAAGTTTTAGTGAAAAAAAAAAAAAATAATAAATTTGAAATGCAAAGATGCCAGGGTTTTGGGGTTTTTGTTTTTGCAAAACAAATTGCTGCTAAAGAGAACAGAGAAGTATCTAACAGCAGGAATGAATGGATAAATAAAAGCTCAGGACTAAGTTCAAATTCTAGGGAAGAAATCAGAGTGCATTACCCGCCAGGAATCCAACTGTGTGACATAAAGGAACAAACAGGGATGCCATAAATGTTTAATCTTCTCTTCACTGAAAATAAGGGAAGAGCCTACAGCACTTGTGAAACACTGAAAGGTATGCAGCTCATACTGTATATAAATCATGCTGTATGCAGATCTCCTACTCTCAGAAGCTGCCCCATGCTGCAGCTGAAAATTTTCTTCTACTTTAGATAGGACACAGATTCTGCAAATCTCAGTTTTAACTGATTTGTTGTTGCCCAAGTATGAACAAAGGACAGCAGCTAGTGTAGCATTTCCCAAAATAATTTTTATGACTACTCCACTTTGCATTATGGCAAGGCAGACAAGGGAAGACAATTTCTTTTCCTTTGCCGTGTTGAAAACAGTAGACGTTTCATGACTGACAGTGGCAGTGAATTTGTACTGACAGGCAGGTTCACTTCTAGTTACCAGTGGCTGAAAAGTCTGTCTAAAATGCTTACCAGACAGCAGCTTCTAGGAGGTTAGTCCATATCCTCTCTATTTCTGAAAGTTGCTTTTTATACAAAACCGATCTGTCAGGTTCCCACCTATGTATAAACTTAGGCCAGATCTGGCATTCCAGTATATGGGTACTAAACACAGCACTGCATAGAAACCAAGCCTGATTTATAACCAGAGCTACTAACATCATTCATATCAATAGTCCTTATCATTTCCAGTTCATGCTCAGGCCACAAGGCTCACAAATTATTTACTTTAAATTACTAATGCTACATTCATGATATGAAAGGTGGTATTGAATCAAGTGGTTCCAGACTGAGAACATCCCTATATGGCTCTAAATAACATGCACAGGACTTGTCACAAGGCCAAATATTATGCAAGTTTAATGTTCCAGTACACAAAAAGCACTCCCGACTTACTATAAAAAAAATCAATTATCACATAGCAGATACAAACCCAGCAGAAGTAGGTTTTGTATCAATCAGTTCCTATTTTAACACATTCACAATGTGTTTAAGCATACTTCATGCTACTACTTGATATGGAAACAAGACTGACGTTGATAGCTTTCCAAGGATTCCCATCCAGTTTAACATTGCAGAGAGGGACTGTCACTGTCAGCTCCCAAAACTTCCAGAGGATGCTTCCCTTTCTTAGTCCCTATCAATCTTTTCTTCCCACCACTGAAAGGCCAAAAATGCATATAAAATATCTAGCATGGGATTTTGTTGCTGAAAACATTTGCTAAAAACACAGACAGCAGTCACTTTCAGCAATTCCACAAACAAGTAAGAAAGGTAAAGTATCAACAAGTTCTCATGCATTTGCTGATAAATATCTTTTTCTCTAACTAAAGGACAATTTGATCCTTCAGCGACTGAACAAGGTCTTTCTTACAGGCAAGGAGTTTTTATGACTCAATAC
>WEIT01033670.1:9437-20587 GCA_013389985.1 Dryoscopus gambensis | reverse complement strand
TAGAATTTAGTTATAGAATAGAGCTCAGTGTTGTGTTGAGATCTGGGCAATATTCCTACCTCTCCCAGGTTTCTTTTGGTAATTCACAAAAAATCAGAATTTCTGTAGTCACTGCTTGTGAGGTTTTTTTTGTTTGTCTTAAGAATATAGAATTTAACTTAGAAAAGTGCTCTAATCTCTCGTGCAATTGAATTAATGGCAATTTAGTGTTAAGTAAATACAAAATTCTACTTTCATATACAGTAAAAATACTATGCAAGTACACCTGGTTTGGAGGATATGCTGCTGAGTGTTTGTTTGACACCAAACCTTGAATGTTTGTTTGCCTTTCNTGTTTGCCTTTCTGTGCCTGAATTCTTCCATCTCAAATTTTGAGGTAATGCTTTATAGGTTTTAGGGATGTATTTTCAGGACAGTGTTTTCTAAGATGCTTAGTTGATATAATTATGGGCCTTATTGAATACCACACCAGGAAGCTGAGGAGTCCACCTTTGTAGAAAAACTTGAGTAGTGCTCAGTAGAGAAGGTCTCAAGCTGTATTTCAAATGCTGAGAAGAAAACAAAGTACTGAGTAGTTAGTTGCTCAGAAAATGGGTGTTGATTCTTCTTTTTTACTGAATCAGGGAGCAGCCTTGTGGGCAGTGGTAGGATGTACTTCTATAAATAAAAAGTGACCATAATGCATGCACACAGGGCAAGGGCAGATCAAGGCTCCCAGGCATCTTGCCCATTGCTTCTGGCAATGACTTTGACATTTGCTGACTTTGGAGTGCTTGACTTTGCGGCTTGCAGTCTCTAGGCCTGGTGTCTGTTCCTAACTGTGTAACTAGTAATAGCCTGCGGAACCTGTGACATGAGTGAGATATGGTACGGAACAGCTTTTAAAAGTTGATTTCGACAAGGGCCATTGTAAAGTTGAAAAGAAAAATGTCATGCCAGAAAAAAGGTCAGGCGTTTCGGTTAAGAACAAATGACTGATATGCCAGTGCATTTGTAAACTGTGTTTAATCATTGCTGTGGACAATCCATAATTTATCTGCTACTAAGGAAAAGGAACATGAAATTTTCTTCTCAGAATGAGCAATCTAGTGTGGGAGCTATTCATCAAAGTTTGAATGTCAGAAAGGTCATGGGAAGAGATTTGCAAAATTTTCATAATTCCAGAAATAACTCCTTCGGCATCCAAAAAGAAACTTGAGTATTTAGGAAAGAACCTCGTGTATTTGATACCATCCTGCAGCAGGGTGGGTCAGCTCTGTGTGATGGATATTCTGTCCAGCAGGGCTGTATGTTTTCTCATACCTCTCCCTTCTACCCTGTGGGAAGGAAGGGGGAGATAACACATACATTTTCTGAGGCAAGCAGAATTCATTCCCTTTGCTGCTTATGTCTGTCTTGTTTTGATTTTGCTATTCTGCATGAAAACCAACAGTATACTTTAGAGACCCTATATTAAACCTGCTGTTAATTAAGTTCTTCAGATAAAAATCTCCCAGCAGGAGATTTTTGAATTGGGAGGATTTAAACTGGAGCTCTCATACAGGGCCTCCTGCTGTAACATGCTGTGTTCTCTTTGAAGGCTCTGCTTAACAAAAATGTCAGAATATGCAATGTATTTATCAGCCTGTTTGTTAATATTTTTTCTATTCAAATGTTTTCTACCTCGCTTCAGTTCAGGAAGTTTATTTCCTTATTTTTAAACATGTTCTATGTCAGAATGGTTTTCCTAGTATTTTTTTTTTTCAAGTTCCAACTCTTAAACCGTTAACATCTTGTGACTGCAGATAGGAAAAGGAAATGGATTTCAGAGGTTTTTCTGCCTGGATTAAGTATGTCAAGATGCAGAATATTTGGTTGCGTATTGTAAATGTCTGTGAAGTACTCTCGGAAAATTCTATTTTCATAGAGACTAGTATGAGGAATCAGTATTATTCCCTTTTTGCTCAGTCTTTTCTCCACTCCCCCAAGAGTTTAATTAATCCCTGATCAGTATTGATGCAGTTAGTAGCAGAGAATATATTCTTTCTAAGGGAACAGTAACAGGAATAACTTTATTTTCTTTAAAAGCAAAATATGTGGCTTTTTAATACACAGAAAGATCACAAAATCATTGAATTGTTTGGACTGGAAGAGAGCTTAGAGATCATCTATTCCCAGCCCTGTTCCACTAGAGCAGGTTGCTCAAAGCTCCGTGCAACCCGACCAGGAACACTTTCGGGAATGGAACATCAACCATGGAGTAATAAGTGTGCATTGTCAGATGAGGGAACACTTGCTACATAATTGGTAAGCTAATATAAATCTTTCAGGGAAGTATTTGATTGCAACAGACAATATTGCCATAAATTTTTAAAAAATCTCTAAAATTAATTGCCTCTAAAAAACCAGATTGGCATTTGTGTACATTTCTTACTGCAAATTTTTTTAATTAGCATTTTGGGTAAGACCTTGTTTATTGGTGATGTAGTAAGATAGAGAGTGGAGGCCATTCAGGAACATCTTAGCTTCTTCCCTTACTGTTTTCACTGTTGGAGTAGAACCAGCATGTAACAAGGTTTTTAAAATGTTCTCTCATCCATGATCTAAGGCTATTGATACAGTTCATACAAAAATCTGAAGCTTCCAGAAAAGAGTGTGGTTTTAAGAGTAAAAAATTTAGTTTCAAGCATTTTGAGGATAGAGATCACAATGAAGAAAAATTTCATTTTTCTTTAGAGATTAAAGTGTGGCTTCTGTTTGTTTTTTTTAAATAATGCCTAGTGTTGCAATAGTGTTCTAAATTTTGCCTGTTTTGTCAACCATTTCATCTGTCTGCATCTAGTTACATCTTCTGTGTGATATTCTGTGCCATTTTCCCCTTTCTGTTGCTCATAATCTAGAGTGCAGCCTGGCAATTTTGTTCTTCCTGTGTAGTGCTGATTCTTGTAGTAAAAGATTGGCACAAATTTAGCAAAGCCTTTTCTTGAAAATTGCTTTACAGAGGAGTTGAGAATTTACCGTCATATGCTACCCCTGTATAAGTATATACAGAGGACAGGTTTAATTGGCATGATGTTTTGAAGTGCCTTGACTCTACTGAAAGTGGCTTCAGAAAGGATGAAAACTGCAGTTCTTGGTCTGAAAGGAATTAACAGAGCTCAGGAAGTGCTGTGTAATGGTTTTCTTGATGATTCATAGTACATTTATTTTTAGCCAAGAAAAAAAAATTTACTTCACAACCTGGTGGTGTTTTGAAAAAGGATGAAAGAAATCAAAAAGTTTGTTCTGGTATGCATCGCTGGTATTGCAAAGTTAAAATGGGTTTAAGTGCACTAATCAGAATTTATATATTTGGTTTTTTAAATAATTCTAAATGTAATTTTATTCTTTTTTGAAGGTGGACTTACTTTATGGTAGAACATTTTCTTTTTGATGGATTTTTTTAGGCCAAAGAATAATACGGCTTTTAGGACTTGTGGAGTTGCACTGTCGGTTTTACCTCTTCTTGCCTGCGTCTCTGCAACAGACTTACTGGTTTTAAACCAGCTGCTGAATTGGAATGGTTAGTTCTGATGAGAGAAAACAATTTCAAATTGTTCAATTGTTCTTGTTCAAAACAAGAAATATTTCTTCTGAGCTTGCTTTATCAGATGTCCTGGGAGAGATGAGAACGTCCAGCTTTGCTCAAGCCAAATACATTTTTTTATTCCTTAGAATACCATATGGATTATGATTAGTAGTACCATAGTGTGAGGATACGGCTGTAAAGTTCTCTTGCCAGAATGGACTCCCACTGATGTTCAGACTTACAGCTAGCAAATGTTAAAAGTGGCAAGGTTTTTTATACTGACTTTTTATACATTTTTTTTTAGTGTATTGTCAAACTCCCCCTTGTAGAGGTTTAGGTCAGCTTTTTACAGTTGGTTTTAAAAAAGCGTGACTCTGGTACTGCTAGTGCCAAGCCTTTGCTTTGAACCTTTTCTCATTTTCCTTTCTCAGATTTCTCAAATTCCCCTGCACCTAGCTAATGCCTGTGTCACCTGTCTTTGTTCTTCAGAGATAAATCTTCAAATTAGATTTTGGATTGCTCCGTAGCTAGATATAGTTACATTGGAAGCACTTTAAAGTTCCTTGGGACCATGAGGGTCAGAATACATGTGTATGTATGTGTGTGTGCACTCATGTACATGTAAGGATGTATTAATATGTATCTGTACAGAATTGTATGTGATATTGGATTCTTATTTTTGTTCAGGACACATGAAGACGAAGTCTAGCAAATTCCTAGGAGCTTGTGAGATTTACACATGCAGCTATTTCAGAAGAGTTTAGAGATTCTATAAATTCTATGACTATGCATGGGGGGGATGGATTTTAGTGCAAAACATCTTTAATTCCCTGTTTTGCCAAGGAAGCCACCTATTATGGTGAGCAATCAAGATGCTTGTAATTTCATATACACAATTCAGGTATCTAATCTCAGTTAGTAGTCCTGTAACCTTGGGCATCACCTTTGGAAGCTTTAATAGAAGACTAATCTTAAAGTTTCTGTTGCTAAAAAGCTCTTCAAGTTTGGATAATGTGTTGTGGAGTATTTGATGTATCCTGTTACTGTATCTGGTATGTGATTGCCAGCTTTTCTGATTGCTTTGGTAGCAGCATGATGTAATGTTGTGCTGAGAGTGAAATTAGTGTTATTTATAATGAACATTTTTTCTAAGCTTTTAGTAGTTGTATTTAGCAATACCATGAATAAAAATAACATTTTGAAGTGGTTTTGAGGAAGCAAAATGAAGTACTGAGGCAAGATGATGACTTAATGGCTTACTGCCTTACAGTAGTGGCTGCTATTACAGCAGGATTTTTTCAAATAGGAGTGAGACAGCAAATGTAGTACTAGAAAAAAACACCTTAAATGCTGTTTGTGTTGGCTGTCTACTGGGGATGAATTTCACGCTCAGTGAGAGAATATCAAAATGAGTGGCTGTAAAAACCCCTGCAAAGTCTTGACAAAGGTTGAATATGAATATAGGTATCAAAAGAGCAGTAAACTTAGTAAGTTTTGGGGAAATACAAATATTTGAAACAGAGTGAGGCAGCAGTTTCTTCAGCTGAGACAATCTGATGTTAGGTTACTGTTACCAGACGAGAGCGATGATCTTTCTAATCCACTCCCGCAGCTGCGGGTATGGCACGTTCTCTCCCGGGCTCCAGTTCCGATGCTTCATGGACTTGTCTGTGATTGCTGCAGTTGCTAATGCAGCTGGAAGCGCCCCTCCCCAGCCGTTCTGCTGGCTGAGGAAGCTGGGCCGGCTCCCAGGGAGGCTGGCACAGGGTAGGCAGTAGGACTGTGCAGTGCAGGGTGTGTGGGCAGAGCAGGACTAATTGGCTCCTTCTGTCACATGGAGTCCTACCTTTGTCTGTAATCTCTCTGCTTTTTCATATTACAGAGCAGTCATTTTCCAAATACACCCTACATTAAAGTTCTAATTTTGCACATTTCAAAACCATGTTGCTGGTCTGTCCTATCAAAGCTGCTCTGCAAGCGATCAGATTTCCTTGATCTCTGCCTCATGGGCTTTTTTTTTTAGGACTTGCAGATTTTAGACCTCACCTTTTAAACTTATCTTTTCCCACTTGCACATTTCAGTGACATAAAATTCTTTTTACTGAAGTTGGACTTCTTAGCCTTCATATTTTGCATAATATCTTATCAATATGCTTATTGTAACTTATAAATACTCTGAATGAGTTTCTTACAAGCTGCACAAATCCTTCCTTGTGAAGCTTCCAGTACAAAGTGTTAACCTAATTTTCTGCCTCGGCTCCTGGTTGATCTTTTTTTTAATCATATGCCTCTCTTAATCTAGGGATTAGTATTGGTTTCCTATAAATTAAACAATTTAGATTAGGATAATTCTTTTTGCTGAAAGTCTTTAAATGTGCAGCTTTAACATTACTATTAAAAGTTTCTTACAGACAGAATTTTACTATTTTTGTACCAGTTGATCATTATTAAGAAGATTATTGTTTAACGTAAGTGAGCTTTCCCCAGGTTTTCAGGAGTTCATCAAGAATATATTTTTATCTCTTAGCAAAAAAGTGTTCAATAACTGTGATCAAGTCTAGACTTTCCATAAGTCACTTTATTTGCTATATATCAAAGATACAGACTTTTATAGTTGTTTGCTTTGGGGTAATTTCCAGGATTCATCACTTTCTGTAGTCTGTAGATTGGTTTACTATATGTGTGCCTTGTTTTACTTTGTGTATGACTTAATTTGTTTTTCTTCTGTATAAAATTAGATTTAAACAGCTGTTTTCAGTGAAGCTAATATCTGCATAAAACAAAGTTGCTTCATAACAGCCCTTTTAATAAATTAGGATTGTTTAGTGTAGTAGTAATCTAGGATCAGTAATCTACTTTTAAAAAGTTGACCAATTTGAGAAGGAAAATCACTGAAGCAGGCTGTCAAATAGAGGGTCAGCACTTTACGTTCACTTTTTGACTTACATGTGGAAAATCTAAGTTGCCAAAGCAACTATGGTAAAAATGTGATTGTATTGGCAAATGCAATGGATTATGTTCTTCAGAAGTTCCTCATTATAGTAGTGGGTTGTTATGCTTTTGTGAGCTCCTGTTGTGATTTAGATGAGGTAGAGGTTTTTGGCAATCCGGAGTAGAATAAGGGTTTGGGACACTGTGCAGGTATTTCTGCAGAGAGTGTGTGACCTTGAATTAGGCAATGTGAGTTGTGTCTGGATAGGACAAGAAGAAGGACTTTCTTTGTAAATATCGTTAGTTTACCACAGTTGATGAGTAAATATGGAAAGAGTGACAGTGGGATAAGACTTTCACTGTAGTTTGTCTTTGTTTACTTTGTATTTCTTCAGTCTGGTTTTTCAAAGTGAGTTCTAAAGCACTTTTTAGGGTCCTTAAGGCAAAATCACGAGTTCTTTATTTGTCAGAATTGGTTTCACAAATGCAATTATTTGATGCTTACTATTCATATGACAACATATAACTACTTTCTTAGACTTGTTACAAAAACTTGCTACTTAATTTCTGCTTTAATATGCTGCTTTTTTTGGTTTTCTGGATAATCATTACTATTATTTCTAATTTTTCATGTTGTATCTTCCAGGCTTCGTATATTCAAATGCAAATGTCTGTTATTGCTCTTCTAACCTCTCCTGAGAGAGTCAGTTCAGGTTCAGTTCTTTCATTAATTTTCCTGTAGTGACTACAGTTCCCATTCATACTAGTTCCTCTGCTGTCCTTGTAGCTGGAGACTTCTTTAACCCTATGGTGTGTCTGTGTATCCAGCTTCACATGGATGTGGAACCCAAAACTCCATTATACTCTTTGAGACTCCAAGATCCAAAATCTGGGTACTGACCTCATGCGAAAACAAGTTTAAGTTAAAGCTTGTACGCACAGGGAGTTTCCATATTTCCTTCCTAATGCCTCTGTTAGACATTTTTGCTTTGCTAAATGGAATTACACATAAATGAACCTAAAGTGGATTGGGTGATTTACCTATAAAGCTGCTTCAAATTGCTTAAAGTCCTGCCTTTAATTAAGATGGTGCAACTCTGAATACGAATGAGACATGATTAAAATCCAAAGTGCAGTTGAGAGTGTCTTTATATTTTGCTTTGCTAGACCAAGTAAAAAAAGAATGCCAGAAGAAGTGTTGCTGATTGAAATAATATACAAATCTAGTCTGAGTGTCACCTGTATAACATATAAAAGTCTGACTATATGAGAATTTTTATGAAGTGTATTTTTGTATACTTTGTCAACGAGATGGTACTTGCTGGTCATTGCCATTGTCTTGACACAGTTTACTCAATATCATGTCCTTTAACAAAACAGTACTGGTAGTGTGCAGATAGTACGAATACTTCAAAGAAAAAACATTGTTAACTAAGGATTGTCTGTCTCTTGGATGTTTGCATTTCTTTAGGGATCTACTTTTCTTTTCTGAAGCTTGAGGCCATACAAGGACATACACTTTTGTATGGCATTAATCATTCACTGCACTGTTGGGTTTTGGTGGGTTTCTTTTTTCCCATTTCAGATTTTGCCATTGATTGCACAGTCACAGAGTGAGCTGCAGGGCAGAGAGGGAAATGTACTTTTCTGTCACTCAGAATTTGCTTTTGCTGGAAACGAAGCAGTGCTGAAAGGAACAAAAATGAAGCATTCAGTCAGTGCTGCATTGAAAATGCCTTTCCCTCTAAAATGATTCTTTTCTCTTTTATTATAGGTTTATAACATATATAGCTCCTTCCTGCCAGTTTGGGATAATTGAAACCACCGAGTTACAACATCCTTCTGTATAAAGAGGTTCTCAGGTGTAGTCTCTGTAGTTGTTTCACTGCTGAGCAGAGGGAATTGTCCTCTGTCCGGAGTCTCTGGTGTTGGAGCCCTGAAGTATTTGTCAGGTGCTGAGGTAGTCTTGTTACCTACCTAGGAATAAAAGAATTGTTTGCATTTTCATATATAAGAACTGTTTATCAGGATGCTTCTCTGGACAGCTGTCTTCTAAAAGTTTAATTTCACTATGAGCACAAGCTGCTGTTTTTATGGCTACTCTCCATGTCTCATGGGTAATATGCATGGTGGGTGGAAGGACAACCAACACTCGGGACTCTTCTATACTGACCATGTGGATTCATCACAGGAAAGGGCTGTGAACTAAGGAAAGCTATTAGTTTTGAAGGAACATGTTTTGGTACTTCCCAGCTCAAATGTTCAGTAAGCCTCACTACTTACTCCATTTGTAGTCCCGCTCCAGTGTTAATCCTTTCCCAATTTAGAGGTGTTTGTGCCATCTTAAAGATGGCACAGAGCATTTGGCTTTTGGATTAAGCTCATGTGATTCATTCTGTGTTTGCTGGAGTTGATTTAGCCAACTCATACAGGCATTGGGAACAAATACAGATTTGCCCAGTTTATTAAGTAGAGATTTCTAACAGTAAATGCTGGAGAGACTGACGTGGAGATGTGCTTTTCTTGCCAGTAGAAAGTGCAAAATGCCTGATGTCTGTGTTCAGGATTTAAAGAAAGAAAGTGAAAAATACGGGAAGTTTGACATGGTAGGATTTTTCTTATCCATGGAATCATAGGATTATTTTATAATTTACTTAAGCCTAGAAATCATATAGTTATTGAAGTATTATCAATAATGATATGCTGTAGTATGGAGAATATATATCAACACTAACAATTTAACTGTTGTTCTATCCCAAGAAGATTCCATTTGTACTAAGTAAAATCATACAGCAAATATTTTTGCTTGACACAAGAAGAAATTGTAAATTAAACAAATCTTATGTCAGGTAGCAATAACTCTCATATAACACCAACACTTTTTTCATTATCTAGGATTCAGAGAACTGCTATATAACAAAATCAACAACAAAAGACAAACTTCCCTTGTTATGATGATAATGGTAGAATTTGCTTTGTAAATGTCATTCATGTTTCTGCAGATAATGACCTATTTTAACTTAGATAACTGTTTTGAAGAGGCTGAGTGAAATTGGGATTTCTGTTTGAAAAAGTTTTGTCTGGAAAATTCTGTGGAATTCAAGACTAAAATGTTGAAAGGGCTAGGAATTTTTATGTGCTTTGGCTTGTTTCTTTAATCAGTCTTCTCAGTTATAATGGCCTGCAAGAATTGCTTACTAACGCATATTCATATTATCTACAAATGTCTGTTGCTTTCTTTTAAGGTTCAGTGTTGCTACATAATACTTACTGTGCTGGAGTCAATCCTATGCTGTGCCTCAGATTAAATGGAGGTGTCTGATTTTGCCCTAAAAATATTTCAAAGTTCTTTCTCTCTTGTAGCTGTGTTTACAGTTTAACTGAATATTATTTCAGATCTTTGAAAGCTGGTGATCAACTATTTATTAACAATTGACAGTAAGAGACTGACAAATCTGAACAATGAAAACCAGCAATTTTTAAAAACAAGCAACCATCTCACTTCTCACTCTAGCACTTACTCCCTGGAACATTTGTGTCAGCACAAGGCAGGAGTGGAAATGACTAAGCTGGCTGAGAGGAAGAGGAGCTTCATTTGGACTCTAAACAAAAAGTTACTCTCAGCATGCTGGTGATGGAGGAAATTACTTTGGTCTATACGGACTACTCTTATTCCTCACAGGAGCAAATAGATAATAAGTGATTGCTTCAAGGCTCAAACACTGAAATTCAGAAAGTCAAGGGCTTTTTTTGAATGAAATTATTTTCTTGGAACATGGATGTTTCTCTATATCATTCACTTAACAGAAAAAAGGAGAATTCAGGTATCTCTAGAAACTTTTTACCCCCCAGAACTTTGAAGTAACTTCCTTAGAGTTATTGTCTAAAACATTGACAAACATGTGCTGACTATACTTGGAAAGAAACTATTGCTAGTGTGTCTGTCAGCATCAGGTTCCTATTAAATATATTTGAAAACCAGTTAAGTTCTTGTTTGAAGCTGAATTGTATCATTTTATAAAGCAAGATTAAAACATATAAAGGATAAACACCTTATCTCTTTAGGAGAAGCTGAAACGTTTCTGGTTTGATGAATTTTCATAATTTTTTGTAACCATAGTATTTTTTTAATGAGACAACTAATGATCAGCAATAACATACGGAGTTACTATTTTAAGTCCTCCTCCTTTTTCCTCCCCTATTGTATTGTGTAAGCCAAGCAGTGTTTCCTGTTAGGAATTATTTGTATTTCAGTATTACCTAGGGATTCCAGCTGGTTTGCTTGCTGCTTAGACTGTGTTTTTGTATGGTAGTGTCCAAGACCATCACCGGTGTTCACTGGCAGCAAAAAAAATCCCCCAGTAAAAATAAATAGCCTGGGTAATTTTTATAGTCATACAGGATTTGGCACGTGATTTTGTCTTGAATGTATCCTGGATAGGTGTATGCTGCAAAAAAGAAGAGGGATAATAGTGTGGTGAATTGCTTTTGTGCAAGGTCACGCAGCAGAATGCTGGCTGATCCAGGAAGCCAGCTTTACCGATTCCTGGTCTCCTGCCCCATCCACTGAACTGTTTCTGACCTCTATTGTAATGGGCCTCTCTTAGGTTGTTCTGTCTCCTTTTTGAAAGGAAAGAAAATAAAAGATTATTTCATCAACCAAAAATGAAGT
>WEIT01033669.1:2220-18638 GCA_013389985.1 Dryoscopus gambensis | reverse complement strand
ACTATATCCTGCATAATCATCCTTGGCTTTCAGTTGAGCAGAATAAACAGTCTTGGTTTAGATAATGGCTTGTTTGCAGTTCTGTTCTGGTTACGCCTTGCGGAAGTATTCAAATTCTCTTGCTTAGAAGTATAAAAATGCCTTTGAAAGGGAGATCTTCCTGAGCAATCTTCTGATTTGCTTCTTAAGCAAATTTACCTGATTTTGCCAGATCTGTTGACTGATCTTTTTGATGTTTTCTTAGGATTCTGGAAGCTGTCTATGTTATGTTTATAAATGTTGCATGTATATCTCTGTAATTCTCGTGCGGCTTCTAAAAGGCTATTTCAGAGTTAAATCAGCTGTTTTGGCCTTAGATCTGAAGAACAGCATCAGTTCACAGGTTTTCACAGTCTTGGTAAGAGACAATGGCTCATAGCTTTTGAATGTTTACTTTGTCTAATCTGAATCAGGGAGCTACTTGATGAGGAGATGAGACTTTGGCCAGGATTGCAAGGAGACACTTTGAAATTAAGAAGTTGAAAGGAATTAGAAGATAATCCTCTGCTGAGCATCTGATCCCCAATAGAACAAAGTGGGGGAGAGAAAAAACACCAAAACAAGGAAACCTAATTTGAGCTGTTCAGTCTCCTGAAACTAAGTGTAGCTGTGTCTTGAGTATTCTTATATCTCTAGAACCCCTTTTTTTTCCTGCTATGATATTCTTGTAGCTAATTCCATTTCTTGCACCGAGCTTCATGACATCATGATGGTCACAGAGGGAATGGATGGGCACGTCTACACTGCATTGTGCTGTAGAAAGCAATATAGCTACAGCAGCACGGGGTTGTATACTTACAGGGCTGAATTCCCTCCAGAATGTAAGAGAACTCATTTAAATTTAGCTCCAGGATCTATATATTGCTTTACACTGTTCTATGACAGAAGGTAAACCTGGTACACCCTGCTGGGATTAACATGTTTGATAATCAGACATTTTGGTAACATTAACAGCTCAGTCTAAAAGTTTCATTGTAGGAGCTAGCAGATTTGTGAGTTCAAGATGGAAAGAAATGAGACTGGAAAGAAGTGAAAAGGAGAGCTTCATCTCTGAGCTGTAATTGTGAGGTCTTGGGAAGTAAATTCAGTGCACTGACTTTGACCTGAAATCAAGATTATTCTTGTGCTTACTGTGACTCTGCTGCATGATGATCTTGCATTTGTTCTCCATACAGAGAAACATGGCAATTCCTAAGTCCTCATGAAAGGAAATAACTGTATTAGAATGCTGAGTGCAGCACTGGAATGTGCATTTCCAGTAAGTCATTCATTAGCACTGAATATCCAAAGAAGGAACGTGCTCACTGCACACTGACAAACTCAGACCATTTGGCAGGTACTGAGGTTTTTCAGAGGCTGGCACTGGGACATGGGCTGAGCTTTTAACCTTGCCCACAACATTAATAAAATTTAAACGGAAAGAGTACATACTCCAAGCAGGGCATGTTCCCAAGTTTGTGCCAAGGTCTAAGCCATGCTGTACCTCAGGACTCTGAGCTCCAAAGTGCTTATTAATTTTTCCCTGTAATTCTTAATAAAATTGTATTGCCACATGAAAGCAACAAGGGCCTCTCTGATAATTTACCCTCTGCAAGTTCAAATCCATGTTAGTGAAACGAACTGTCTGCCTTATATTTCAAAAGTAATGAATTCATATTCTTCTGGGATTGTAATTTTATTAGAAATTCTGCATATCTTCTCTTCTTATTATTTATGGGTCAAATGGATCATTATATTGATTGATCAACACTTAATTTGTTATTATCCGTAAGTACTCAGCAAATAATGACAATACCCTGTCACTTTGTTAAAGAATCATCAAAAGTGATGGTAATAAGATACTTTTCTAATTATTTTTTTGCATACATGTAGCTGAACCTTGTATACCTCTGGAGCTTTGGCTGACCACTGAAACATCTGGTAGGAAAAGCTGAGTAGTAAAGTAAGTCATAAATATACACGTACACTAAAGCCTGCATTTTTAGCAAAGCTCACTGTAAAAATAAACAACATACAGGGCAGTAGGGTTTATGATAATGCTCTAAGTTAATAATCTTGAGCACAGCAACAAACTTTTGATGTTGTCATACTAATCAGGCATTTCTGCAGCATAATCAGCTCAATGTAACAATCAAAAGTCATGCACCTCTGTTCTAGGAACTAGGTCTGTACTTTCTAGCTGGAAAGAGAAGAGACTGGGAATTTAGTTGTATTTATTTATATTTATTGATTGTTTAAAGTTATAACTGATTCTCCTGGATTTGTTAGGCTCATTTTCTCCTAACTTCCACTGACTGGCAACCCATAAAATGTAGAAGCGAAACAGCATTCAGTCCAAGTAATGTGTGTATACATATGTATTATACCATTAGATATGAGTCTTGACTACGAGACACTGGGCCTTATTTTCAAACATTCTTGGTGCATGGAAATCCAATTGAAGCTTACAAAAGCTGAAAAAAAATCATGTTCCTGAAAATTGGGAGCATTTTTCCTAGTGTGAGTAACCAGCACCTACCATTAAGAAACCCTATAAATTAATAGTTCTGTGTCTCCACTGGCCTAAATACTGCTTAAAGTAAGAATACTCTTTTCATGATGCGAAGCGAAACTGAAAAGAAAAATATTCCTTTTTTTTTTTCTGTCACAGTCATCTTAAATGGACTAGAGTTAAATGCGTTATAGATTAAAATCATTGGTTTATATATTTTATCGATAATGCAGAAAATCAGGCATCTCAATATATATCACACATTTTTTTCTGGGCAGGTCTACAGGTGTGCTCAAATTATACCACAATGGGTTGTTCATGAACAGCAGCACCAATAAATGTGATGTTTTTTGCACTTTGTATCCCAATTACCTTTACCTCTGCACAAAACCAACTCACTGTTCTTCTCTGAGCGTATTCCATGATGTGCTTGCACGTGAGACTTGTAATTACTTCATGTGTCTCATAAATCCCTCCACAGCAGCCTTGACTAATTGCAAGTGGGCAAGCTAACGTATTGTGGTTGGCACTGAGCTCCTCACAGACTGGTCACTTGAGAGGCCAGTGGTCCATAGAATTTTTAAATTCTCAGTTGAAACCTTCCTCCTATGGAAGCACCAATTTGTCCCTTTCTTTACTACCCAGGTGCCAGTTTTCTTGAAACTTATGGCAGACTTTATGTCCTTACAGTTTCTACAGTTCTGCCCCCTCCTTAAAAGAGGGAACTGACAGATGGGCGAAAGAGCAAACAGTGCAATGTTGTGTCTTTTATCCTTTGAAAACCAGGCTATAATGATATAGAAAACTTCACTCACAAAGCTATGAAATATCAAACACAACTCACAAAGTTATGTGACAAACACCACTCACAAAGTTATGAAATACCTTATAAATATGAAATATCTTATAAATATAAAAGGTGAAACTGTTTTATGCCAATAATCTCTTCAAGCACTAATGTTTGTCTAATGGATTCAGCTACCAAAAATTATTGCATATGCTACAGAAAGCATTATAATTTGAGACCCAACTGTGCCATTATATCAAAGCTAAAATTATTCCATGAGACTTTGGAACATTCCATGTTGGTTGATACCACGTACTTTTAACTAAAAGCTTCTCCTTTCACTTTACATCAACAGAAGTGGAACAATTAATGCTTCAAAATACAAGAGAGGCTTTTGTTCTTGTTTAAATTTTTGTACCTTAGCTTGAAAGGTATCTTGAGCTCCTTTGAAGTTTCCCTTTAATATACTGCACCCAAACCACTTCTTTATAAGAGCCTCATTTAACTTTCACATTTTAAAGATCTTTCAATGCAAGCCCAAATGTAACAAAAGAAAGTGATAATTGTTAAAACAGACAGAGTTGTTGAATAGTGTAGACATTGAATCTTATGGAAGCCACATCCTGAAAGTAGGTTGTGCACCTCTGGCTCCAGTGTTAGCTGGCAGGTAGGTCACATCGCACAGAATTTGCTTCATGCTCTAGACTAATGTTTTCTTCAATTATTAATCAAGTTTAAAAATTCACAGAGACCCCGGTTCCACAGAGCTTGTGTGGCCCCTTGCAGAGAGCCCCACTTGCTGCCAGTGGCATTCCCTCAGAGGTCTGTCTGTGCAAGTCTCAGGCGTGTGCTTATGCCAGTTCTCTAAGTCAGGGTTAGACTTCCGTAGCTTTCCCTGGGCAGCAGACCAGACTGCATGTTTTTTGGTAAAGGACTGGGTTTTCTCCTGCCTGTATGTGAAAACACCTACCACCCAGCTGACAGTAACAAGAACAACAACTGAAATGCTGATTTGAGATTTTGCTGAAGCCACTTAGGACTGCAGGCAGAAGGTCAAGACAATCAACACCAAAGAGTGCAGGATCATTTGCAATTCATCCCAGTTAACTGCCCTGGCACTCTCAGTTGCTATATACCAGTGGCATTCCTACCCAGCTGCAGAGTATGTAGTAGAGCTTGCAGAGTTGCGAACGTTTCTGTACCCCTATTCAATTCCCTGAATTCCTTGAGAGTAATTCATGATAGTCAGTGTATAGTTTACCTAATTTACCCTATTAGAAATGGGTCATTTCAGATTTCTGATGTCTGCCTGTCTTTGAGGCCCTGATGCTGTCATCAGACTCCACAGTGAGTGAGCAAATGTTGATGTCATACTGTGGTTTGTGAGCCATATATCATGTCTGTATTTCATCTTGGTTTTGCACTGCTACACAGACCTAGTGTTGTGGGAACTCACACCATTTCAGACCTCTGAAAGTCTAATTCTCATGCACTATACTTTCTTTCTTTCTGAACTGGGTCAAATGTCCCTTTCTGTAATAGTTTAATTAACACTTTGGAATAATGATGCATTAATTAATGCCAGATTACAATGAAAATGCTACAGAATTACACTTTATATCAACATTAATGCAAAATGAGTTCCTCCTGGATAATATTTCTTACAAAGAATACAAAAAGAGATAATACTAATTAGGCCATCAATTTAAATTTACCATAATTTCAATCCATGTCACTTATCTGTTCTCTAGCACAAAACCTTCTGTTCTACCATACACTTTTTGCTGCATTGATATTGGCATGGCAGCCAGACCAGGAGTAATTTCCTAATGTACATTCTTATACATTATAATACACTTCTGTACTGTAGTCCTGGGTTTGGTGTCTGCATTGTGGAGGATTGAACTTTAAATATCAGGTATAGGTTTAAGAATGTTCTGACATAGATCTTCTTTGGGTAGAGAAACTTCACTGGCAAAATAACACCCTCACAAGAGGCACAGGATTTTGTGTCTTGCATGGCACATTATTAGTCTGAAGCACACAGTCCAGGTTATTCTAATTCTTCCTGGCATGGCCCAGATTTGCTGCTGCAAATGCAACATCTGCAGTCATTCTTTTGTGAGCATTATTATTTTAACTGCTTCATACCAGAATGTTAGCCAAATAAGAAATCAAGCTTTCTGTTCCCAAGAAGCTTCAGTCCTGGTATGTATTTCCATATCCAAGAAAAAAATGGTTTATTTAAAGTATATCTGATCTCATTGCACTTTGGTGCTTTTTTCTTTATATGACCATCACCTAGATGCTGCCTTTAGTGCAGGTAAGAAAAGAGGATTAAAAAGACAATTCTGAAATGGAAAGCATGAAAAAAAATTAGCAGAGATGATTCAGTTTCAATGACCAACCAAACCAGCTTGCCTTCCTCTCCACCCCTGACTCTCTGGCAGTCTGGTGGAACCTGCTGGGTCACCAGAATTTCCGCGTCCTTGCTCTTCCACAACCTGTGCCTAGGACTAACAGAGAGTCAAGGATAGAGGCCACTCAATCTGGCTTGGAAGCACCGATGTTCATTTGGAATTCCCAAGGTGTGCAGGGACTTAGCTGCACTTCAGTCCAGACTATTTAATGAAAAGTAGTCAGGGACCTGAAGTCTTCTCAGTATCAGCACATGAGGAGTTTGAGAGTTCTTCACACACTGTGAAGACATTTGGAAATTATAAAAGGAAATTTTTTGGTTTTCCAGATTGCAATTCTTTCAGAATTTGCTGCATGATGGATTTTAACATATTTGGGGATTTTTATTCCAAATACAAAGAACACCAAATTCTGACATTCCCAGTGAAACCGATATTGCACAGCTCTAGTCGCTTTCTTCAAAAATTCAAATATCCTTCTTTATAGAAGTATTTTGCTCAGTAGATTTTAATGGGATGCTTTTACATTAGCCATTTGTACTAATTTTATTGTATGAAGTTGAATGATTTTGTGCAAAACAGAAAATGCTGGTGCCTTGTTAGAATGTGCTCTCCAACAAGTGGATTTAAAGAAGCATTTGCCACTCAGCAGACCTGATCAGGAGAGTTGCTGTGAGGAACTACAAAGCAGTGGCAGAGTTCAAAGAAAACAAAACCCAACATTAAGGGTTCTGCTTTATGGAAAGGTGTTCCAGCCTGCATAATAGCCCAGGAAGTTTTTGTTGGCATATTGTGTATCTTCAGAGGAGGTCGTTCTTTTTTTAGAGACACTCTGAGTGAAATGTATGTCATGTAAAGAACAAGCCAGTATCCAGTAAAATGACATAGCCCTAAATGACATAGCCCTAAACCAGGAGTTGTGTGGGATTTGACCATGACAAAACTACATGACATTCTGCACCAGAATGAATTTCACATATTGTTCTTCAGCTTTAGCATACTGCTTTCTCTGGAGAGCATTCTGGTCTCTCTACCATGTGGGCAAATTGAGTTAATGCACTAGCTCTTCTCCTTTGCAGAATTTATTTGGAATTTAGAAAAGGTCAGATATGTAAATCTGTGTGATTTGTTTTATGAAAGTACCTCTTTGTTTGGGACAGTTCACTATAACTGTCCGTCAGTGCCCAGGACTGTTAAAAGGATATGTATTTAGGAGCAATGATGTGAGCCGATTTTTGAAAATATGAAGGGAAGTTATTTTTCTAGGAGCAATCTATTAGCTAGAGGAACAGACATTTTTAAGAACTACAGTAAGCTCTCATCATTAGATGGGCTTATAACTCAGTGCAGAGCAGACAGTGTACTGGAAAAACTATGATAACTACTTCATGGAATGAATTGATGTTGATCCCAGTGTTCTGGAATTAAGAAATCTCATGAATCTTTTCTATCTGTGACTTCTGAGAACTGGCAAAGAAGGGTTTTTGTAGCTCAGGACTCAAGGAACTATATTAAAAGAGCCCTGTATAGCAAACCAGCTTTGTGCTGAGGGAAAATTTACTCTGTGCCAATCTACACTGCTTTCCCACCCCAAGTGTTATTAATCCCTTGCTTTCAAAAGCAATGAAGTATATTCAGAAAAACATAAATGAAAGTGAAGATTATTTTTAGATTTCATATGTAACATCAACTAAAAACTAATTGGATTAAATATTTTAGTAAAAAATAGCACACTGTTCCAGACTTTTTGTTTAGGTTGCCCATTTTAAATATGTGGGTTTTTCTGTTTAAGGATTCACATTGTATTTTTTTCCTCATTAAGTTATATGGTCCCAAAATGAAGAACTTTTAATCTTAGTCTTTTAGATGATCTTAAATCTTCATTGCTTAGAACTGTATCATGGAGATCCAAATAAAGTAGTTTAGCTGGACAGCTATCTGATGGTGCTGTGTTTAGTTGAAACTACAAATGAGTATCTACAAATAAGTATCTACAGGGGACAGAAATAGGGTTTGATTCCTCCCTTGAAGATGACATCTTTATGGAACATAAAAACCTAAATGTGCAGATGTTACAGTTAAGTTCAAGTATTTTAGTACCCACATATTTAAATACTAGGCTTTTTTTCTGGCACATTTCCAGCCTTGAATCAGATGTGGAATACTTGTAAGGTGGTGGCTGATAGAGGATTTCAACAGTTTGTCAATTTTAATTTCACATTTAAGGCTTCTGCAGGACATCCTTCTTCTATGACAGCACCAATACATTGGTAACACCTGCCTCTTCCCAGTTGATCACACCTGTTGACATTTAAGTGCATTAACAAATCAGCTAACTACCTTCCTCTGGTTCTTTTTCATCTGTGTTAATACTGGTAGCTCTGTGCATAATAAGTTATGATATACAAAGTATTCCTTACTTAAATGGATTTTATTGAGTACCAAAGATAATTCTAAGAAAAGAAATCTGTCTCACAGATATAGGTTTCTTTAATACCATCCGCCGTCTTGTAAGTGATGTGTATTTGAATTTTGAGCAAGAGAGCCACACATGCTACACCTGAGTTTATACATCCTCCATCTTGATGGTGGTAATTAATCAGGGACAGCACTGCACTGACAATGCCATGCTGCTTCCGGTTCTGCTGCACTGGTACATCCAAGTGTGGTTTTAACTAGTTCAGAAGCCACTGCACAGATGTTTGTCAAAGCCAAGACAAATATTAATATCACCAGAGTTATATGTTCAAATTTTGCTAGTGAAAATCTTAAAAATTGCTACTCACACACATTCATCAGAGCTATACTACATAGATTGGCTAATGACTATTGAATATTTGAAATATCTAAGTTGAAAAGTAATGAATAAAAACTGTTAGAATTGGAGAATGTTAAATAAATTTTAAAAACCCCATCAAATCATTATAAGAGATCAGCTTATGGATATTTAGTAAACAATAGTTTTCTAAGTTATTTGCTATGTTCATTCATCTCTAATAAGTATCATACAGTATAAATTTTATTTTTATTTCAGCTCCTAGAACACAAAAAATCTGTAGAAGCTAGCTGAGAATTTTGCAAGCGTGTCTGAATGCCGAACCAACTGAGGTAAGTTGGAATTTACGTCCCTGAACATATTGTATGATCAGTGGATAAGGCAGGGTTTAAATATAGATTGAAAACCACAGGGTATTAAGTATCTAGGAATATTTTACCTTCTGGAGTTGAAGTCTAGAACTAAACTTAACAAAGAGGTGATGTGAAATACAGTGAAAAAAATAATTGCTGGGTGGTCTCTGCCACATCATGTATTGTGTGGTAGAAAAGGCTGAGAGCCATAAGAGAGATATTGGGACCAAACCTGACATACTGTATACATTAAACATCTTGCTATTTACCGTCTGAGGGAAGTTCTTTAAGGAACTTGTGGGCTGGTTAACAAAAACTTTATGGCATTATAGGGAGCCCAAAATCTGGGATGAAAATGCTAGTGTTAGCCAAACTTTTAGGTGGAGCAAATTTTCCAGAGTTACAAAAATATTGGTTTTTTGTGAAGCCAAGGAAAGGATGCCATGTAAGTCGATCTCAGCCCATTTGGATAGCCTCTGAAAATGCACAAACATACTTTTCCATTTGTTCTCATTAACAAGGGTGAACTGAAAAGAGCTACATGCAGTATTGAAAGCTATGGCTAAGTAGATTTTAAATCATAAAGAAAATGCAGGGGAAAATACACAGTGGAAAGATGGGAAGCCCTATGAAAAAAATTAGTGTGAGATTTGTTTGAGGTATTTTTATTTTCATGTTATTTTTAAGTGTCAGGGCCCTGAGGGCACCACCAGGCTTCACGGGCCCCAGGGCTCCGTGGCCCTGCCCAGCCCCCCAGCCCTGCCTGCCCAGCCGCACATCTTGGCCCAGCCCTGTGTCCCAGCAGATGCCCGGGGCTGGGGCTGCCCTGGTGGGAGTGGGACAAGCCCTGGTCACCAGGCCAGGCCCTGCCATGCCATGGGGCCTCCACGCTCGCATCCCGCAGAGGCCTTGGCAGGAGTGCTGTGTGTTGCAGTGTTAGTGTTCGTCAGACTCGTGGAATGGCATCTGTTTCTTTCTCATCTCCTCGTGAAACCTCGTGTTGGCTCAGACCGGGGCTCCAAAAGTCACAGCCTTTCTGCAGACAGGGAGAGACATACTGTGAAAACTGCTCTGCTTCTCCACTACAACTGACACAGAGGCCTTGTAAGTAAAACACAGACTTCAGTTAATTTCTAAGGGATTTGAGTCAAGCCCCTCAACTGTATATGTTATGTCTTCCCCTTCTCTCTGCTCGCTTCAGTCTTCTCAGAATTGCCACTCATGGCTTCATAAGCACCATAGCCTTAAATGCTGAAGGGAAGCAATGGAGGAGGATTGCACAGTGAATGCAAAGGAGTTATAGTGTGCTGCCTCATTCCTGCTCCTTTGTTTTTGATTAATGAGACAATAAACACCCATGAGTACTGCTAGGGAGACCTCAAAAGATGTGGACAGATGCTTGTCTTACGGCTCTTCAAAGGGCATTTACTACCTTAAGTACTCTATGATTGTAATTTTCACTGAGGTTTTGGTGGCTCTATTCCATTTGTATGGGTATCCAATTACAACTCAAATATTTGCACTTGACAGCAGTTTTAGACTACATAGTTAAATGAAAAATGAACCAAATGCAGTACATACTTTAATAACAATCAGTCTTAAGAGAATTTTTTGAGGAACAACTTCTGACCCACCAGGATTATTAAACATCCTGTAGCATTTTTTGTAAGATTAGTCACAGTGTCTTTCTGAAACTCAATTTATATTATTACATTCTGCCTCCATAAATCACCCTATGGTATCAGCTGAATATAGTATTCTTCTGTCACATATTGTTGTAGAAAGTTAAAACGCTGTCATGTTACACCTCAGAAATGGATCCACTTTGCTAGAAGGTAATACAGTTCTATAACAAGGTTTGGAACTTTTTGTTATTTTACAATCCAGTACATTTGCAAGAGAATCCATTATTTTGCTTCAGTGCTTCTTGGTGTCCTCACTTATATCAATGAATGTAGAAATGATAAGTATCAGTATTTTGCAAAGACACTGATTTCCAAAGATTTTTTCCCTAGGACTGAACACATTAGAAGGAAAACCATACATTTCAATTTGTACCAGCAAAGAAACAAATTTCTAATTTTTCAAGCGTGATTATTTACTTAATACATTTTGTTTCTTGGCAAGCTTGCAGATGATGTAATAAGTGTCACTCCTGCCTTTTACTCAGCATCAAGCAAGCAGATCATTCTCCTTCTTTATTCTTTTCTTTTGACCGAGAGGAAAGCCAGCAGCTCTGCTCTTCTTGATTATTATACATCTCATATGTTTGCCAGAATGGGGATATAAACCTAGAGCTCTATCCAGATTCAAGTGTGAATAATTACATTCTGCCTACCTAAATTCCCACAATGATTTCATTTGGGTACAGTATATTTCTTCATTTCCTGCTCTTGGGCCTGTTTTGGCATCTATTGAAGTTAATGGAAAGTTCTCAAAGACTCTGGTGAAGGAAAATATCCATAAACTATGGAGTAATTCTGTTGTGGTATTAAACAGCGTGACTGGACATAAGTAGACTTGTATCTTATTATAGATTGCTCGCACTGCCTGTCTTTACCAGTTTGGAAAACTCTTCACATTTCATCAATGTTACATGCGTATTCAAGATGCAACAAATGGCAATTAACATATTTTTTAGGTATTCTGTTGTAGATATCTTATACATATTAAATTTACAGATATATATAGTTCATCCTGGTGTCACAGACTTTTATGAAGATTTTTCTTTTGACTTTAGTCCAAGAGGATGTCTAGGTGATATCTTAAGAGTAGTAGAGGATAGTAGTCTTCTGACTCATAGAAATTCTGGTTTTTCAGGCATCTGTGGATGTCTGAAAAAAAAAAAAAGAAAATAAAAAAGCTGTTCAAAAATTGAATTCAAGTCTTTTGAACCCAGACTAAACTACAGTACTCTATGGTACTTCATCAAGACATGCACGCAATTGCAAGTAATTTCTGCTTTCTTTGCAAAACTTGGAATTTTTCTAAAATATATTTTTGCTTTTTCTAGAGATAAAAAGTACAGGTTTTGAACCCTTCTCAATTATCTGTAGGAAGTTCCTCGGAGGACAAAAAGAGAGCAACTCAAAATAGAGGCAAACCAAATTGTGAAATTAATTTGGACCTGAGCTTTCCTAATTCTTTATCAGGCCCATCTTTGACCAGAATTTATTTTATTTAGAATTTTAATAAAGTGAGGGTCACATCTATTGAAACTAGATGACTCCAGGCTGGAATATATTCATATGGTTGTTCCCACCTTCTTTTCTCTTCATGATTATAAGTTATTCCATTCACTCTCATTCTTGGGACTTTTGGTCATATTCTCATGAGCCAGACCCAGGCTGGGGCAGGACACAGGCCATCTCTTTATTCCTCCAAAGTCTGTATCATGTACTTTTCACCTTGGCCTGAGCTTTTGGCATGAAAATTGCCTGTATTGGAAATATACAACATTCCTTTCCTTTGGCCTTAGACAAAACTGGGAGTAGGGCTGGTGTAAGTCTGTGGTGACAGCATCACACCATTTCTCAGAAACCAGCAGAGGAATTCTGGAATGAAGAGCAGTGGAGATAATCTCAACAATTTAATGCTGTGATTCTTACTGTGGAGTGGGAGGTCATTTTAATTCAAGAGCAAAACCAACACTTTTGCAGTGTCACATACAGCATTTCTAATAATTCAAAAATCCTCTAAGTCAGAAGTGTGGTACAGCTAAGCAAAATCCCTTCAGACAGGAAAGATGCTTTTATTTTATTTAATTTTCAAATGTTTCTGCAGCTTGCTAGATTCATAACCTAGGGCAAGTTTAATTAAAGTCAATGAAGCAGTTTAAAGTGAAGAAGAAATCAGCATTAGAAAAAGTGTTGATTGTTTTCTAATTATGCCATGGACTTTCTCTGTAATGGATTCTTGCCTTTTTAACTCTAGATAAAGCCACATATATGTCAATGTAGACAGGAGACCTGGGAAACTCCTTAATAAAATTTCCTTACTAGTTGGTTATCTAGATATCTTAGCACCCTTGTGACATTATTGATTTCATTGCTTTTTGCCAACAGCTGAACTAGATGGATATTCTTTTCTGAAGATTGCAACAACAGAGTAGTGTACCATGCAGGAAAGGTTTACATGTACAATTTGAAAATCTTTTGGTTTATTACTCCTTTATTCAGAAAGTGAATCTGTATGATGCAGGTGTCCAGATTCAGCCTGAATTGAGAAACTCCAGTGAATATGGAGAATAATAGTGATTTTGAATGCTGCCCTGGACCTGCACATGGTCTCAGTAGGATTTGGTTTTGATGTGGCTGGACAATTTGCCTACAATACAAATGGCACCCCTCTTACCCTCAGTGAGTGAGGATCTGCCAGTTGCATGTTCCCTCCAATGGCGCAGAGCAGCTGTGGATGCCCCATTCCTGGAAGTGTTCAAGGCCAGGCTGGATCGGGCTCTGAGAAACTTGGTCTAGTGAAAGTGTCTGTGCCCATGGCAGGGTGTTGGAACTTCATGATCTTTAAGACCTCTTCCAACCCAAACCATTCTATGATTCCTTCCCAACATTTACTGACTTGATCCAGTCAATGGACAGCCTGCATTCCTCACAGCTGATCATCAGCAAGAGTGACTTGCTCTATTAGAACCATTTCTCTCTTCAGGAATGGCAGATTGTAGTACTTTCTAGAGTTCATCCTGAGGTACGGGTGAGGCTCAGAAGATGTGATGGAAGGCTACTTGACTGTCTAAGGTAACAGTCCAACATGCCAGGACAACATAGAATCACAGAATCATTTGAGTTGGAAAAGACTCTTAAGATCATTAAGTCCAACCATAAAGCTCATCCTGCTAAGTCCCCCACTGAACCATGTCCCACGTCTGCACATCTGATGCTGAGCAAATGCCCCAGCTGCATTCTTCTCCAAGGGCTCCTCCTGTTTCTATAATGCTGTGTCTGCTGTCATTTGCAAGGTGTCTGCCAAGACAATGCTACATGTAAAACACTCAGCCTCCAGCTGGTGCATCTTTGACCTGCATGTGGCAGAATGAACACATTGTGCAACTCATCAATCCACATAAAGTAAAGGACATCAGTATTTGCATTATCCAGCCCCTTTAGTCGCTGTTCATGCAAAACATTAAAAAGACCCCCAAATGTTCCTACACAAAAGAGTTTAAACACAGATTGGTATTTATCCTACAGATTTGCAAAACACCCATGGACTAGAGAGAAATTTATTCTGTGGCATGCCAGTTTTCTTCTTGGTAAGTCTGTAGCACAATGTGTAGAATCACAGAATAATTTGAGTCAGAAAAGACCCTTAAAATCATTTAATCCAACTGTAAACCTAGCATTGCCAAGTCCACTGCTAAACCATGTCCCTAAGTATCATATCTACATGTCTTTTAAATACCTTCAGGAATGGTTATTCAACACTTCCCTGGACAGACTGATGGTTGACAATGGTTGGAGTGAAGAAATTTTTCCTGATACCTTATCCTCCCTTCTGTTAGATGCACAGTCTCATGCTTTGGCCTTTCTGACACACCTGAGTTCATCTCATCCAACCTACCAGAGGAAGTTGTAGCCATGTCATCCAAAAATTTACCATTAGTTTTTATGTTTTCAAATCCATCTACATATCCAGAAGTATTCCCATTGTGCTGTTACGCTAAAGCATGTGCTGTATTATATCAGCTTTTATAGCCTGCTGTAAGTTCCCTTTGTTCAGGACTATACATTAAATAAAGTATATATTATAAATTTTGATATATTTACTCCTTTTTTTTTTATTTTGGGACAATTTATTCAGTCTGAAAAATACTTCCATCAAGATTTTGGCTTGACTGTCCAGAGGCCTCCTTAAATGGAACAGGTACATGAGGTTCTTCACTTAGGAAGTTCTGACTTGCCCAGTTGTTCTTCATCACCATGTCGGTGGGCATATTTCTGGTCTTGATGAAGAAAGAGTGTGCTTGGAAATCTAAGCGTGAGCTTTGAGCGGGCTTCTTGATAAAGTTAAATAGAAGAACGTAACATTTACAGAGGAATTGAAATTCTCCTTAGCAATGCAGTATTCCTATGAGAAACTCACTAAATGCTCACAGAATCAAAGACTACAAATGAAATCTTTTGCATCTCTCTAGAGAAGCAATTAAAACATTTCATATTTATTTTGCAAACAATCAACTTAATAATCTGGTTATTTTTGTAGAAATGGTAACCTGTTTGTAACTTTGTATTAAAAGACACAAGTCAACTAGATTGCAAGATCAAGCACTCTGGATTTTCAGGGATGGCCCTAGAATCCCAAGTCAGCTTCTCTCTACTGTGTGTTACAGTAGCATCCTTATTTACAAATCACTAATTAGTTTTGCCTCATTTTGCACAAAAGGGCGATGATTTGCAGAGAACAAGGAAGGTGTTGAATATTTCTTTTTAACTTCATTGCCTAGTCTATAGTCTTAGGCCTTATTTACTGTCCACTGTGCCAGTTAATGCAATCCAAACCTGCACTACACTTGAAATAACTACTTTCTTTTTACTATTTTCAATGTCATTCTTCATTATAGAATTATATGAATATTTCCCCAACAAGTTTTTCTGTGTTGGGGAAGAAAGAATATTATCCCCCTTTTATAGCAGGGAAAGTGTAAATTTGCTGAACAGTCATAAGAAGTCAACATGACTAAAACTCTTTTTAAAATTTATATTCTCTCATTGCATGTCCTTATGTCCCTGTATTATGTGTAAGGGTAAAGAGGAATTTTGTCTTCTTGTTTTTCTATCATTCATTATGTGGCCTCTGTCTATTACACCATCCTTTATTTGGGCAGTCTGTCTCTTTCATCTTTGCACATTGGGATTTTGCTTTAGGCTCCCATCATTTTCACTGCTCATATCTAGAAATTTCTATTCTAGAGAGAATAAGATCAAAATTCTGTTTGACTGTCAAGTCTCTCTCTCTTTCTCTCAATATTGTAATCTGAAAGATGTCTGTTTAAAGCAGAATAAATTCCAAAAAATTACTACAACAGGGGCAGTATCACTGCTGACTTACTTGGTGCTAGGACTGAGTAATCCCCTCCAGAGACAGTGAATGTGTGTGCCGTCAGCCAGCTCTGACAGAGGATGCTGGTTAGCATTAATTCTGTTGCTGGTGGTTTTATGAAACAAAATTCTGGCTGCTGAGAATTAGACTAAGCTAAATGAGCTTAGTATGGACAGACCAGTGCAGGGTCTGGAATGGTCCTTTGCAATGATTGGAGCTTGATTTAAAGAGCAGCATACAGAGTGCATATTCCAAATTTAAACCACTCAGTGACTTGTATTTATTATTCAGGCTGGCATTCACTTATGTGAAAACAATGTATTTAAATTGGAAACAATGTAAAGTAATTAACATAAATATATCCACTCCAGCAACAAGCTATTATGTAAGTAACATTAGATGTAAATTTGGGAGAGCTACTAATGAGGTGGATCAGTGTGCTCTTGAAGCCTGGGACAAGGATGCTGTTGATGACAGAAAATGGTGTTCACACCTGTGAAAC
>WEIT01033667.1:23308-36634 GCA_013389985.1 Dryoscopus gambensis | reverse complement strand
TTTCCAAGAAGCGTCCATGTCGAGCAAGACAACGCAAACTGGCTTGGAGCTTCTCCTCTGCCAAGGAATTTAACACGAGGTTGACACCTGCAATGAAGGGAGAAGTAACTACTTAAACTCAACTCTGCTGAGAGTCTAACCCTGTCTTCAAGCGACTCATACTGTCTTTAGAATGTACAACTGCATAATGTGGCATAGCTGACAAAAAAAGGAAAAATATTTCTTGAACTTCACCTTTTCCATTGGTAACTCGAAGTATATGTTGCTCAAAGGTAGTATCTCTGGAGCTGGAAAAGCTATTACCATCTAACTGTGGGAATCTTGCTTGGAGATACTCACGTTTCTCAGTGGAACCTGGAAGCAGAAGACAGGTTGAAAGATGTCACTAATGTAATTTTTATGATGAAACAGCCCATTTTCTGCTGCACATCTTTCTCCCAAGGACTGTAAGTCTGAGAAGCCATGTCCAAGCTTTCAGTCTCTCAAGATGCCAGGCCTTAGGACAAAGGCTGTCTGGTTCCTCCTGCACATTTATGAGATAGAGCAAGGACCAGAAACAGATCAGAGCCTTTCAATGGACAGGCACTGGATTCATATTACTAAATTTAAAATGAGGAAGCTGTGATCGTCTTCCATACTTCTGATTATGTCGTGTACAGAGGTAGATAAATTTGACTGTGCTGTGGAATTTTCAAGCACAGAGTCAGTAGCTGTATTGACCATGTATCCTTTTCTCAGCCAGGAAACTAGATCAAAGCTACAGCAGATCATATTGGGGGGAGTAAGTATATACCTAAATAGGTGTATATTTATATATATGTGTGTACGCACACACATGCTTCCTCTATTTATTATCTGTAATCTATTTCTCCCCATGACTTTGGGCCCACAGTACTCACCTACAGTAGCAAAGACACGGCAACCCATGCTCAGGGCAATGGCAATGGCTGCTTGGCCCACACCTCCTGAGCCAGAGTGGATAAGGATACTCTCACCCTTCTTCATACCACCTCGAACCACCAAAGCATAATAAGCAGTGGCATAAACCACAGGCACTGAAGCTGCTTCTTCTAGAGTCCTAAGGAGCAAAGTGGAAGAAGTATCTTTAGCCTTGGAAAAGACTACTAGATTCTCCTGATGAAAGTTGCCTTTCTGCAATGGAAAGGTTAAGTAAGCTGCTCAGATAGATCAGAAAGTATAAGTGGTTGTCAGTCATACAGCAGACTACCACAGCTGCCAAGCACAGCCAAGTTTCATCATTCTGCAAAAATATTTCAGTAACTAACCAGTAACATAACCAACACTGAAATCACAGTGTATACTGAAACACGTGAAGCTAAGAGCCCCAAAAAAATGAGAACCTTGTGCAAGCCACTGTACAAAAACTAGAGCTGAACTCCTGCAGTGAATCTAACACAAAATCCTACAGTTGCTTGGGACACTATAGCCCTGTTAACATTTCCCATTGTGCAGCACTCAGGTTTGATCAGGGCTGTCATCAGACTCAGGCAGGAAGGCAAATCTTAACCAGAAAACAGAAGTTGACCTACCAGTTTTCAGGCACCTCCCATAGAAACTTCTTGTCACAGTCTACCACTGTGGCCAGCCCCTTTGCTGGCAGCAATCCCATCACTCTTCTTCCAGCCTGGTCCCGTCCTGAGAACTCCATGCCCAGCATGCACTGCTGCAAAGCCCAGTTACCTGAAAGAACATTAACACCTTTTACAAAAAAAAAATTCTCTTCTAAAATTCCTTTACTACAGCTGAAGGCCCTGAAAGTCTAAACCCCAGAGACAGGAAGAGTGCTGGGATTTGTCTATTCCGTACACAGTTCATAAGTTGCCATAGTTAATGTCTCACTCCAAGAGTGGCAGAAAAAGAAGTTGGTCTCATTAAATCTTAAGTATTTATCCTTGATGATATTGCTTTAGTTTCCAGTTTTCATCCAAGAAATTTCATGAAAACATCTTGTTTCAGAGGCAATTCTGTCCCTCTGAAAAAGAATGATATATAAACTGGGAAAGGATCATCATCATAAAAATATACAGTGAAATATGAATTTTTGCTAAGTCACATTTTAGGCAGACACTTAGTCATAGAATAATAAAATGGTTTGTGTTGGAAAGGACCCTAAAGATCACCTACTTCCAACGTTCTGCCGTGGGCAGGGGCATCTTCCATTATGCCAGGTGGTTCAGTCATGAAGGGGGACGTAGCCCTACTCAAATCACCCACAACAATCTCCCAGTGAACTACGTTTTTACAGGTTCCACCCCTTCTCTTCTAAATATATTTTAAAAATCATTTCATAGACATTACATTAATTCTTAACTCACTATGAAGCAAGATAATACCACTCCCATTTTGTAAACAGGCAATTATTTCATTGTGCATTTTTCTTCCCTGATATCCAAGCATGTCCAACAGCATGGCAGCATGAAACTTCAACATTCTCACCTTGGTATTTACCATGCCCATCTCTGGAACCTCCGTTTTACCTCACACTTGGTATCTATGCAACGCAGCAAGCAACGTTTCTCAGAGCATGGTTTACTAGTTGTGCCATACAAAAAAAAAATGGAACTGTACCTGGAAGTAGAACTTGAAAGCTTTTGGTGTACAGCCCTGTAGCAGGGCTGTACTTCCTTCTCAAAAGCATGCTTTCTGGCATACTGGCATACACTCAAGCCAGTGCATAACTAACATTCAAGAGATTAATTCTAGAACAACAATACATGTATACATTTCCTTCTTGTGTAACTAACTCACCAGGGATAGCATCTGGAGAAAGCTTCCCCGTGGCCAGCATAATGTCCCGGAAGTTGAGAGATGCATAATAGACTTTGCAGAGTAAAACATTGGGATTAGTTGTGTGGAAGTGTCGAAGTGGGGAGACAATCCAGCGAAGAGATGAGAGATCTCCACGAGTCAGCACATTTACATAGGCATATTCTGTCAGCTCCTGAGGTTGTGCTGCAGAAGAAGGAACAATAAGAACTTCCACACATTAACAAAGGTACATGCCTTCCAAAATGAGTAAATTCCTTGTGTAATTTCTACCTCCTCCTCCATCTGCTATCCAGAAAGCCCTTTCTTCCTTTGCAATACTAGTGATGCCCTAAATAGCCTATCCCTCCTCCTGGCACCACAGTGTGCTACTGTTCACTTTGAGCTGGAGCAGAACAATTCAAAATCGTTCATTAAAAGTAATAATAAAAGGTAACTGTAGGAACAATAGCTACTTATTTTCTATTCAAAGTTCATTCAGATTCAAGGCCTTGCAAGTGATCCTCAGATCTCAAAGGATGTACCTTGCTGCAATGGGAGATGCCTAAAGGAGCCCCATTTCCCATCACGATACACATTCATCACCAGGTCCTTCTGAACAATCTTCTGCATCTCCAGGGAAGAAAGACTCGTGGGTGGGACAGCAGATGAAGGGTTCAAGTTGGAAATGAACACACACCTGAAGACAAGAGTTGTCACTTTGTTTTGCTATAGGCCTGAGAAGAAGCTAACACAAATATCTCATCTCCAAATGTGACTCAAGGGAATGCTGACGTACCTGATCCGGTGGCCTTCTGCTTCAAGGCGAAGGCAGTTCACCATTCCCAAAATTCCTGAGTTTGCACAACTGGTGGCAGTCAACCACACAGGCTGCTCTGATGGGTCAGCCAAGACCTCCTACAGGACAGACCCCAAACTGTTTTACTAGGAACCATGAAGAAAATAGCCCTCATATCCTTGGCAAAGATTAGTAAATTCTATTTTACTAAAAGTAACTGAACACACACACACAGACATCCCTCTTTTAACATTCCTAAATATCTCATTTAGAAAGTATAATGATTTGGCAATTCAGATACCTAGGACACAGGAATTCTCACCTTTAAGGATTCAACCCACTTATAGTTCATCTGATCTACTGGCAGAAAAATGGGTGTTTTGACAGGGGCTTGCCGACGACACAGGAAAATAACTGAGCCAAAGAATGACTTCTTCATGGCAACAAGATTCAATGAAGCTTTGTCGAATAAGTCCTCCCACTGTGCCTGTCCAATCAGGTAAAGCAACAAATTAATGGCAAAGTCAAAAGTCAAGTTTTTCTTGGTTTTTCTTGAAAACTTGCTCTGTACTGTCTCAGTACAAATACATCTTGGATTAACGTAACAGTGTTTTGTCCACATCTAGACTACTCCTTCTTCCCTTAAGGATCTTCCAAAAGTGGGAGTACAAGTATCTCAAAGTCTTGGTTAGGGAAGCAGTCTTAACACACTAGCAGGTGTGCAAAAACCAGAGCAGGTACCATGCCATCAAATCCCATAGGGTATTTGAACATGTCTACCCCATGTCACATAAGCCCTGTCTGCACAGAGATGGGGAGAAGCAAGGGAAGAAGCATCCATACATCTAAGTTACACTGAAGGATCTGAAGTGTTCTGATCTAAAAGGTCATTCACTAACCGAATGAAATAAAGATGACTGCAGGATCTCAGAAAAGCATCCATTTGCTTTTCCTATTCCAGACACAAACCAGTAGAAGGTTTTTACAGTGTGATCCCTTATAACAAGGGCCAGGGACAGTGTCCGTATGTAGAAAACTTGGAGAACTATATTAAGTCCTGCCCACTCTTGCCTGGCTTGTATCACTTTCTTCAGAGAAGGTTCATTCAACTGAAATGCTGAATCTCCCAGGGATTTGCTAATACCAGGTTACTGATACTAATGACAGATCTTCGTTTTTTGTTATCAGTGCCAGTAGCATCTCAGTGTCTTCTCCTTATCCCCCTGTTTACTGGGAAAGATGCAGAGCAAAGAACTTAATCTTTCTTCTCAAATTCCCTTGAAAAATGTCTGCAGGAAGTGAAGGGCTAGAATCCATGTAACTGCAAAATTCAAAATCCAAGTACCCCACTCCAGAATTATAAACTCTTGGAAGTTTTACTCTCTTTTTATTCTAAAAAAAGAGAGCTGAGAGGCTGCATCCCCTCAAATCAGGAAAAATACATAAGTTCTGTAGAGGTGCAGTTTTCCACTGTGGCTTGGTCTAACAGTTGCCAAGAGAAGATGATGTCCCAGTTCCCACCCTTACCCTTGCCATTCACTCTCCTCCTCTTGTGCCAGCTTTGGCATTAGTTTATCTGCATGATATACTGGTGTGAAGATACAGACACTCTTCTCTCCCTTCTGCAACTTCTCAGGGCTTATTCTACTGTATCTCATTATAGGATCAGATAATGTAGGGAGTAGGAAAGGAAGAAAAGAGGAAAAGAAAAATCCAAGAGAAAAGCCTTCCTTCTGGGAGCATTTTAATGTTAGAAGAAATTAACTAGCTTGTAAAATCTCACTCCTAGAAGTAGTATCAAAAGTAGGAGAGATAATCTGATATCAAAGCATTTCAGGATCCCACAGTGATAAAGCTGTACCCCACCCAACAATGCAGCACGTGATTTTAACTATAAAGGAATTGTCCTGGCCAGTGTTTTCATACAGATTAGACAGATATACAAAAGAAAATTAATTATTTTCAGTGCATTAAGAAGGGCTTTCCTGACTGAACCAACAGTTTACTCTCTCAACCTAGTATGTAGTAATTTGCAAGTCCTCTCTTCTGAAGACGTGTTTATTAGGTATTTCTGCAGCCTCAATGGAAAGGCATGCAAGCAACGCCCACTCACCATTCACCATCAGAGCATCTGCAAGCAGCAGACTCAAGGCTATCCACGGTGAAAGCATCTGTCCTTCCAGGAGGCTTACCTGATTCAGGAAGCTGTGTTTCTGCTGCAGATCTGGGCTTGTAAGGAAACCAACAATTTCTCCGAGAGTTTCTCCCTTAAGAAGAGTGTGTAGCAAAACAAACCCTCCTTCTTTCACAGCAGCTGCCAAATTAGAGAGTATTTCAGTGGTATTCATTAAAACACTTGTTGAACAATTGTATACCACCAGGTCAGCATTGTCCAGATTTCCAGAGGGAAGGCTAGATGGATCCCACTGGCTAGAGACAACACCAGCATCTTGTAGCTCCGTTTCAATAGCTGAAAGGTTTTCCAGGGTATGGTCAGTGGCAATATAGTCGACCTGCAACAGGGGCTGGGTATTCAGAATACTTTTCACACGAGAGAACAGTCGTCCACTTCCCGCGTTAGCCTGTGAGGAAAAAAAAAGGGGAAGCAAAAGGACAAACCAAATCAGAACATGACATGATACCCAGAATTATAGCTGGAACAACAGCAGTATGTAATCAGATTACTGGAAGGTCTAGAAACACTAGCTATGGTCCCATCCCAGGCTTCCAACTAACCTCTACTATCTTCATCCTATGACTGATCATGTTCTCCAATGCCACATCCAGGCAAGTCTTCAACTCTGCAGAATCTAGCAATCCACTGAGAAGAGGGTCATTTTGGAAGTGCATTTTCTCTCGAATCACAACCTGTTGCAGCTCAGAATGGAGGTTTCCATTCAATTCCAGACGGCAGATTTCAGTAAGGATATGCTGAAGGCCCTTCTGTGTGGGTGAAGACACTGTAGCAGCCACTGCAGTTTCTAGTCCAGGGATGACTAATTTGACCCCATGCACTGCCATCTTCGACTGTAAGTTCTGGATTAGACCTATGGAATAAAAGGGGAAATGAAAGGAAGAGTAAGATTTTCCAAGAATTTTTCTTCTCCTCTTTGCCTCCAGTTGCTACACCACCTGACCAGCACCACAAATTACAGCATCCTGTATCATTAGCCCAGCTACACAGATACAGTGCAGCCTCTGTACATTCACATGATTATGTATTGTGCAATAGTTGCACGCCCCAAACAATTAGGCTTTGTAGCAAAATAAACGAAACCACCACAGTTACCTGTGGTAAGACTGACTGAAAGAGGGCAACTAACAGAAAACTTCTGATTGATTAAGGGAGCTGTGGAGGAAAATTTAAAGTTTCTGCAGATACAAAAACACTAAAATGCTTTTTTGCTTTACAAACTGATGGCAAAAAGTTCATCCTGACTGAGGATCAGGAACAGGGTTGCAGAAAACAAAATACTCCCACCACAGTCTAGGAAAAAATCCTCTGGGGACAGTATCTGGAGGCTGAGAGGGAAAGCTAAGGAAAAAAAAAAAACCAACGGAAATCTTTAAAATAAATTGCCAAATCTAAGGATAAACATGAAGACACTTTACCAACATAGAATGAAAAAAAATTACTGTCTCAAGATGAAGCAAAATTCACCATTAGAGTAAAAATTAAAAAAAAAAAGTAACTTTTTTCTCTTTGATGAAAAAGCACTTAAGGTGATGACTTTAGTGGATGTCTCTCATCCAAAAACACTGTATTAGGTACCAGTTTCACAACAGACTGAACTGCTCCTATTCTGTTCTCATACCAAACAATTGTTTTGATGTGTGCCTCACTAAATCATTTTCCCTGTTTGGATATGTGCCCACGATCAAATGGGAACACGCATGCCACCTTGCCTATCTTAGCAGTTCACAGGGAAAAACAGAAGAAGGTTAAAGACCCAAGTAAGCTCTTCTGTCAGTGTCTAAAGCAACTAGGTTGGATTTCTCCTTAAAGATGATTTGTTCCTCTCTGCTTGCAGAAGGGGTCATGTCATCTGACATGACATCCGCCTGTTATAGAAGGGTAGATGTCCCTCTTCATGGCTTTTTACTCTTCCCCACATCCTAGAGATCTCAGGCAGAACTAGATTTTAGCTTCTAGCAATCGTACAGAGAACCCTTGCTGAAGTCTTCTACAGAGACCAACACTTAATATCTTGGATGTTGTGAAGTAGTATCAACAGCTTCCCTCAGACACTTCTCTCAGGCTGGAAGATACTCCTAGCATGACAAGAAACCAATCCCACCTACCTTTGCAGCGCTCCAGATACGCATGAAGATGGGCACTGGAAGACAAACAGCTACTCTCAATGTAGGGCACAAAGCAGAATTTTTCCAGGGTGGGAGGTGTCCGTTCCTGTTGTCGTCGTGGTGCCACAGAAGCATGAAGACCATTGATCTGAACACCTCCTGCTTTAAGGCTATCAAGGCAGTGGTCCACAACAACTTCAAAAGCTGAAAGTCAGGAAAGAAATGTAAGTTTCAAAGCAAAAAAATGTTCTGTTCAAGGCGATCTGACGAACAATGCTAGGTGAGGCTGTTACACAGAGATGTTGCAGAGTTGCAGAATAGCTTAGAGACTAAGAGGGCCCCCTGAAGTCCACCCTACTACTTCAGAATTCACACATTCACACAGTAGTCAAAACAGCAGTCAAACCAAACAGCAAAAGTTCAAGCATGTGAGACATTACCTTCTATATTGTCCTGGTATTGGCACACCTGCTCTTGATGCAGCACTGGATCAATACAGACTGAGCGAATCCTCGTGGGTAAGCGCAGACTGCGGCCAGTCTCAGCTAAGATCAGCACATGTAGCAGAGTGTCAAGGAAGGTCACCCAGTTCCCATTCCACAGAACTTTCCCTGCACTTGCTGCAGAAGAGGAAGAGAAAGGCTCACTATTTCATCAGTCATCAGATGCTAGAATGTCACTGCTTATTAAGTGCCAAGTTTGGTGTATGGACCCAGCTCTCCCTGTAAACTCCAACAGTCAGTTCTGCATTGGAGATAATAGCTTTTCCAATGCTCTATTAGAACTCTTGGTTGTTCTCACTTATCACACAAAGTATAATTACCTCACAAGACACAGTCAGGTGAACTGTTAATACAAATGGAATTAAAAGATCAAATAGTCATCATTAGCATATCCAGGCTCATTGTGCTTCTTTTGAAAGGAAATTCACCTTCACTGTTGCATTCTAGAACACCCTGGAAAGTTGGTCCATAATTATATCCACGCAGATGCAGCTCTTGATAAATGTCTTCTGTCAAGAGTCCAGACTTTGAGCTCCTGTCTACTTGAGCCCGAAAGCCATCAGGCTGGTTATGGAAATTCTTCTGAGCAGTGTTTTCTAGGAGACAAATCTTCCCTGAAGGGCACAGTAACAAGAATAACAATCATTATCATTGTTTATAAATAATGGATATTACTAAGGCCATATATACACTTACACTTCCTTCACTTACCACTCACAGCCAGATTCCCATTTCCTGACACCTCAAAGCAGTGGGAAGCAGGCATGAGTCTTACTTCCAGTTGTACTGATCCTGCAAGAAATATTGAGGAAGATAGGACTGTGAGGTCATTTATTTCTGCCATCCTCAAGCAGAACTTTTTCTTTCACTATCTCTAGACTCACTGCTCACAATACGTAATAAAGATGACCATAACATGTACTACTTGACTGTATGAATCCATTCCTTTGCTCAGTCATGCTGTACTCTTCTTTGTAGTCTCTCTTCTGCATTTCTCCTCGCTTTTCCCATGCATTCCTTCCTTCCCACTCCCTCCATCTTCACTACACAGTTGCGCAGTTATATCAGCACGCCTCACTCACCCTTTTTGGGAAGGATAGTTGCCTGATGAATTGTGACATCTTCAAACATAACAGCCATTTGCTCCATGGCCATGCCAAGAGACCGTGCCAGTGTTCGCCAAGCCAGCACCAGGTACCCAGTTGCTGGGTACAGAACTCTGCCATCAATGCAGTGACCAATCAAGTAGTGGTCAGGAGAGTCAGGACTCACATCTGTCAAAAAATAAAGAGCAGAATAAAAATAATAAAAGCACTCGAATAGAGAGGTCTTTCCCCCTCAGTGTCTGGAAGAGGTTGTAGTTTCCCCAGTATACCACCTGACAATATGCAGGTTTTAAAATTACTCTTAGTCTAAAGCAACAGAGGTTCCTGGTCTGTTCATGTTCTCACCATCCCATTTCAGAAACAGATACAGGTTTTTTTTCAATCCAAACCAAACATTTAAGCTCCAGAGGATGGCTTCAGGGATGCTGTTTTGAGTATCCTTTTCTTAGTTTTACTAAAGGGAACACACAGGTAAAGCAGGAAAATGACAAACAAATAATAAACCCCAAACCAGCAACTCACCAATATTGTAGACTGAAGCAGATGCAGAGCCTCCGGAACCTGCTGGAAAGTCTTCAGCCTTCGGAACATCCCAGTCCTGACTGTGGTCCCATTTGATGTATGGAGAAATAAGGGGTGTTCCCACAGGGACAGGGTATTCCACAGATGGGAACAAGTTATTTCCAAGAACATTTATCCTAGAAAAACAGAAAGAATCAAGACAGCAGGGGAAGGGAAGAAAAAGTAGGGAAAAAAATTGGTTATTAATACTTAAGAGGTCAGGCAGTAATTTGGTCTCAGACTCCATGTCTGAGATGTACCATGAACACTTACTGCAGCTAAATTTGTAATTAACAGTCTACAAGACGCAAAGTTTATTTCCAAAAGCTAGTACCAGGTTCTTAGGTCTTTAAAATGGGGCTTGTCCTTAGAAGGCACCTTCCCAGGCCAAGCAGTCTCTAACCCAAAGGAACACTTCACAAGTGAGCATGCTAAGTATGTAAAGCACAAATGTACATTCCATTTTTTTCAAGGTTTATTCAAGGAGTATTTGAATCCATGTGAAGACATGCATACTAGAGAAGAGACCTGAATTCCCTTCCGTTATCCCACTCACCCTCCGCCCCTAGTCTCCTTACCCAGTTAAATGAATCTTTCCAATCTGTGTCAGGAAGAACTCCAAATTATTTTTGTGTTCTTTCTTCATCAAAGGTAGAATGGTGCAAGTTGGTTTCAAACTTCTCCTCAAGATAGCCTGGTCAAGTAGAATCCATAAATCACTGGTGGAAGGCATTACTTACTACTTTGTCTCTGAATTTTTCTCTCTAGGTCTCAAACCACTTAGGTATCTGTGCCAAGAGTTCTGTGCTAGCTGCTGGAGGATACACCACTTTCGCAGAGAAGAGTTGCCTTCCAGCAACCCAAGCTGTTGCACATCTGGTAAAGCAGATCCTAAAGAATATTAATATAATTCTGCCAAAACACAAATATCCCTATCCCAAGAGACTGTGAAGTGAAATCAAAACCTGCGCTTGAAGAACTGCCAAGTCACCTTCTCATGCCTCCCACTTGTACAAACTCCCTTCCCAGGAGCAGCACCTTCTAGTCTGAAGTATCCTAGTGGATTTCTCAAGCAAAAGCNTTCTCTTCAGTTTGATCTCATGATCTTTTCTCTTACATGAGAAAAGAAAGGAAGAAAAACCAGAACACTCTCAAGCCCACACAATGAAGTCTTAGTCACTTGCATTAGAGTCCAAAATTGTTCAATGATTTCACATGAAGCATATAGTCTCTTTATTGGGAAAAACATCTGCCCAATTAAAAAACTGTACTCTGATTCTCCCTTCAAGTCACTTTCAAAGCGTAAGACTAACATGATGTAGTAAAAATACACTGGATTGAAACTCAGAAGCACTGTATAACTATTTATCTTAATTCATAAGTAACTACTATTCTTCCTAAGACTTCTCTTGTGTGTCACAGACCAAATAAAGAAGACCAGTCCTTGAGACTTAAGGGACAGAGACAAGACCACACCACTGATCCTGTGGAGCAAGTATTTCCCAATGCGCCTCATGTTCTACATTCTCTACTATGGAGCTAATTCCACGAGGATCAATTTTCATCGGGTGGGGAGAAAGGAGTAATGATCTGATCTCATTAGGGAAAGGAGTTAAGAAGAAAGCAAGCTCCTATGGTCTCAGACTACTTGGTCTAGGATAAGAGGGGAAAACACCACTGCTGTCCACCACCTTTTAAGACAAAACCTCAACCCAAATTCAGTGTACAGCTAGTAACAGATTCTTTTCATAGAGAAGGCCTGTTAAATCTTTTGAATGTCTCACTCCACCGAAATTTTTGCACACAGTCTCCATTAGATCCAAACAATGAAATGCTTTCCTTACTCATTATGCAGTCCAGAAAGCTGACTATCAGTTATCTGAAGTGCATAGGAACAAATAATGGCCGTAATGTGAATGACTGGGTGAGGAAACGGTAGTGTGTTAGGGATTTATTATTTTTATTGTTAATATTAACATACACCACCCCCTAAAAATCCACAAACAAACAAACAAAAACCTGAACATTAAAACTGGGAAAAGCTCAGAAGTACTGAAGGAAGCAAACGGTCTCAGAACTAGGGTTAAAAAAAAAAAAAAAAAAAAGTTGCAGTCTGCAGTATTCCCTAGTCCTCAGAACCTCAACCTCCTTGCAGGAGCATGATACTATCAATACGGTATCATACTGCAACAATCAAATACAATACCTGTAAAAGAGCATGCGGAGCAATCTCTACTACAACGGCATTCTCTGGAATATGCTTCAGACCTTCGTGGAACAGCACTGGATTCACTAGGTTGTTCACATGGTATTCTGCAGAGGAATTCCTAGCCAGATCACTTTGCCACTGAGATTCAGGAATAGATGTACTGATCCATCGTGCTGAGCGAGGTTTAGGGTGTGGAATGACCTACAGACAGTCAAGAAAGAAGGACAGGAGAAAGAGTTACAAGTAATAGAGAACAATACAATAGGCAAAAGCAAGCCGTTTCTCCTTTTCGCAGGTCATTTCTCCCAGCTTGATTGCTCAGGATATCCTTCTGCTTGAGGCCAAGTGACTTCAAACATTAGATCTCACAAAGGTCTACATGCTCTTCAAGAGACTTCCTCTTCCTTCTGAAGAAAGGAGTCCCCTTAAGCTCAGCATCACCTATAGTCCACCTAGGTGCCAGAGCATAAGCCATGCAAGCCACAGTTTGGCAATATTACCTTTTTAAGCGCACTGAGCAGGGCTGGTGCAATAGATGCCATGTAATAGGAGTGAAATGCGACGCCAGCACTGCGCACCTCCTTTGCAAACACACCATCTTTCTTCAGTGTGGCTACAAACTCATTCACAGAGTCCTAAGAAGAGGAATATAAGTGAACTAAGAGAAAAGCTCACAAAATACTTGGATCTGTATGAGCCACCATACTCCCTCCATATCCTTCATCAGTTGCCATTTAAAGGGAGCCGGGATAAGGTTATTGCCCATCTCAGTCTTATAATTTATCCTCCTCTATGCCCATGGATATAAGAGATATTTTATCACTAGCTTACTGAGGCAGTAACATTACTTCCTCTCACAGAGTATTTGAGTGTGTAAGTTTATACAAAGTATTATGTCCACTCCATCACTTCAATCCAGCTCCCCTTTGCAAGCAGCTGAACGCTAATTAAGCTCCATGCTTTCTTCAAACTTGAACTTCACAGGTCCCACTCACAATCCTGGTATGCACTGTATCAGTTCCATGCTCACCAGAGGCCCCGAAACAGTGACAGTGTCCTCAGAGTTGTGACAGGCTGGTA
>WEIT01033667.1:6656-19100 GCA_013389985.1 Dryoscopus gambensis | reverse complement strand
TTATGTCTGACAGTTCCTTCACCACCCCAGAATGGTCAGAGAGAGATATACTGGCTTGGGAACTGTTCTTCCAAGTTGACTATCAGACATGGCAGCTTACCTGGGAGAACAACCAGCATAAATATATGATTTCAACTCACAGTCAACATGTTTAAAGCTATAGTCTAAGTATTTTCATGCATACTGTCCTACAATTACAGTACTATGCACTTTGAATGTGCTGTTGCTTTACACTGATACATACTGCACTTTAAGTTTTTCAGGTTTCTACCTAGGTTTGAGAGCACAATACAGTGAGCATACCACCAGTGCTACCGAAATGCTTTGTCTTTGCTGCACAGCAAGTGATTAGACATGCTGAGTAATTCAAAGATGCAGGCGAGTTTTCCCATCCTTACCAGAAACTGCCTGAAGAGGTCTTGGCAAGCCTTAGTTTCATTCCTATCTACCCATATAATTAATAGATTCTCTTCAAGTCTGAAATCTGATACTTTCAAGATCTAATTTCCTGACACCTCATATAGGAGTATTTTATGGAATTCCAGAAGAAAACACACAAACTGCAGACTTTCTGAGACAGTTACCGTCTAAGAAACACTGGGTTTGGTGCAGAGGTGGGGGCAACAGTACCTCAAAGTTATGATCCTGTCCTGATGGATCACAGAACCACACTAAACAAACTGTTTGTTACATACAACACAGTATGGATTGAGAAGCTTATTTTATGACTAAGTTATCATTCCTTCTATGAAGAATGTGTCAGTCAAAGATAAAGGCACTAAAAAACCCTAAACTTTTCTCTACAGAGAGACGGACACTGCTATCATCACGCAGACGAGGCTACTCACAGTAAGTTTATTTGGGTCACAAGTAACCACTTTGAAGAGTCTACAATTCTAGCAGTGGCAGTGTACATGACTCTAGTTTGCACGGTTCTATGGCAATAGGCTCACAACCAAGTGTGAACATTAGCTAGCTCTCTGCTAAGCAGTTTAGCAGCTAGAGCCAATAGATGACTGTCTGCCTACAGCAGTAGTTAGCAAGCTGGTTGCCAAGACAGACAGTTACTCATGCTGGTAGCCGCATCCCAAAAAACTCACCCAGCTTCTTGCCATCCTAAGAGAGAAGAGGAAGAGATGATATATCCCTGACAGAAAGCCAGAAGGATCAGCTGCTCTTTTGGCACTGAAAGCCTAAACTGCCTCTCATCTTTGGTCGTTGTCAACTACTCCAAACATCTAAATCCCTCTACACATATGTGCCTCAAACCCAAATGACTTGCAGCAGAGTTCTGTTGGAAGGTCCAGTGTAAGGATTGACAAAGTAATCAATGAAGATTAACAAAAGAATCCCAAACCCTTTATTCTGACCAGAGCATAGCGCTCCTATAGAATTCAGTAGGAAGCAGGAACTGAAGTGGGTGTGCACACAGCAGAGGGCCACCCGAGCATTTGCTGGTTTGTAGGATAGCCACCTGATCTTTTAAAAATATTTGCATGTGAAGCAAGTAGTTAATGAGAAACACCTGAGTTCTTATCACTATCAGTGAACATTTTACCCTGAATCAATGCAGATTTTCCCTAAACCAACCAAACAAAACCCCACACACTGGTGTTTCCCACCTTCCCTAATTTTTCTTCTCAAGCCCCCTGTTACCTTGGCTAACGCAGCAAGCCCTGAGGCCGGCTCTGGATGACCCATATTTGACTTGGTTGATCCGATCAACAGTGGCTCCCTCTCACACTCACAGAAGATATTTACAATGCCATTTACTTCCTGTGGATCTCCAACCTAGTATGAAGAGAATCAGAATGGCTATTAGCCAGCACTTCCAAAGCACACCCCAAAAGAGAAATCTGAAAGATTATGGTGTTTGGGCAAAATCCAAAAGCATTGAAGCAGAGCATATTCTACTAACCGGTAGAAGGCAAAAAGATTTCACTTTGGGAAAGCAAAGAATAATTTAATGGAAAAGTGTGGCAAATGATGCAAGGGAAGAAAACACTCAAACTCTTAGGGACCATGCTGACCTTGGTGCCTGTCCCATGAGCTTCAACATACTCCACTTCTTCAGGTTTGACACCACATTCCCTGTATAAAGATCTGACCAGCTGCTGCTGCATCTCTCCAGATGGGAATGTCACACCTAGGATCAAAATTACCGTCAATTTCAGTCTCCTATCACGTCCTTCCTGTTCTGATTTTAGCATCCTTTTCATTCGCTTTGGGCTGCCAAGTCCCTCCCAAAAAAACCAAACTAAACTGAAGACCTTTTCACCATGTCCTTAGCACCAAACACAATAAGCCTCTCTGGCTCTTTGTAAAAAGAGCAGAGGAACCAGAAATTAACTTAAAGCAGTGAGTTAGACTAGGATGGAAAGATACTGGTTAACAGAATACTAGAAGATGTGTAGGTTAAGCAAAACATGTGGAGCTTGGTGTCTCCACAACTGGAGAGGAGACGCTAGACAACAGTAGGATAAAGAGCTTTACAGTTATAACACTGTACCTACATCTCTACCATCAGTGCAGAAGTTACTGCAGAGATATCCTGAGCAACGCTAAACTAGCAAGAGAACATTGCTGTTACTTCAGTAAAAAGCACCACTTCTCTCCCTTAACTTCTTTAAAAAATAGGGTCCTAAACTTCACATTATCAAAACCAGAAAATGAAAAAAAAACCAAACCAAATACCAAAAAACATTCACACATCTAAAGAAGAACCCTACAACAGATCATTTTCTTATGGCAAAGACTCTAAACTGAACAGTTATGCAGGTATCTCACTTTTCAGCAGCTCAAGACCTACCTTGCTCCTTAAAGCCATCAGTGTTAATTCCAGCATTTACTATTGTGGCATAGATCCTCTTTGCCATAGATCTCTTGGTCAAAAGAACAACAACAGCAGCTTCAGAGCGACAATATCCATTTCCTGAGAGCAGAGACAGAACGAGTCACAACTTCTGCTCTGCTTTGTAAAATCGTGCCAAACACCATGCAGAGTAAGATTACTGCTTACAATAGACTGTTTTAAGAATATGACACACCTATTTCTTTTAAAAAAAAGTTTCATGTCCTAGAAAGACACAGTGCTCATCACAAATGACAACACACATTTTCCATCAAGAGAGAGCTATTTTCTCTCCCCAAAGCCAGAGGGATGAACCATATGGTGTCAGTTTCTTCCCCACAGTTAGTCTTCCAGGTTCAATGGGGCATGCAACATAAATCAGGTCCAGGGTATGACCCAAACAGTGCACCTTGGGGCAACTACAAGGCTAGCTCTTTGCTGTATTAAAAGAGTAGCTGGTCACAGACTGTACAGTAAGTTACTCTCATACAACATTAGCTTTTGTACTTACGCCTTACCTGAAACATCAAAAGACTTGCACGCACCATCAGGACTAAGCATACCCAGTTTCATGAACTGCACAGATGTGTTGGGTTTCAGCAAGAGGTTGACTCCTCCTACTAGGGCTGCACTGCACTGCCCATTACGAATTGCCTTATAAGCGTTTTCCAGAGCAACGAGACTAGAGGAGCAGGCTGTGTCAATAGTTAGGCTTGGTCCTTAAGAAACATAAGGGGGAAAAAACAAAACAAAACCAAACCAATCTTAATTTCCTAGATTCTTCTCCAAAGACTACAGGACGGGATTACAAGAAACATATTTAAAAAAATGTTAAATAAGAGTTGCTTCAGAACATAGCAGATAAACCTGATCCAGTGGGAGATCAGAACCACCATCCCTGTCTACTTACAAGGTAAGGCATGAGAAAGGTGGGAAAAAATTGTTAACAGACTTGCTTTAAGGGCATTTTAAAAATTCTGTCTCTCCATCAAAAAGAGAACACAGCATCAGATGTCAGGTCCCATCTAATTATCCATTCTCATCAATAAAAATCCCTTGCCCTTCCTGGTGCTACCCTTGCCATTCTCTCTACTCTCTGGTGCAATTCATATCAATTTCCATCTCTCCATTCCCTTCAATACTGTACATGGATTGAATCATACCTATGCCTTCAATCACATCATTTTTGTGGCTCTCTTACTTCTTCCACTTGACTCCAAAAAAAAGCCAACTACTACAGTCAGTAGCAGTTTATCTCTGGTCTAGCCAACGTCCACGTACCTTGATACCAAATAGTAGTCTAAAGGCCATAAAGGATCAAGGCCTTTTTATGAAGGCTTCCTGACATCACCATCCTTCAGATGAACACCAGCTATGTCCAGGAGCAGCAGCTGAGTTCTGAAGCCTTACAGGGAGTCTTATCATATAGTCACTATATATTTTTAATTCTCAAATGCCTCCTTAGAATAGTTACATGCTATTTTCTCTTTCCAAAAGGGATCTATGCCATCATATCCATCCCAGTCCTCTACAGCAACTGTGTACAACAATCATGTTGAAATTGCAACTGCTGATCAGCATCAACAGTTTTGGGGGTCACTTACCTGTTAAGTCATAGAAGTAGGAAATCCTGTTGGCAAGCATAGCACGCTGACAGCCAGTCATACTGTATCCCAAAAGCTCTTCTGGATCTCGGCTAAGGGCTTCGCCAGCTTCTGACCCGCTGGCACCAATCCATACACCTGCATCTGTGCCACGGAGGGTGGCCGGACTAATACCTATGGGGATTGGAAGATAGATTACAGTACACATAATGAGGGGCAAACTGGGCAGATACCAGGTACACTGGTACCAGTTCAACCAAAACCACTTATCGTCCCTTTCCGGCAGCATTGTTCCCTTACCTTTAACAACCTTTTATCTGTTTCAACTGCCAACCTTACATGTCTTACTTCGGAGTCCATCAGAAATTAGGTATTGGCTTTTGGCCAGAACATACTGTGCCCTGACACAGGTTTTCAGCCTCACTGGGCATTCCTAGAGTCTTGTGCAAAAAAGTGCACGGACTATAAAAAGTACACACGCTGACAAGAGAAGCTAACAGCTAACTTCCAGTACAGAGAAAAGGATCAGACTGAAGGGGAGAAAAATCACAGCACCTGGAATGTCACACGAGTACATCAATATCTATCTCCAGCCCAGATCTGGAGTACAAGACAGAAATGAGAATTCTTAAGTACAAAAATAGCCAACAACCAGAACGAGAAACAACTTTGCTCTAAAAAAACCACACAGCAAGGTCAACTGACACAAGTCTCTGCTGTTTCTCCTCTGTGCTTCAGGCATCCTGGAGACAAAACAGAATGTACAACTCCAGACAGTGGCTCAGGAGCAGAGAAGCAAAAGTTAATTTCAGCAAGTCACAGAATCACAGAATGTTAAAAGTTGGAAGGGACATTAAAAGATCATCTAGTCCCAACCCCCACCGCCACAGGCAGGGACATCTTACACTAGACCAGACTGCTCAAGACTCTATCCAACCTGGCCTTGAACACTGCCAGGGTTGGGGCACCCACAACCTCCCTGGGCAACCTGTTCCAATATCTTGCAATCCCAACAATAAAGAATTTCCTCCTCATATCTAACCTAATTTTGCCCTCTTTCAATTCCTAATTAGTCAGTACTAGTGAGCTGGTTCCACCTTTTTCCTCATGTGCTTATGTTCTGACATGAAACTGATTAACATGAAGAATAAATTTCTTGGCTCAGTGGAAAAGTAACTCAAAATCTCAAAATACTGGCAGTGATAGAAGAGAGAGGCTCCTATTTCTGAAAGCACATTTCCTAGGAAAACCTACAGAAACAGATCAAATGCTACAGGTTTTCCAAGAATCTGGCCAATAGACAGAAATACATCAGGCCATCTGTCATTCTTTTAGATCATGGATGAGAATTCTAATTAAGTCATCCTTCTTTTCCTCTTACAAAGGAATTATTATGGAATATTAGCGCAGAGCAGAACACAGAAAAGCTCTAGAACTGTTGATTGTTAAAGTGATTCTGTCATATTGGTTGTACCATATGATGCAGGTACAGATTTGCTGGCAGTCAGCACCAATCTCCTGGTTTGCATTCCAGAGAAAACAGCTTTGTTCTAACCTTTATACTGGGATCTGATAACCTCTGTACCGTATCTTGGGTCTCCTCTCTAGCGTGATGGCTTTCCCTTGTTAAGAGTTCTCATCACACAGGTGCATGTCTGCACCTGTTACACAGAGACAATACAGCTTAATTCTCCCTCTTCAGTCATTTATCTACTTACCTCCATCCAAAATAGCTTCGTAAGAAACTTCCAATAGCAAGCGAAGTTGAGGATCCATTGTATGAGCTTGTTTGGGGTGAACCCCAAAAAAAGATGCATCAAATTTGCTTATGTCCTTGAGCTTTCCATTTCTCTTGGGCAGTCCATAAATTCCTGTGAAGAAAAATTCGACACTGAGTCACAAAACACATGAATGGTGAAGCAGCTACAAGCTGAGAGACACAGTACAGAAGGACCAGAATGACCACAGCTGATTTTCAATTACACACGCAACCTCACTCCCCTCTGCAGTACCCAGAGGGCTGCATGAGTATCTACCGACCTGCCTCATCTGGAAATGAGAATGCTGCATTAGTAAAAACAATTGTAACTTTTAGGACTCTCCTGGATATAGCAGCAAAAGACATCTATCTAGTTTAACTATTTTTGCTTTGGCAAGTTGTACCAAGCACATATAGTCTAAATCAGTGGTTCCGGTCAGTCACCAGTTAGAAGAAAAACAAAAGCTGCTTTTGACTTCTGCAAATCACTAGCTTGAATTGGGTAGACATGTGCCAAACACTTTAAAAGGACAATCAGACTAAAAAGGAACATTGTAAAAAAGTCATAAACCACACAACTGGAATCCCTGTGCTACTTCTGAACCCAGAAAAATATCAGAGCTGTCTTACTGTCACAGCTATCAAGAGCAGGTACAGGATTAATGTTGCCTAGCTGCTCTGTCAGAATGCTCTTTTATTTGAAAGTAAGCTACATACTATTTATTAGCTGCTACTGCATAGGACATAACATTATAAAATGGATTGCGTGAGACCTTCATGAAAGTATTCTGTTACTGAATTTCTTGACGATTTATCAGAAGTTAATTCGGGTGTGGCAGGGTTCCGATCTCATGAATTCTCTTTTCATAGGATAATTCCTCTAAAACACTCAGAACTCAGGGCTCCAAAAGGAGGGACAATAAGCACTCACCTGGTTTCCACCTCCGATCATCCTCTGTGACCATATCAACTCCATTAAGCAGGTTCTCCCAAAACTCTTGCAAGTTCTCAGATTCTGGCAGCTTTCCTGCTATGCCTGCAATCACCACGTCCTCCATCTCTTAACTTCACCCTGTTGCTGAGATTCACAAAGCAGTAAGGCTAGTAAGATTTCACACAGAGGAAAGTATATGTGTCTTGTCTTCCTGACATGTTGTGACAAACAAGCATATTTGCAGGAACACCCACACAGGAACAGCCCATGGAGTCTCTACTATTTAAAAAAAAAAAAAAAAAAAATCCCAACTAATCAACTGGACCATAAGATCCACGAAAAAAACGATCCTGAAGGAGCATCAGGCTCTGAGAACCACCAGTTTCTACACGACAACCAGAAAATGAGTAAGTCTACCTCTACTAAACGCAGAGGCTCTGTGAAGTCAGCAGAGAAGAAAGATTAACGTGCTGGAGCAGAGGCGGGTGGAGAAATTATGAAATACACATAGTAAAATACATAATTACAAGGCAAACCTAACAGGTAGCAAAACAAGTTCTACAATCATTCCAAAGTTAAATCCTAACTTAAGAATCAATAATCAAAAGATTTGTTGGACGTGAAAAAAAAACCCCAAACAAACAAAACGATGAAATTGCACAAAACCACCCCCTCCAAAATAAACAACACAACCCTAAACCCCCCCAATTAACTCTGAGCAAACAAAACCCTGACGAAAAACCCAAACCATACCAACCAACCAAAAACCAAACAACCCCCCCATACACATACAGAGGAGAAAATCCACACAAAGCACAAAGATTACAGTACAATTTAGCATCATTTTAAATGTCAACACCAAAGAACTAAGTTTTACATCTAGAGTGCTTCCTAACTGGACTGCTACATGTTTAGAGAACTGTGAATGTGGAACTGACTACACACGATAGAAGGTGGTGCTTTAAGATACGATTTGGCAGAACAGGTCTGGAACACAGACAGGATGAAAAACTTCAGCTGTTGTCCCAAGAAATTTGCATTCAAGACCCCAACCTCAAATACCACAAGAGAGCCTCATGCTGCATAACATAGCACGGCAGGGCACCTGTATCAGACCACAGCATCATATATTACACTCCTTTATTTTCTATTACAGTAAAAATATATTAACAAGTAAGCAGAAAGGAGGCAAGTTAACTTGATGCTTCAGCTGAATTCAAAATAGAATTTTAGATCCTGAGTAGACAAGTTAAAGGAGTAGGGGAAATACCTATATATATGGTGGGGGGTTTTTAATATAAAAATAAATAAAAGAATGGCTGCAGGAACCAAAGAGATAGTAAGCGTTAACAGTACTTTCTCAAATAATCCTTCTGGTAAGTAGAGGCAAAATATTTTTATGTCTGGGATTTTAAACAAGTAAAAAACACAAAGAAAATGAGGGATTCAAACAACTACAAGTCTGCCTTAATAACTTTGAAGGAAAACGTTTGTTATGAAAGAGCTGAAGTTTGACTTCCATCAGGTATTACGATACACAGTGGCACGCAGGCCCCATTGCTTAAGTGCCGCTGGTGGTTGATCATCTTCTCCAAAATACAGCACTAATGGGTACTCTCCGATGAGCACTTAATGGCTGTTTTTCCAACCCAAGATGTTTCATTTGGGCATTGTTTTGTAGCCTCTCTCGGGACCTCCTGATGCTTTTGAGCAAGAAACAGGCCCCTCTACCATCCACACACTACACTGCTCAGGCAAGGTAACACTTTCCCACAGCTGCACCGGGTTGCTGGGGCGTGCAGAGGGAAAGCTGAGCCCTCTGAGGTGCAGCTCTGCCAGAACATAACACCACAGAGGCTCCCTGATTTCTTTCACCCTTCTTTCCTTCAGCAGTAATCTTGATTCAGATCTGTGGAGTAACTGTGGAATTATGCAACACCTAACACTGAAGCAGAAGAGATGATTACTTCACCCAGTCCATTCCTTCTGGGAGCAGAAACAGAAGTGCTCCCAAAAGGACATCTTAGATTTTTAGGTCTTGTGCTAAACACCCTAACAACAGAAGGTCTATTCCACTCTCATTCATTTAAGAAAGGAAACACTAAGGGCCAAATTGAGCAAGGCCCTTACTGAGAAACTAGTCCCCAAAACTTAAGTTGGTATTAACAGGCCCAGTCCACTCAGTGCTGAAGAGAAATCTCTCCATTTTTCAAATCACACGAAACTAGTAAGTCAGTTTTACTACTGGCATCGCCACTGTACCTGTAAAAACCAAACAAGGCGTACAACTCTATTACACTTTCAGCACTTCTGTGCTGAGGCAGGGAAAGAGAGATCTTGGGCATAAAGTTTACAATTTAAGCTTAAGATATGAGACATGAAAACGATAATTGCTCCTTCCCATCCCACATCTCTTTCCCTGGAGTACCAGAAAAACTCTGTCCAGGTACAACCAATTGACAAAATGTTCCTTTGAGACAGTAACGAAATTCATCAGCAAAACAGTTTTTGCCAACTTGTTATGAATGCAGTTGAGCAAGACTATGTCAAAGGTGGAGAAAAAGATGCTGCAGTAATCAAAATCAGAAGAACAAGAGCCACAAATTAAAAGATTTTAATACACAAGGAACCAGAAAGATTTAGACTTGCCACAAACAGCTCCAAACACACACATCTAAGATAAAATACAAATTACAGATTAAGCAGCAGACAGCAGAGAGGATCTGCTGTTGGAAAAAAAGAGTGGTCAGAAGAAAAGTAATGAATATTAAGCCATCCCAGATTAAACAGCGATTAAAGTAGCTGTTACAGCTACCAATGTTTCGGTGTTCCTTGACAGATAATAAGCAGGTAAACCATTTTCAAGTTGATTGACTTTGCCCCCAAATGGTGTACTGCATTATTATTGTACTTTATTAGAGACTTGTTTTCTGTAGAGCATTTTTTGACTCTACACAATAACATAGTACATTGACAGATTTTCAAGTATAGGGCATAGCAGAGATCAAGAAAGAACATTTATTTCTACAGCTGTTTTAAACGAGATTAGACTACTGCAAACACACAGACTGCTCCTGCTGCCTTTGATGAGCAAAGTGTTGAAAAGCAACAGGTCAAAATGGGAGATGAAGACAAAGAGGAACAAACAGGAGTCTTCTATTCCTTAAGGCTGTATTTGCTGAATCCATCTAACATCCTAACATCCTTCTTCCTCAGTTTCTGCCACGCTTTTCCTTAAATTGAGTTGTGTGAATTTTACTCTGACAGCTTGTGTTTTTAATCGAGAGGAGAGAGGCAAACACACAACAGCCAATCTTCCCTCCCTCTGCCAAAGTATCAGGGCAGTAGACACCTCGGTTAAGCCTAAACTACCACCTTGCTGGATTTGCACAATATTTTTTAGCAATTCTACTGTGTTGCTGACTCATTCAGTTTGTGACTAGTAATAACTAACAATCTCTTTGGTTATCGAAGCTACTCTTAAGTTGAAATACTGTTTTCTATTGCATTTAAAACATTTGTTTTTCAGTCTCTCACTAATCTGGCACAAAAAATTAATCAAAAAAGTATTAATCATCACTTCCCACCATCCCTGGCAGCTGTACAACTCTTTTACAATACTTTTATCTACTGCTTCCCTACGGAAATAACCCTCTGACCATTAAGCATGTAAGCTTACAGAGAGAAAGAAAAGCCAAAAAATACAAATCCAAAACCAAAATCCACAAACAAACAAAACAAAAATACGAAGGTAAAATCTGATTTCTTCACCCGCTCATACCTGACTTGCCAACCACCGAACATAAACTTATTCAGATCTAACTTGTTCACTAGGGTTTGGCGATGAAAGGAGGAGGAGAAGGAGGGAGAAACAGCTGTTCGCAAAGAAATGACAAATAAACCCCAAATCTTTTTTTGCCTGGTGCACATTTCCTTTTCCTAGAAAGGAGCAATATATTTATTTCACTGTTATTTTGATAGCTGTCATCATGGTGGGACAGAATCTTTAAAGTCAGCTCTGCTACTGTTTCTAGGCAGTCCAAATCTTCATCTTTATTTGAGCTCTCATCATTGTAAAGTGAAACACTCATGACTACTCCATAGCTTTCTTCAGCATAGATATTGAGAAAAGGGCTGTTTTCTTTGTTTTTCAGTATGATTACATCACAACCCAGGTTTCCTAATCTCTATCATTTCTAAAATTCATAATAAAAAACTGTCCTTACACAGAAACTTCACTTATGAACAGCTATAATGCTTTCCAAAAAAATCCTTCACAGAATAGAGGCAAAAACCGTCCAGCTTTTATTTTTTTGAAAGCATTTGGCTGCCATCAATCTGTATGCTGCAGATTCAATTTAACAAAGACCTTCCAAATGCCTCTGTTTCAGGTCTGTATGTGTCCTGTTGACCACAACATAAATGAAAAACAGTAGAGTGTGCTCACATTTAAAACGCACTACTTAGTGGAAAACACAATCTGGCCCAAAGCTGTTACTGGAGAAAAAGTAAGTTAGATTTTGCTCATGGAATCAACACAGCTTGGTTGATTCCCAAGTGGTCAGAAATTACCTGTATAAAAATCTATATCATGTTTGCAAAAACATCTGTCCATAATTGCCCTCGTTCTCTGAATTCACCCACTAAATGCAGCCTTTCACAAGGTACTATTGTTTTCACTTTGTTTCAAGAAGGATAGAGGCTGCAGGAAAAGCTGAACCCTTTGCTCATGCAGTTTGAGGTTTCTTCTCCCATTTTTTAAGACAAGACATGCTCCAAAGCCCCCAAAGGTGGTCTGATGGAGTATGCAAGTTAACTTACACAGCCTTAATACTGCCAGTTTAAATTTAAGCATCCAAATAAAGCTTTTAGCTAGGAAAATACGCATCCAGTATCTTATAGGGCCGTATGCCAGGGAAGGAATGTGGCACAAGAACCAAACAGGTGCAAAAGAGAGAAGATGATCACATTCCTCACAGAGTTATACCATCAAATCCATACTGGTGTACAATCACCAGGTTACTTCGCGTGGGCCGTTGGTTTATACCGAAGTGGGAAAAAATAGTTTAGCAGTATACATGGCACGTTTTTTTCAGATGGATTCCCAAAACCTCCTGGCGAGTCTCCTTTCACAATAGCGAGCGCCGATGTCCTCTCGTACAAGCTTCCTCAGCTTGCCACGACCGTGCCTTCGCGCTAACCCGTGGAAAGCGCAGCGCCGTCGTCCCGCTGCCCGGGCAGAGCGGCCCGTCCAGCCCCGGCGCCCACCCGAGGCAGTGCGGGGCCCGGCGCCCGA
>WEIT01033665.1:6346-16771 GCA_013389985.1 Dryoscopus gambensis | reverse complement strand
TTTCATTTTTTTATTTTTGTGAGGCTGTTGCCCTTTTAATCATCTTATTTTCAGGACTTACATGTGTGACTGCTGAGTCATACACAAAATATGATCAAATTGATACATGAAGCTAAGGTAAGCAATAAGGTATTCTCAGTACTGCATGACTGCAGTTAAGTCATTTTGAAATCAATAATCCCCTCGCAATTCACTGTGCCACTTGACTGGACATACAGATGCAGATGCCCTTGTAAATGAATTTACATCGCACTGTGCTTGTAGCCATATAATCTTTCTTCCCTTCTCAAGTCTGTCCCATTTTTCCTTGCTTCTGTTATGCATATGAAACTCAAATTAGGATTGCATGTAAAGTTGACTAGCTATTCCAGGTTATTTATTGGAAATGAAACTATATAAGCATACAATATACGGTTTGTTTAAAATTGATTTACCTAACTCTTTCCATAGTCCCAGGCAAATACAACTGTTATACAGCAAAGAATTTTATTGTGGAGGAAAAGAAACAGAAGGAAAATAAAGTATCAATAGATAATTTGCCCCTACTTTATGGGGGACTTCAATCTGGTAATAAAGAGGGTAATTCATCAAATAGAAAAATTAGACACTACACTAAATTTAAAATTCTTATTAGTTACCATAAGTAAAGATTTTAGCATGACAACTATGTGTATTTCAAATGCTATTTCAACATTGCTTGGACACAAGCTTAGACTGAAGTCCAGGAGATGGGTCATCTCTGGGAATGCAAGTCTCTTGTTAGCACCTTCCATTGGTCCAGCCATGCCTTCTCCTCCCCCTGTACTGTCTGTCTACCTCTACTCACCTGCCCAGGTGTTGACATCAAGACACTCTGAATTAGCCAGAAAGAAATTTGTGGCGTCTGAGATTCACCTGTGTCAGAGTCACAGGCTGCAGGGGAAAATGGCTTACAGAGAGCCTGGGGTTCATTTGTGCTACAGAAACTCAGCCCTGGTAACTGTGCAGTGGAGGTGTGAATCGTGACCTACAAAGAATGGCATGGCTTAGCAAGCTTCCTAAGCTGATTTCTAAGGCTGTGATATCACCAGCCATCATCACTGATGTGTATTGTAACATCATGAAGGAATCCAGGCTCTGACAAAACAGACATGATATTTGATGGTGACATCCCTGTCCATGGTGGGACTATATGATCTTTAAGATCCCTTCCAAATCAAGTCACTCTATCCATCTATGATACTTTCTGTGATCTGGCCTGGTGCAGAAGTCTCTAGGGTTTTGGCCAGCACAAGCTACAGGTCTATAAGTTCTTCCCCTTCACAAGGAATGACAGCTAATGCAGAAGGACTGTAGCATGGTAGGTTTCGCATTGAAGTCTGAGAACTTGCCTTTTGCTGACAGCCTTTAGGAACTGGAATACTAGGGAGATGATCTCTTTCAACCATCAATGCAAGCTGCTTTAGAGGTGAAAATGCAACAGGGCAGCTGAGGAATAATCAATCACAATGAAATGCCTTCCTTAATCTCAATAGAGATTGGTTTCAATTCTGAATCATGCCTTGCTTTTCACATATTTCTTTTATGTGTATATATATATATATATGCAGATGTATCTACGTATGTATGTATTTAAAATACATATGACACAAACATGCAATAATATTTCTCAGTGTATTTTGCCACTCCAAAAATGCCCAGCTTTTTTTTGAATTCTGCCCAGCTGCTGGGCCACAATGACCTTGTGGTAATCACCTCCCCAGGCTAAGAGTATTCTGTGTTCACAACCTATCATTTTTGCTGAATGTTCTCTGTGTTCTTTCTCATTGTTAGGAATTATGTCCTTACCTTAAGACAGGGACAATATCCACATGATACTCATGCAAACCAAGCTGTAGAGAAGACAGATAACTGGCACAGATGGAAAGAGGAGTAGGAAGGAAAAATGACTGTGGTTCATCACATCTAACTTATTAAATAGACTTCTCTTGGGCCCATCTTTGCTAAAAATGCAGAAGCTTTGGGTTTCTACATTTACTTTTGGTAGCACAACATAACTGCTTTTCTTCAGGGAGGTAGAAAAAGCAGACTACAGAAGGCCTGAGTACACTTGTCTGTGTGAATGTGGACATTCCAGCCAAAGAGGCATTTATTTTATTGTTAGATGCTATTTTCCATTTTCTGCAGAAACAATAGCTTCTTATTACTCTAAGTTGGCATGACAGTGTGAAAAATCAGATGCTCCTTCATGCAGACTGTGAAAGTCACACACATTTTCATTCTGTCTACAATCTTTCATAACAGCTTCAGTTTGGAGAGGGATCTACCTGCATCTTGCTTTCCATTGAATTAAAAAAAATGCCTGTTTCATTATTTATTTGATGAGAGACAAAGGAAATGCTATCTACAGCCTATATTGGTAAATCACAGTGTTTTGTCAATCTCCAGACATTTACCTGTTCACCTCATAATCATCATTAAATCCCTCAATGTTGAGTTGGGATATCTTCATGCTGCTTCGAAAAAAATCCCTAGTCATTACCTCAAATCCTATTATCCCAAACCTTGAAAAACTCTTTTTTCCTGTCACACGCTGATAAAAATCAAGGCCAGTTAGACAGGGCTTTGAGCAAGCTGGTCTAGTGGGAAGTGTCCCTGCCCATGTAAGGAGGGGAGGAGATCGGTTGGCTTTAAGGCTCCTTCCAGCCCAAATGCAATGATTCTGTGATACTGTCCCTGCTGTAAGTTGTTCTAATTAGCTGTTATGGCTGATCTAACATTTGTGCTATGTCTGGTTGCATGGGCATTGCTGAATCTGACATAGTGCAAGAAATCCCACATTCCGCAGAATATTTGGAAGAAACAACAGAGAAGAACTAGAAATCCTGCACTCCAATAATAAAAATCTGAAGCAGATCTAGGAAGAAAAAATCTATTGCCTTCTTGTATTTCAGCATTCTGGAATTTACTTCTTCATCTCATTCAGTTGCCCAAAATTCTGCCAAAATTCTTTTTCCTACATGAATGTACATGAATTTCTTCCTCTGGTTTTCTACCCCTCCATCTGCTTTTCTCTTTTTCTTTCCCTAATCAGAATTAACAAGAGAGACCTCAAAAAAATTCTCGCCAAAAAATTTTAAAACTCCTTTGTTTCAGTGAAATTACTTTGCTCTGATGAAGCACTGTTTTTTGGATGAAAATATTTTCTGTTATCATGTTCCTATAAATTAAATTTAAAAAAATATAATCATGAGAAACTCAGAGTGAAGTAGAAAGTTCAAATGATATCATCATCAACAGTGGACTCTTAGAGAAAACCTATCCTAGCTGTCACATACCTGAAACTTTCAGCTTGTGTTTTTGTACTGAAATAGTACAAAGCAATGAATTTTTTGTAACTTCAAATCTTTGTTACTGCTCATTTACTAAAAATGTACATGACACTGCTTTTATTTCACTCTTCAGAGGCTTTGTATCTATGAATCTATGTCTGTTGATGCATATGTGCCTGTATATACGACTGAAATGTGCAGATTTGCTTGACTTCATGAACTACATGCCAGACCACATCTGAAGAACTGCTGCGCTTGCAAAGTGCTGTACCACACTCCTCCTTCCATTCTCTCTCACTCTCTCTCAGTGCTGATAGTTCTGGCCCTTCAATATTTTTAACCATTTCACGATTAAAAGTTCAGAGAACAAAAGGGATTTTCTTTATGTGTGAGTAGTGTATGCTTTGTAACTGGAGTTTGTTTACTGGACTCCAAAGCAGAGCTATTTACCTTTCTTGACTAAGTTACACGATATGGACAACACTTTGGAAATGTTCAGAGTGAGACTCAGGTCCGCAAAAGATTCTCAGCATTGGGGAGTTGAGACATTTGGAAAATCTGATTACGCACAAAGCCAGATGTCCTGGTTTGACAGGAAGGAAGTTTTTTAAGGAAGGTGTAGTCAAACCAATCATGGATTAGAGGTGAATATTGACATCTGGTGTGGCCACTAAGGAGATGTGTCACCTCTGAGAACATGGGAAGATAAAGGAGAGATTCACAGGCCAACTTTCTTTTGTGTTCCGGCTACCGAAAGGAGCAGATCTCCTCCCTCACCCAGCCCAAGGCCTGAAGGCCTGGGCCTGGGCCTGGGTGGGGGAGGGGCAGCCATGCGGCCTGAAGTCACTCGGCCTGAGGATGAGAGGTAGTCCGGAGCTCAGAGAGAGAGGGAAGGAGATGGAAGGGAATGGACTAAGCCAGCTTTTTGCAGGATGGAAGGGTGGAGAGACGAAGAGATGGTTCTCTACCCCCCCCCTTCCCCCCCCACCTCCCAGAGAGAGAGACTGCATCTGTGCCAGCCGAACGGAGCGGGGGAGGTTTCCCGGCCTTGGGAGTCCTGGAGCTGACTGCACGGCAGTAGCAGCAGAGACTTTTTAACCCTTCTCTTCCTTGGGGAAAAGAAAGCTTTATGAAACATGAATCCTCCTGTGCAGTGTTTTGGAGTGAGAAGAAAGACAGCCTGGAATCCTGTGACGTTAAAGGAATTGATGGGAAGAATTTGGTGGGAGGAGATTGATGGAGTGGCTTTGGCTGGACTTATCTTGTATGGCCATAGACTGAACAATCTGTCTTTAATACGTGAGACTGCAGTTAGGTGGATGCAGTGGCTGGATGCCAGATGAGGCGACCTGCTGCAGTGATGCTGATGCCAAGTGGATGAAGAAGGAGAGAGGATGAAGAGGGTGGGGTGATGCTCTCTGTCTTCAGCGAAGAAGACCAGGAAGAGGGTGTGGTGGTTCCCTCTGTCTTCGGAGCAGAAGACCAGGAAGAGGGTGTGGTTGTGCCCCCTCTCTTCACAGCAGAAGAAACCCTCGGCCCCAGGGGTTATAAAATGGGGGGGACTGTTTTGTCCCAAAAAGGAGCTTCTGGTACTTGGTAAAGCGTCATTGAATCCTGAGGGCAGTCTCAATCCATGGATGGTGGTGAGAGCACCAGACATGGAAGGACACTATGGTTTGCAAGAGAGACTCCTCTCTTCTTAAATGAACTGAGAATTGATTATTTGAGTATTAGTAACCGATCAGAAAATCCAAGGTTTTGTCTGATTGTGGGAAGGGTGGAAGTTGGGAGGAGGAGGAATGTTTCTGAGAGTTTTCATGTTCCCTGTGTGTTTCTTTCCTTTAATGTAGTTTATTAAAGTTTTTTTCCTATTCCTAAGTCTGAGCCTGCTCTGCTCTGTTCCTGATCACATCTCACAACCATTATTAGTAAAAAATATATTTTCATGGGGCACTGGCATGGTGTCCAGTGTCTAACCATGACACCAGAACAGAATTTTTTGGATGCTTGGAGTGCTTGAAAAAACTTATCCTTTTAACATTGCTTAAATGAGTTTGTGCAAAATATGGCCTTAACTGAATATGTTGAGAAATTTGAATTATGACCCTGCATACTCTTTTCCTACACCTCAGACACATTTCTGCTGTCATTAGTGTTGCTGTCAGTTAGTTAGCTTTAGGCTTTAGTTAGCATGATTAAAATTAGGATGTTCTTATTTTGGAAGTATTTTTCCTGATATCTCGTATAACTGGTAAGAGTGGGGTTTTTTTCCAGATTTGCACAGTCCTTGTCAGTTGGTCTTTGCACTGCTGGTCCAGGATATCATCCTGATTTTCTGAGCGTGTCATCTGGCAATGCTGGTTGATGTCTTTGCATGAATCTAAGGAAAGAATGTGCTTTTTAAAAGAAAGGCTTTGACTCTGTCAGAAGTAGGCTGTGTGCTAAAGATTTGTTACTCCATAACAAAAGGCGGCCACTGATTTGCAGACACAGCTCACACTGATGTCAACGAAAGCTGCACATTGAGTTCAAGTGTGCAAAGGGGTCCATTGCCTCTAATTCATCTCAGGGCTTGCCTTATTTCAATACATAGCTTTGAGCTGAATGAGATCGGGATATATTTTTAAAGATGTTGGCTGCAGATCCACGCCGATGAGAGGTGAGAAAATCCTTGCACTTCCATGGACAAGTCGAAAACCTGTCTGAACAAACTGCCAGTTCAACTGTTCTTAAAGCAGCCACAGACCAGGGAATTGCTGCACACAACTGAGTGTCAAATACTCACCTGGTGTGTTTTGGCATAATTTCATTTGCTTCAGTGGAGGCATGATGATTTTTCATCAGCTAAAGATCTGGTTTAAAGTACACATGTATATTTTGAAGCTCCATCCTCAAAGTTCTCAAGTTTGGGTTTGGTTTTGCCTTTTTTTTTTTCACTGTTCTCTCTGGGGTAATTTCACTGAGCTGTTCCTATATTGTTTTATTTTTTCTTGAATCTAGACATGATGAAAACTTCAGGGCTGGCCAAAGAATGCTAAGTTAAAGCGTAACTTCAGAAGAAAAGAAGCACAATTCTACGCTGGCCAGTACAAACAAAGGGGTTTTTTTTTAAAAGCCACTTTGCATATTAAAAAAAAGCATTACATTTTCTGCCTTTAAATTTGTTCTCTATAGCCTTTCTTACACTGATGTGCAGAGTGTTGCAGACTGATAAACAGCAGCCACTGACTATTGCAGTTAAACTGTAGAAGGAAAACTGTAAAAGTCCTGAAGCAGCCAACACAGCAGGGAGAGGGGGAAAGAGGTAAGTCAGAGTGTTAACAACTCCTGAAGTCTTTAGACACCAGGGTAGAACTTACCTTGAACTTAAAATAATGCAATATGCCTCTACAGCAGTCAGAGAATCACAGCATTGTTAGGGTTGGAAGGGACCTCTGGAGATCATCCAATTCAACCCCTCTGCCAAGGCAGGATCTCCTGGAGCAAGTTACACAGGAATGTTTCCAGTGGGTTTTGGATGTCTACAGAAAGGGAGACTCCACGACCTCTCTGGACAGCATGTTCCAGTGCTCTGCCACCATAGCCCCCTAGATAGGCAGGAATAAGCAGGCTGTGCAGTAGATGACACGTTATTTCCTAAGCCAATGAAGCGCTGTAGGTGGAAAGCTAGAAATTTGTCACTATATTTGGTTATTGTTATTTTGATCATCCTAGAACAAAGTGTAAAGAAAGCAGGAATCCTGGTCTCACACAGATTCTTGAGGAATTTTTGAAGTTGAAATTTCCTGCAAAACTCCATTTCTACCACAGTCATGAGCTAGTCATGTTAGCAGAGCTGACCAGATCTGAAGAGACACTTTTCCATCATCTCACATTCAGAGAAGATTAATGACAGTTCTGAACTTTATCCAGTGTGGACACCACCAATCTGGCACGGCTGCACTAATTTCAGAGCTAGAGACATCGTAGCCTCTTCACCACAGGGCTCTCTGCACATTAGTGGAGTGCTCAGCCAAGCCTCCTGTCCTGGAAGACTCTTGCCTCCTTTCTGTGAGCTACCACTAGAATTCCCCTCAGCTTAGCTTTCTAGAATATGCAGTATAGTCCTAAAAACGTTTTAGGTGTGTGACTTGTATGGTCTAGAAAGTTGGAGTATTCTCCACTGCCAAGCCAGCCCTGCTCACAAGCAGTGTGTTCTCACTCAAGATCCTTGCAGACCAGAGCAGTCACCATAATTGAAAACAGTATCTGTTCGGCATTCAGGCTGGGCTGAGAGTCTGTTTTCCATGTTCATCACTGCTAAATTAGTTATGCTGTTACTGAGTGGGGAATTAAGACTTAGGTTTTCAAAGTCTCCAGCATTAAGTTACCAGTCACTGTCCCAAACTGTCATTTTGGTTATGCAATTAAAGTCTCCCTGAGAGCGTTTAAACAGAAACCAGAGTGCGCATTTCCACAATGTGTTTCACATACATTCTTTTTCATAGAAGGCTGAAGAACAAATTAATTTTGATAAAATGTTAGGTCAGTGTTTCAGATTGTACTATGACAGCGAGCATGAGAGAATTTGTGTGGCCAGTATGTCCACCTAGACTAAAACCAAGCTGTACAGTGGAGTCTGAAATGATCACCCATTGGCTTTGCAACTCCCAGTCTATATACTTGTGGGATGAATTCTGTTGTGAGAAATTCCCTTTCAACTTTAATTTTCCCTGGCTGTTGCACATGGGAGGATCATTCACCTCTTTGACATAAACTGTTATGTTTTAGTACATTTTTCAATAGCTGCCACAGAAATGGATTCATTGTAGCAGGAGGCAGAATTATTCAGCCACATACGTGTGCTCCTTTTACTCATACATTATACTGCATTCTAATTTTATGTGATTTTCATTAATTTACTAACAAATTATTTTTCTTATTTCAGAGCAGAGATACCATTTTATAAGTATTGAAACCAGCCAGGCATCTTGAATATTTCCTTGACATATTTTAGTCTATTTCTAGGTTGCTTTATCAGTCATTAAAGATCAGCTTGCAGTACTTAACAATCTTGGCCTTGATCCTATAAGCATGCATATGCCTTGCTTTATGCATATAAGCACTCTCATTGAAATCAATATTCATCCACATTACATTAAGTACACATATAAGTGTTTGCAGGATTGAGGCTGGCTTTTTTCTTTTCCTGTATTCATATTATTTTCTGCCTGGTGTCTATTGTAGTCTTTTGAGTAAATGATTTGTAGGCTGAATAGGGCTCTTCAGATCACATTCCTCACTGAATGATACAATTCCTCATGTAGTGCCAGGACCCACTCAAGGCTTTTCAGTTCTGGAGGCAGCATTAACTTCCACTTCCCCCAAAAGCAAAATTGAATTTTGTGATAATGACACAAAATACTCAACGAGTGTGTGCAAGGGAGGTGTTGAGGGCTGAGGGAAGCCGGTAAGGGCAAAGTGCATGAGGGTCCAGAAAGGCCAGGGGATGTTGTGGAGAAAAGTGTGTGTGCAGGAGTAGTCCATAAGATCTCAGTAGAGCTCTGTGCTGTGGAGGGAGACAGAGGAGCCACGCAGATCTTCAGGGATGAATGGAGGAACAAAGAGAGAAAGTACTGCTTTTCTTGGTGGCACTGTATCTTGTCCCATCATAAGCTGGCTGTTTGCACAAGAAGTTAAAAAATGTTTCAGGGAGGCTTCCTCCCGGAGATGCAAAATCTAATGCTTTCATGGGTCTCCATTCTTCTTTTCTGAGGAAAAGAAACCATTATTGATGTGAATGAATCTTGGAAAGTTTCATTACAAATGGTCTGTTTTAAATATTAGACACTTCCAGAACAAATTTCACTTTATTAATATTTTGTGTTAGGATCATTATGGATGACTTAAATGTTTATGCCTTTTACTAGATCTTGTTTGTCAGGCTATTTAATCCGTTGTTTTTCAAGGGCTTTTGAGTTTTTTTCAAGACTGACTTGTGTCTTAATTCATTGCAATTATTAAAATTCTTAATTTTACAAAAAAAAATCAAAGTTGTTTCCTGCCGTTTGTGCTGGATCTTTGTGTTCCATCTACCACAATGAAGAAAGGACCAGTCATATTCACTGCTGTTTGCTGTAAATTTATCTCTGAAGTTTACGTGTACCAGCACTGGAATTTTTGTCTTACAATGGTGATAAGACAGTTTTGTCTCTTATTTAACTTTGTGTAGCTACACTGAAAAGTATAATATGGAAGCATTTTTTGGTTCTGGTGTTGAACTTATATATATAAAACAGAAATACTATGTTTTACCTGAAAATGTTTCTGTAAATCTCAAGAGTTATGACATTTTATGATTGTTCATCTGCTTAAGATCTTGGCTCATCATTCATTATTTTTCCACTTTTTTCATAGCGTGGCAATTTTTTTATAGATTAAGCTTTAATTTGGCTCTCCAGTTTATTAAGTACATGACTAAATCTATTCATCAATTGTGCCCTACTTAATCTGTGCAAATGTGCAAATTTCAATACCTTGGAATTTAAAAACTGAAGACCTATGCCTGAAAAGTGTGCTCTTTTTCCATCTGTGTCAGGTTTTTTAAAATAATAAAATTACTTCTCTCTAAAACTTTGTTTCTTTTAAACCCTAAGCCTATGTAGCTACAAGGCTACTTTCTTAGACATGAAGGCATTAATCATATCTGACAGATTTTTCCCTTCTATAATAAGCAACTTTTCTCATAATAAGACATAAAAATAGGATGTGAATTAACATGGCACACCACAAAAGATCAGTGAGTACAAACTCAGATTTAAATTTCCAAGCCTTTTGGGGCTATGTTAATTTTTTGCACCATTAAGTAGTTTCCAGTTTCAACCCCCATTTGTTCTTAGGCAAAACCACAACAGAAGCATACAACGCATTACAGCCTGCACTGGTGGCAGGTTCCAGCTGCTCAGCCACGCTCTTGTCCTCCAGAGGGCAGTGGGTATTTCAGGCACTCCTTCAGCCCCTCCATTGCTGTCTCCAACATCTGGCCTTTCCAGAGATTCCCAACAATGGAGCAGTGGGGGTGAGGAATTTCTGCTGGTTGAAAGTGGAATTTGGCTTCAATTAAAAAAAAAAAGGG
>WEIT01033664.1:0-10087 GCA_013389985.1 Dryoscopus gambensis | reverse complement strand
TTTTGGCTCTTGTTTATCACAAGTGGCACCAGGGATCTGTGTCAGATTTCGGGCAATAAAAGGCCCCAAATTTAAGCATCCCCTGGATATGGAATTATGGATTCATCCAGGATCAAATCCAATATCTCATGATTCCAACGAAAGCTCCTCTCTCCCTCCCTCCTCCGGCTGTTATTGCCGAGCAGGAGCGCTGAGGAGCTTTAGGAAATCCAACAATTCCAGGAACTGGAATGCGGGAATTCCAGCGGGAAAGCTCCAGCTCTCCAGGAGGCTGGAAAACAAGGAACGAACCTCTGGAGACACCCCAGGAGCCACAAATCCACGGAAGGGATGAATTCCTGCCCTGCCACAGGGACCGCGTGGGACTCCGAAGGGATTTATTCCCGCTGGGATTCACTTTTGGACCTGGAGAACATTTGGGTGATGGTCCCTGTTATAAATAAGAGACCGGATCATCGATTTAACAATTACCCATTCATTTTAGACTTCATTGTAGTTTATTATTCGTTACCTGAATGTTATATTTCCTCCTTTATTAACAGTTACTGCTGATTACCCTGTTGTTGTAAAAAAAAAAAAAACCACTCCTGTAAGCTACTCCTTATCAGCATATGTTAATGTAAGGAATTTATGGTCCCCTTACCCTTCCCTCGTTGCCCAGCTACCCCCCCAGGCCTGTCTGAAGATACCAGAGAGAAGAAAAAAACAGAAAACCTGATAAGCAAACGAAAGCCTAAAGGACACTTGGGAAAAACAACAAACCCCTAGAAAAAAACAAGTTAAAGACGAGCCAACGAACTTTTTAAGAAAAATCAACCCAATTACACGATCAGTTGGAAGGAGAACTAGCACCTGGCCAGCTTTTGGGTTTCCTTTTTGGTCACCACAAACAGTCAAAGGGCTGACTGAGAGCACCCCCCCTCCGATGACGAGCTGAAATTGCCTTCCTGGCCACTCCCCTGTGAGGAGAGCAGGCCCGGCTTTATCCCTGTGAGTGGCAAGGCCGAATTCCTCCTCCCCCACGTCGGAGCCGGGAGCAGCGGAGGCGTGCGCAGCCTGCCGGGCACCCAACCCAAGCTGATCACTTTTAATAAAGGCTTTTAAAGGACTCGCAGTCCTGCCCGTACTCATTTCAGTCCCAAAGCAGGAAAGATTTTTCCTTCTGGAGCTGAGATATTCCAGAACCTTCCAGACACAATCTCCGAGCGCTTTGGGATTGTGCTGGGGCAAGGAGCGGGACCAGGGGACCTTTCCTGGGATTTGGGGGTTAAAAAATTCCAAATGTATGGGATTGGATGCACGTGGAGGATCTCAAAGTGGGAGATGAGAAAGTGCTGCTCCACCCGAGAAAATAAAGGAGAAAAATAAAGTGAGAACTGTGAGTAAAAATATTGATAAACTATTGATAAAGTACTGATAAAAATAGTGAGAAAAGTACTGATAAAAGTGTAATAAGAGCTATTTGGTGTAGTCAGAACGGTGAATAAAAATAGAGTAAAAATGTTGATAAAAATATAGAGAGTTGTTCGATATAGTAAAAATGTGAATAAAAATAGAGTTAAAATATTGATTAAAAATTTATAAAAATACATTAAAAATACTGATAAAAGTACTGATACAAATATAATAAGGACTATTCAATATAGTAAGAACTGTGAACAAAAATACAGTAAAAATACAGATAAAAATATTGATAAAAACTGATAAAAATACTGTAAAAATACAATAAAAGTATTGATAAAAGCACTAATACAATACAGTAAGAATGATTCAAAATAGATGGAACTGTGAATAAAAATAGAGTAAAAATATCGATAAAAATAATGATAAAATAGAGTAAGAATTGTTCAGTATAGTGAAAGTGAATCAAAATACTGATAAAAATACCGTAAAAATACTGATAAAATAGTGATAAAAGGACTGATAAAAACACAGTGAGACATATTCAATACAGCAAAACTGTGAATAAAAATACAGTAAAAATATTGATAAAAATACTGATAAAAATACAGCAAGAACTTTTCAATACTGCTAAAATATTGCTAAAAGGACTGATAAAAATATCATAAGAACAATTCAATATTATAAAAACTCTGAATTAAAAGAGAGTAAAAATATTGATAAAAATGCTGATTAAAATATAATGATAACTATTCACTATAGTAAAACTGTGAATAAAAAAACTGTGAAAATATTGATAAAACGACTGATAAAAATTCTGATAAAATACAGTGAGAAAAATTCAACAGACTAAGAATGGAATAAAAATACAGTAAAAATATTGATTAAAAATACTGATAAAAGGGCTGATAAAAATACAGTGAAAACTTTTCAATTTACTAACGGTGACTGAAAATATGGGAACATACTGATAAAAACAACGATAAAAGCATTGGTAAAAATATAATAAGAACTATTCAATGTAGTAAGAATTGTGAATAAAAATATAGTAAAAATATTGATAAAATCCTGATAAAAGCCTGATACTAATAGAATAAAACTCTTCAATATGTTAAAACTTTGAATAAAAATACAGTAAAAATATTGATAAAAATAGTGATAAAACTCTAGTAAGAACTCTTCAATATAGTAAAAAATGGTGAATAAAAATATAGGAAAAATACTGATAAAAATATGGATCAAAATACAGAAGAGCTTTTCAATGTAGTAAGAACTGTGAAGAAAAATAGATAAAAATACTGATTAAAATACAATAAAAATCCTGATAAAAATATTGATAAAAATACAGTAAGAAGTTTTCAGTATAATAACTTTTAATAAAAATACAGTCAAAATATTGATAAAAAGGCATTAAAAATCCTGATAAAAATCCCGATAAAAATCCTGAGAAAGGACTGATAAAAATACTGTGAGAACTTTTCAATATAGTAAAGCTGTGATGCCGTGAATCCATAAAAAACCAATTACTATGGGATTCATTCCATGCAAACTGAAGGTTCTTAATAACCAGCATCCCATTCCCACTTCATCCCAACTCAGAGATTTCTGAGTTGTGAATGTGAATTCTGCTCTAAAACGTTTCCAATTGTCCATTTTGTCCACAAACAGCAATGATTTATCAGGAACTGGAAGCTGGGACTCCTTTCACGATCCCAATATCCCGCAGAATCCAAGGATTCGAGGAAATGCAATTTTCGAAGGGTCTCTTTAGGAAAATGCACGATTTTTCCAGCTGGAGTTTAACAGAGAGCTTTTTCCCCCTTCGGATAATTTCCCTCTTTGTGCTGGAATTGCCTCCCGAGGAATGGGATGAGCAGGGATGGGAATTCTTCCACTGCTCGGATCCATTAAATGGAATATAATATATAATATAAACACTTCCACCAGAGTGGGAATGTTCTGAGCTCCTCATAACCTGTGCTTTGCCAGGCTCTTATCATTCCAGCAACATTCCCAGTTATTGCTTTCCCCACCCGTCTGGACAGGGAGAGAGCCTGGATTTCCTTGGAGTTCATGGAGGTGCTCCCGGAGTCGTCATTCCTCCCTTAGGGCTGGAGGGCTCCGCTCAGCCAGGACATTTGTCGGGCCTGACACCAGGCCGGGAAAGCTTCCCGCTCACCAGAGGGCTGGGAAAGCAGGGAAAATACCTCTGGAGACACTCAGGGAGCTGCAAATCCATGGACATCCATTAATTCCTGCATTTTCACAGGGACAGGGACCTTGTGGGCCACAAAAGGGTTTTATTCCCCGTGGGATTTGCCCTTGGACTTGGAGAATATTTGGCCAAACGGGCACCAGGGGATGTAGTGGGATAAAACTTCCAAAGCGTGGAGGAATCTTTGGCATCCCTGTCAATGTCATGGAATCATGGAATGGTTTGAGTTGGAAGGGATCTTAATTTTTGTTCCAGCCCTGCCCTGGCAGGGACACCTCCCACTGCCCCAGGCTGCTCCCAGCCCCAGTGTCCAGCCTGGCCTCAGGCACTGCCAGGGATCCAGGGGCAGCCACAGCTGCTCTGGGAATTCCAGCCCAGCCCCTCCCCACCCTCCCAGCCAGGAATTCCTTCCTAAAGAATGTCTCCCTAATTTCTTCACGCAGGGAATGTTTATTGAACTCGGGAGGTGCTCAAGGAGAAGCGCTCTCAGTAAAATCCCACAGATGCACTGGATGTGAAGTGGGGACACCCTTGGAATGTGAAGGGAGCCTGGAATGACTGGCAGGAGACCAAACGGAGCAAGGGTGAGGCAGCAGCCGGTGGGAAGGAGAAGAATTCCTTGGAAAATGAAATATGAAGCCTTTGTGGGAAGTAAATCACTTGGAAAATGCAGAACGCAGGGAATGGCTTCCCACTGCCAGAGGGCAGGGATGGATGGGATATTGGGAATTGGGAATTCCTGGCTGGGCTGGAATTCCCAGAGCAGCTGTGGCTGCCCCTGGATCCCTGGCAGTGCCCAAGGCCAGGCTGGACACTGGGGCTGGGAGCAGCCTGGGACAGTGGGAGGGGTCCCTGCCCTGCCTGTTCCAACTTTAATGATTCCATGATTTTAAAACGGAATGATTCCATTGGGAAAAGAGTATGGGAAAGGTGCATTGGGAAGGTGTCGGCCACAGGTCAGTTATTAGAATTATTAGAACTCCTGATGTAGTTATTGGAATATTATTCTAACTATTATTCTAGTTATTAGAGTTGGAGAGAAGTATTGCTAACATTCATATCAGTATTTTTAATATTTATTCATTAAATTAATTAAATTTTAATTCATTATAATTAAATTAATTCTTATCGATATTGAGAGTATGCAATGACCCTGCAATCTGGGGTTTGTTGGCTCTAATGGACTGTCACCACTTGGGAATCTGAGCTCCTTGAGAGGTCTCTCCATTTTCATGAAAAAAACTCCAAAATCCTGGGAAATTTCCACAACAACGCAATTCCAGGCAGTGATGCTGATCCAGTGTCCCAGCCAGGGTTTGTCATTCCAGGTTTATCCCTGGGAATTGGTGACAGGTTCCCTGCTTGTGCAGAGCTCGGAGGGGTTTCAGAGGATGGGTCCAAGCTGGAAAAGTGGGAATTCCTACACGGACACGGGCGCTGCTCCTGTGGTGCATCCATGAGCCCTGGATTTGGGAATATTCCCCGCCGAGGCACTCCCTGCTCCCCACAGAGTTAAAGGGTGGGACCCCCATCAGTGACCCCCAAACTGCTCCAAATTGGATCTCCCTGCATGGAGGGAAGCCCAGGAATCCCTGGAATTCCAGGAAGGCCGTGATTCCCTGCTCCCTCTCCATCAGCACTGGGAGAGGTGCTTCTCCCAGTGCCCAGGAGAGGGAATTTTAGCGGACGGAAACAGGGAATTCATCCCTCCCTCCTCCCAAATCAGCACGGGGAGCGGCCGGAGCGCCCCATCCTTCATCCACCCAATCCATGGAGCAATCGCCAATAAATGGATCGGGCAGCTCAAGGTTAAAACTTCCGAAGGCTTTATTGGATTGTGTGCCCGAGGTGTTGCAGCATTTCCCTCGCCCGCTGCTGATTCCCGGAGGAAAATCCCCGAAAGGGAAAGATTTCCCAGCCAGCTTTCGGCGGGACTCAGCAAAATGTTCTAATGACGGATTCCTGCTTTTATTTCTGCTGAGGAGGCTGCGGCTGCAGACAGCACATGGATCAGCAGGAATTGCAGGGCTCATCAATAAACCAGGGCTAAATGGGATTTTTATTAAAAAATGGGATTTTTTTTTCCTCTTTTTTTTTTTAACTTGCTCGCGATTTAATTTTTAAATCAAGATGAAAGGGAGAAAAGCATCCGTTAATTCAGCCCATGGTGACTTCAGCAGAGAGGATGAAAAGGAAGACAAAACGCACTTTTTGCTCCATATATTTTTGAAATTCCTCAAGTTTTTTAGGATTCCTGAGGCCAGGATGGTGTGGTCGGAATTCCCACCTTTTCCTTACCACTCCATATTCAACTTGGAACAAATAAATAGAAAATAATGGATCATTCCTGCTCTTTCCTGGTGCTGCCTGAAGCAACACGAATTTCTCCACTCCACAGTGCCCCATAAATTGTCCCATAAACAAAGGACCCAGAATTCCCTCAGAATGACACCATTCCCAATATTCCCGTGGAATTCGAATCCCTCTCTCAGCATAAAAACACCCAAGGAATGATTTTGTCACAGCCCAGGGCCGGCTCTGAGTTCAAAGCTTCTCAGAACAGCAAATTAAAAGATCCAAGGAAAAGAATTTAAGGGAAAATGGGGAGGGGAATAAAATTAGTTGGAAAGCCCAGGTTGGGGCCTGGGAATTCCCACCTGGCCCCACCTTCCTGCCATGAATCGTGCGGAGCGAGATCGAATTCCTTTCCCTGACATTGCAGTGAGTTGGGAAGAGGGAAAAACATTTCAGATTTTGATTTTCCAAGATTTTGGATCCCAAATTCCAGGATATTTGTGTAAGAAAATCGGAGGAACATATTCCAGAGGAAATGAGGGAAAAAATATTGGCAAAATTTGGCTTTTCAGGGGTTCATTTCAAACCTGGAAAAATAGTTTCCAGTGGGATTTTGCCCAGTGGCACAAAGAAAGCAGAGCTATGAAGCAGCCAAGTCAATCTTAACAAAAATTCCTGGGAGTGGCACATTCCAGGTCCCAGCATGTCAGGCCCGGTCTCCTACAGAATCCATTGTGGATTGTTTAATGGATATGGAAATTATGACATCGCTCTGGTGTCATCACTGCTCGAAAGTGGAGTCTTGTGAGGGGTTGGTGAGGAAAAACAGATGGAAAAAATACAGGAAGTGGAAATTAGAGGAAAAAAAATATCCTGGTGGATTCTTTCCGGGGAAAAGTGGAGTGAGTTCTGTCCTAAATTAGGGATAAAAGGGGTGGGATTCACAAAGTTTCAGTTTGCTTCCAGGGCCTGAAGGGGCTCCAGGAGAGCTGGAGAGGGACTGGGAACGAGGGATGGAGGGACAAGACACAGGGAATGGCTTCCCACTGCCAGAGGGCAGGGATGGGTGGGAGATTGGGAATTGGGAATTGCTGGCGGGGGAGCAGCTTTCCAAAGGAGAAGTCTCAGTCAGCCATGGAACATGTGCCTGGAAACAGCAAATATAAAATAAATCCGGAATGTAATTCCCGCTCCCCGTGATGTCCTGGAGCCTTCCAGGACCTAAAAACGAGCTGGAATCACACGTCTTCCTTTCCTTTTCTCTCCCGCTGATGGGAATTTCTCCACAGCAGCATCATCCAGCCTGGCTGCACAATTCCAGCNCCTGGAATTCTGCATCCAGCCCTGGGATCCCAGCACGGGAAGGACCTGGAGCTGCTGGAGAGAGCCCAGAGGAGGCACCAGAGGGATGGAGCAGCTCTGCTGGGAGGAGAGGCTGGGAGAGCTGGGATTGTTCACCTGGAGAAGAGAAGCTTTGGGGCAACGTCATCGTGGCCTTCCAGGACCTGAAGGAGCTGCAGGAAACGTGGAGAGAGTTTCCAAGGGCAAGAAGGCTGAAAACCAGGAATACTTAAAGACATAACTGGCTGGCTGCATGCAGAATTCCAGGGGGGATCTCGCCAGGGCAGGGCAGAGGGATGGAGCAGCTCTGCTGACAGGAAGGTCTGGGAANAAGAGGGAAAGCAACAATTAAGGAATCTAAATGTCTCAACTCTGTGTAAACATTAAATTAAATCCATTAAATCCATTAAAACACCCATTAAATCCAGGCATTCCAATTTTCCATGAACACAAACTCCTGGCTGAGGGTTTACAAAGTTAAAATATTGGTGGATTATTATTTTTCCTCCCTTTCTTGCCTGCTCAAGGTACAGCAATTTCCAGGGAACGAGCAGCAATCACACATTCCGTGAGCACTTGGACTTCCAGTATTTATTATTTCCCAGTGTGTGTTTTCCCACCTCAAACATTTACGTGGACGTTTAGCACAATTACTTATTCCAGAGAAAAAGCTGCTCCATTTATCCAAACGTTATTATGTGCAGTAAAATATAAAAATCATTTTCCCAGCCGAAGCTGGAAGCAGTTTCGTCCCAGAAAATTGGGCTTTTTATTTATTTCATTTTCCTTCTCAGCAGTTCCCAGAAATGTAAAACGACAAAACAATTCCGAGTACAGCAGAGCCGTTCTTGGGCTGCTGGAATAACTCCTGGAAGTTTATGGAAATCTCTGCTTTCGAGGTGGTTTCGGGAATGGCAGAACAACAAAAAGGAGTCAGAATTTTGCCTCCAACGCTGCCTGAAATCCCCTGGAAGTACCTGTGGATTTTCTCCTGAAAATGTTAATTAAAATTCAATCGTTTCTTCATTACTTTCCCGAATGCAAATAATGTTCTCCAAACACCTGGAAAGAAATGTTCTTGATCCTGGGGAGGCCGAGCAGCCCCGGAGCTGCCAGGACCCTCCCTCAGCTCGCGGATTATTTGTGTTCCCTCCGATCCCTGGGAGCTGCCCAACCTCCAACCTTCCAGCCTGGGCACGGAATTTTTCCACGAGGCTAAAGCTGGGAAGATTTCAGTCAAAAATAGGTGTTTGAATTCATTTTTTTAAAACTTTGTATTCATGGGATTGGGTTGGAAAGGGGGCAGGGCCTGGAAGAGCGGCTGGACCAGGCCTAAGCAGGGCAGGAGCTTCCCGAGAAAATCCTGGAATTTACAAACTGCCCGGTTCAGAGCAGAGCACGGGAAAAGCTGTCACAGAGAATCCATCATAAATCTGTTTCAACAGACAGAAAATTGCATTTCCGTAAACTGAAATCCTTTCGTTGTTTATTTTCCTGTTTAACTGCGTATTACGGAATTCCGGACTGGATTGGGTTGGGAAAACCTAAAATCCCAATCCCATTCCATCCCTGCCGAGGGCAGGGACACCTCCCACTCTCCCAGGGTGCTCCAAGCCCCTTGGCTTGGACACTTCCAGGGATGGGACAACGCCTCGGAAGCTACAAAATGTTGGGAAAAGACCAAGCTGAACCTTAGGTAGCTGCAGGAAAAATCTCAGGAATTCTGTGGGGGGAAAAAATCCCCAAAATAAAGAAAACAGAGCTTTGAAAGTTTGACAATTTTGATATAAATATTAAAAAATTCTGAATCGTGGAAATACTTACTTTAAAAACCGGATTTATGCTGCTGCCTTGAATGAGCTCGTTCTAATTGAGCGGAGAATTCCCGATTCCTGGTGGATCCCTGGGATATTCTCACCGCATTGTGCCACGCCGAAGACGCCAGTAATGCTAAACCCAAGATTTCCCTCTCTGAATTTCAAAACTCAGCCGATGCCCCAGGCTTCCAAACCCAATATTTTTATTTTAATTAAAAAGTGTTCTGCCACTGGAAATCGCTTCCCTGGGCGATTCCATCTTGGGAACAGCAGGAGCATGGGAATAAGCTCAAGGCTGGTTTTATTTCAGAGTAATTCCCTCTGCTGGGGAAAAGTCAGGAATTATTCCAGGGCTGGTGTGCTGGCACGACTACAGACCTCGGGAAAACGGGAAGAGGTTTCTTTGGAATTAAACCACAAAGAGAGCCCAGTCCGAGCCCAGTTTGTAATTCTGGGTACAGTGGACTAAACTTTCTTGTTCAACCTTAGGCCAAGTCTAAAATAAAGTCAGATAAAATGATAGTTTTTAATAAATTCTGTCTTCGTACAACCATTTTTTTGGCTGGATAGTGGAGAAGAGAATTAAATTGATCTAATTAAAGAAGAAAACCAAGTTCATTGGACTCCACTCTCCAAACTAATCCAAATTGTTTTAATTATGACTTTCATCATTTAGGTACCAACTGGTTTTAAATGGTTCCGTTGTTGCTGATGGTTTAATTTGCTTGTTTTTAATGAATAGATATTTAAACCCAAGATTTTTCTAATTAAAGCACATTTTCCTGATGAACACAGCAACCACCACCACCTGAAGGAGCCTGACCTGTGCTGGGAGCTGAGCAGGGTCTCCAGGCCAGCCTAAACCTCCAGATGGCCACGGATCGGATCAGGAGCTCAGACGATTTGTGGGAATTGCCAGTTCTTAGGGAAGCGCCTGGGGTGATCACTGTGTTGGCTTCAGCGGAGATCTGACAAATTATTCAAGTCAAGGAGAAAAAAATTAAAATTAAAAAATTAA
>WEIT01033650.1:0-13700 GCA_013389985.1 Dryoscopus gambensis | reverse complement strand
GATTCTATCCTGAAGTCAACTGTTTACCTTGCAATTGTTTCTACTGCCTCTCAGTTGCTATCTCTGACAGTCGCTGATTGTCCATCTACAGTGACTGACTAGAAAAAAAAATAGCCTTTGGAGATAAATAAGGTTTGCCATGAAATGCTGATTTAGATATGCTTACCCTTCACATCTGTTTCAGCTCTACTTAAATAGGGACATACGACAGTGAAGGAAAAACCTGTCCAGAGCACTTAAAATTCAAGAATATTTTTACAGTTTAAGAGACGGCTTTGTATTAGGATAAAGATTGATTTAAGGTATAGATAAGTTTCACATTCATCTTCTTTTCTCTGACCACACCATTTATATGTATGTGTCTTGGGGTGACTGTCTCAAACAGGGACAGTATGTTAGTTTTAATTGTCACAGTCTGACACTCCATAGTGTCTTTTTACTCTTTCTTTAGCACTCCTCTTCAAATGAAAAGCACTTTGAAGTATTATGCTTTCACATTAACCCTCCCTACAACTTCCTTTCTAAAGCTAAATAAATTTAGATTAAAATGCTATATGTATCTCATTTTGATATAAATCTTCTGAAATATTTGAATATTTACTCTGTTCACTTAATCCTACTCTTAAACTGGGGCTTTTTATCACAAGTGTTAGATTAAGATCATTTTACTTTGACCTGTAAGCAAGACCTTTAGGTTAGTGTTCATTCTGTCTTGCTAAAGTGAATAAACATCACCAGAAAAAATAGATGTTTTTGTCCTTTTTAAGAAATTAAAAAACACCCAATATTCCAGACCCTAGCATAATTTCAGCCTATGTGACTCCAACCACATTTTTTGTCCCATCACGACCTTCAAGCAAATTTCCAAAATGTGGCTTTATTTAAATCTATTCATTTATAGACTACACACTTTCTATGTCATCAGCTAGCTGAATGTGGCAGAAAATATTATTAAATGTTTAAGAGCAGTTATGCAGAATTACAGTGTATTTAGGAATGGGGGTCTGCCTCTGCCTTTCAAAGTACCACAGATCCTTTGGGGCTGCAATACTTAGCAGAAATAAGATTTGCTACTCACTTTTGTGACTAAAATTTATTTAACCACAGGATCCAGAGTTAAAAACATTTGGAGTTGTAGATCTCATCCATACTAATCACAAAGCCAACAGTGATAATTTGAGAGAGACTGAGACTGTCTTTTTAAGATAGGAATGTGGCAGTTTCAATAGATTAATTTCTGATCCTAGAATAGAGTAGACCATCCATGAAAGAGATTCTGTTTACAAATTGCATGTCTGCCTTTTACACTGCCCAATGAATAAACAAGGCCTTCATTTTTTTGCTAATTTAACATTTTTCTACAAAATCTGTAACAAAACTCTACTTATTTAGCATTTACAAAGACTGGGATTTTGCTAGTGAACTCTATGAAGGTTTTATCCAATAATATTTATGTGTATAACTCTCTTAATTTGGCATCAAAAAAGTAGGAAACATTACCTATGTAAAAGGTGAACCTGTTAAGATGACATTAACATCAGACACAAACCATTTCCTAAACCATGCACTTAGGCACGTCTCTGCAATACAGTGTAGTGCTGTGTGAGATACTTCTCCTAACTCAAGGCATTGCCTTGTATACAGGAATTACTGCAACTACAGCATCTCATCAGCCTAATTAGCACTGCTGAGCCTGAGGTCTTGAGGTTGGCTCTTTGGTGTTTTTATGTAAACTAGAAACAAACATGGTGATGGTCTAAGATCCATTAAATTCTCTGTATTTGAATAAGCACATTTATCTATGTGTACAGACACCCATATACTTTGTATGCCACCTGTATCTGCCTACATCGCTATCTAGATTTTGATATTGTGCCTTAAACATATTTCAAAAAGTTAAAAGAACTGTATGATTGGAGGTCCGGAAGTGAAAAACAAAGAATTCCACTGTGTGAATGCCCCCCACAATATGAAATTATCTTGATTCCTTAGAAATAAAGCTGACTATTTACTTATCTTTAAGCACTAGTTTGCTTTTTAAGGTTTTTTTAATAGAAGTTTTGATTTAAAGAAATTATCAGGTTTCTATATAAATTATGGAATCTGACACTTCAGTTTGGAATTAAACTTTCTTAATAAGAGAGCGTTTGGGGTTTGTTTTTTATAAAACTTAGACAAAAATATGTTTCAAGATAAATTGGTTTTTAAAATACATTTTACTGTTTCAAACTTTTTTCAGCAAGCCCCCTAGAAAACCTGAAAGAATTTTACTCAGTAACTCTCAACTGAAATTTCAAATCCTAAAAGATATTGTGTTCTGGTTAGAAGTAGAGTTTACTTACCTGCTTTAACTAGCTCACAAACAAGGAATACTTTTATTTTTCACAGTTTTTCTTTTTGTGTCTCATACTAATTTATTTTGCTGTTTCAAATTTTGATCAGTTATTCTGATTTTCCTTTTTATTTTTTTCCCTCTCTTTTCTTCCTTAGTTTGAAACAAAGCAGGAGTCAGGACCTGGCATAGCAGTCACATTGACTGTAGCTGCTTCCAGCTGATTTCAAACCTTGAAACCCAACAGGAATATTCAAGGGGAAAAACCATTTTCAGATGCAGTTCCAGTAGAGCTATTGAATTCCCAACAATGCAAGGTATGAGACAGTGCAAGATATGAGACAACTTAGACAAACTTGTCCTAGGGCACTTTCAGCTGGAGGGATGGCGGCATTTTTAGCATACAGGTAAGAGGTGCTGTTCTTGACAAATGAAGCTGATGTTGCATGCTGCAAGGAGCATCAATTGTCTGCTGTCTTTCAAAGGAAATCCCTACCCTCTTGCAGGTACACAGGTACCTTCCTCCTGTCTTACTTTCCCACACCCTTTCAACAGTTTATTTGGTTGCACAAACTCCATCCAATATTTTCTGAACCTCTGGGAAAACATCTCTCTGTCACTTTTGGGGCTTGCTTTCTTGTTAGCCTCCCATTTCAGGTAAACTCTCAGCTCCTCTTAGGCATCCATGAGGATGACCCAATTAAAAAAAAAATTAAAAAACATGAAACCATGCATCATATGCTGCTGAAGGGCCCTCCACGCTTGGTGGGGTCAGTATGTTTCTGTCCTGTATAAAAACACAATGCTTTATTTGCTTCATGCAATGCTTTTAGTATTGAGCCTTAACTGTCTCAAAATGGCACACTCAAACCTCATCAAAACAATCTCTTGGGGATTTTTGGTTTATAATCCCTGATAGCTAAGCTCTAAGGAGCACATACTTCTCTCCTGCTCCCAATCAGGGAGCAGCTGAAAGAGGCAGTGTTCTTTTGACACTTGAGGGGAAGACCTGGAGAAGATAAGGAGGAAAGGGATTTTTTTAAAGAGGTTTTAAAAATTATTGTAACAACATATAGAAATCTTGGCTAATTTACTGTATGAATAGTTCTAGAGTCCCTGTTTACCCTAAACATAGGCAATTACTTCCACTACAGGGATGTAAAGGCTAGCACCTAGGAAAAGGAAAAAAAATAGAACGAGAGACTTTATGTAACTGCATTCCATGGTGTTAGAGATGCCACAAGATGCTAAAGGATTTCCTGTGAGCTGACTCTTTCCCCTCAGCAAGGTTGCACACATTTTTGTCTAGGAGCTGAAAAAGAAGTGTTAGCAAAGACGCAGGAATCAGATGGAGAGGTAGGGAGTGAGGAGCAGCACCAGGCAGAGGCGGTGGGAGGAGATGCAAGTGAGGCAGAGCCAGGGATGGCACAGAAACATCAGCAAAGGCAACTCACACTGAACAGAGAGCCAAGTGAGCTGCAGGCAGCAGCTGCAGTAGTGAGACAGCCAGCAGGAGCAACATGAACAACAGGCTGGATCAATTTAAATCAAATCTTGATCCCCAGTGAGAGTTAAAAATGTTAATAAGTGAATGAAAGCTACTTCAGGGGAGGAAATCCATCAGTCTCACAGTGGTCCAAGGGAAAACTGTCAGGTTTTATACTTCACAAACTGTTTATATTGCATTTTTTGGAGTTTTCCCTTGGAGTTTCTACTTTGTTGGAGTTTTACTCCTTTAATAAAGGTATTGTTTGCAAACAATTTAAATTATGTTTATAAATGGAGCATATTAATCATCTGAGCACTGGAATGATCACTGTACTTTTCTCAGGTTTCTTGTAACAGGCCTGACTTGGTGCTTTTTAAAATAATCTTTTACAATTCTTTTTTAGTTATTTCATATGTTTTGTACTGGTTTCATAGCCTTTTCATCATCCACAATTTAAATTTAACAGGATTGTCTTTTCTCTTTTTATGACAAGATCTTCTGTATGATGATCTCCCTTCAAAATATGCTCAGTGACTCAGTCCTGGTTCTGTTACACTCTTCATTCTTCCTCACTTCTGGAATGAATCTGAACTCATCTGAAATCTGTCAGTAAAATTATTTAAGGTACAGTTAGCTACATTTCCTATGACTGAGTTTTAACAGGTAATTTAAAATTCATTACTTAGCAGTCCTCTGAAATTGTGTAAATTGTGCATTGTAATGTATGGCTGATTGATTTATTGATATATATGGCTCCTTCAAGCAGGAACTGGGGTCAGTATACATCATGCAAAAGCTATTAGATTGAACCTCATTGCCTCCTCAGGGTGTAGTTTGACCAAATAGGTTCCAGTGAGTTGATAGGTTGTGTAGTGTATCTTTTTCTAGAGGCAGGGAACGTTAGCATCAGTGGAGTCTTTGAAAGTAACATTGGAATGAGTGCAATAAAACCTGAAAATAACAGTCAGCCATGCAGTGCTGGCAGATTACAAAATATCCTACCATTTTAAATGTCTGTGTTGCAGTCCTCTGAAGAGAAAAAGTGCACCAAGACATGACTAGAATTTACTCTTTTATGGCCTTGACAGTGACCTGCATGCTAATCCAGGAAGGAAAGTGTTACACACTTTGCGTGTAGCAGTGCTTAGCAGTGAACCTTTACATCCAGCACAGTTAATACCCCCTTGTGTGTTTCTTTGATCCTAGCCCTTTTGATTTTAACTCTTCTGATACAGATGTCTAGACGAACCCAAATACATTTACAATAAACGTAATCTGCTTTGAAGGACATATGGTTCCGTTCTAAGAAATACTGACAAGAAATGGTTTTTGTAATATAGTCCATCCATCACTTCTAGGCAGAAAAATGCAGAAAATAGCCAATCCCCTGAAAATGAAAATCTCTGTGGATATTTTTTCTCTGTATCTGTAAGTATGTAAAGCAGGTAGATACAAAGCTGCTGAGGGCTGACATATTTTGAATCTATATTTCATACTGACATATGTTCACATGACTTAAAGCTACTCAAGCTTACTGCAGTGACACTTCTCAGGACCTTTAAACAACTTTGGAGTACCTTCCTTGATCCTCAGAAGCTTCTGGGAGCCCAGAGATCACCTTGTTTACACAAACAGTAATCCCATTAAAAAGAAAACATATACTTCCTGACACATGATATAATCTTTGAAACAGAAAAATACAATGTGAGAAAATTTTAATAAAAAGAAAGGAATGGCAGAGAGATAATATATTAATTGAAAGTTTGGGGTTACGTTGAAGGTCTAATATGTTCTGAGATACCGCGAATCAAGCTAGGATAATCATCTCTCTACCCCAAAAAAGGTGTGAACAGATGCTGTTAGCCTGTTGGAGTGGTTAATCAGCTGAGTTCACTTCATAGGAAGAAATCACCAGGTACATTTGGTCATCCTTATGTTTACAGTCAAATTTATTTCTATGGGCAAAACCACTTTTATGCAGCAAGATCATTCTTACTGTGAATGAAATTTAAGCAATAAAAAGCATGTTCAGATCTATTTGTTGCAGAAAAAGAAAGAAGAAAAAAGAAAGATAAAAGAAAAAAGGAACAAAGAGTAAAGAAAGAAGGAAGGAGGAAGAAGGAAGAGGAAAGGTGGAAAGTGAACAATCTGACTAAATACCAGTTAAATTTATTGCACATGATCTCGCCAGCACATACTCCTTTCTGTCTAGTGTTCATAGGGCCAAAAGATCATTTGCATAGAAAAAGACGGTTAACCCAGCACTGCCATACTCACCACTAAACCACATCTCCAAGTGCCATGTCCACACATTTTTGAACACTTCCAAGGATGGTGATTCCACCACTCTCTGAGCAGCTTGTGAGGAGAAAGGAGTAGCAGAGAAAACATGTCATGTGATAAACTGACCACAACACCCATTCCCCATCCCCCTGTTCTGCTGGTTGGGAGGAGGTAAAGAAATTGGCAGTGAAACTGAGACAAGGAAGAAGGGAGAGATAGGGGTAAGATGCTTTAAGATTTGGTTTTGTTTCTCATTACCCTCCTATGATTTTGATTGGTAATTAAGTAAATTAATTTCCCCAAGTTGAGTCTGTTTTGCCTGCAATGGTAATTGAGGAGCGATTTCTTTCCCTCACTGTCCTGATCTTGTCCTATGAGCCTTTCATTCTTCTTTCCCCTGTCCAGGAAAGGATGGGAGGAACAGGGTGGTTTTGGTGGGCACCTGGCATCCAGCCAGGGGCAACCCACTGCAACCTAAAACTGGCTTGGCCAAGTTTGCTAGTCTCTATTTCTTTACCTAAAAACTGGTGAGTATTTTATAGCCTGGAGTCTCCAGCACCATCCTGTAGCTTCCTGTCTGGTCATGCCATGCTTTGTTCTCCTGTACACTGTGTCTTATGTCCCTGCCATTGGGGCCCTCTGCTCTCAGCCAAGCTGATGTTCCTCAACAGTGTATTCATCATACTTATATATGTACATGTTAGTGGTATGCACAGAGTAACTTCTTGCTACTGTTCTTCATAAAAAAGGTATGTTAAAACATGGAGTGAGCAGTGCACATAAAACTCCGTAGGCAGAGATGATCCCTTGAGCTTTGCAAAAATTGCTGTCACAGCTAAAGAAAGTAAAAGAAAGTGGCCAAAATTATTTCATACAGAGCAAACTGAATAGTCTTCAGCGCTCAGTTGTCGGCCAGTTAGTTCAGTTAGGACACTGACTAGCAAGGGGAAGAGTGTATACACTGAACTAGAGTGCTCCATTATCTTATTCTACTCTGAAAACTCTGTCTTTATTCTACCCCTAAAAGGATGTTGAGCCTAAAGGAATTAGAACCCTAATTCTTCCCAGTTTCTTCACTAAAAATTATTTTCTTTGTGCAATCTCCACATTTGCCTGGCCTGTCAGAAAAACAAGAAGTGACTTATTTTCCTGTTGTAAGATATAGCAGAAACAGTTTCTGGTAACATTCATCTCATCTTGGAGAGGTTTCATTTAAAACTATTGACATTAAAAACTTGTGGTGAATCTCTTATTGAGGTCTGCCGGTGACTAGTCTCAGCAGTAGAAATCAAGGACTGCTTTGAGTGGGGATGAATTTTATTCTGGTGGAAAGATTAAACTGGAAATTACAGAAAGATCATTTAAAAAGCCACTGTCTTCAGCTGGAGGGAAAAGCTGCATTAAAGTTATCTTTGCAACATTTGGTACACTGCCCACAGTTGATTGCCTGTGTTTCAGAGGTGTTATGCCCAAACTCTCATCTTGCCGTTACGACCATGGCATCTGTCCTAAGAAAATGTCTAAATACTCCCAACACTGATGCCTACGTTATGACTGAGAAGAACATCAAGGATGAATGTACTGCCTGTGACGCTGCAGGACCACCCCGGGCCACGATGCTTTTCTCAGCACTACTGCCAAGAATAGCATTTGAACCTTGATTGCAGCCTTGCTCTTCTGAAGCATCGCTTGGCAACATAATATGTATCCAGCGATTAGTTTTTCCAACTTAAGCATGTTTTGTGGCTGAATTTACCCAAACTTCTCCGACTTGAACATTTTCTGCTTGATTAAAAGGACAGCAAAAGTTTAGTCACAATAAGCTATTTTAAAAGGTACTGAGCTTTTAAATTACGGTAATAAAGTACTGCATTTATGAATTTCTGCCATTTGTATTTGCAAATTAAAAGGGAATATTTATATATAGAGAGGTTTTTTGATTATTTTCTTCTAAAGCTTTGCACATAGGGTGCCTATGTTTGATCCTTCTGGCAGAATGTGGAAATTTGTAAGTTGTATATTTGAAAACAGGCATAAGGCTGAACATTAAATGAATACAGTTATAGGTACGCAAAAAAAGGACACATAGAAAAATGAAGTACTTCCTTTCTAGTTTTAGATTGGGCATACATTAATCTTTATTTCTTAGAATGAATTTTAGAATTAGCACCTTACCCACTCCTGTTGATGTATGCTTTTGTGGGCGTATGACATATATATATTCAGAATGAAAAGGAATGTTCAACAGGTGCCAGTGCTGTTAAGCTTCGTCTTCTAATGCTGTCTTTTACATCTTCAGTTTCTGTGGTAATAAATTTCATCCCACTACTGCATTTATAGCCAGTAACAATACATAAGTGTCAGTTTATCTAAATTCTTCTACACTTTATATCAGTGTGAAACTGGAGCTTTTCTTTTTACATTTATACACCAATTAAAAAAAAAAGGAAAAAAATCCAAGTAGCTGTGATTCAAATGGAAAAAAAAAAAATTGAGATCAATACTTAGAAAATGCCTGGAAAAAGGTAACCCTAGTAGGGAAAGGTGTGGGAATGAAGGCTGGGATCAAGCTGGATTTGCCCTAACAGAGTCAAGATGAGGTGTGAGCTGTATCAGGTCAAATATGGCTGCCTCTGAAACATGAGCTGTAGCCATGCAGAGGAAGCTTATGCAGGTAGCATCATGAAATTTCTTTCTTCCCCATGGTTTTCAGGATCACTGGCTCAGCTGTTTCACCTTCATACCCTCCAGTGGGGAGCCTGGTAATAATCAAGACACCCCAAACACCTAAGCCCCTTTTCTGGGGAGCAGTACATGCAGATGGATAGACAACTTAGAATCATAGGATCATTTAGGTTGAAAAAGACCTCTAAAATTATCAACCAACCATAAACCTAACACTACCAAGTCCATCAGTAAACCATGTTGCTAAATGCCATGTCTATATATCTTTCAAATACCTCCAGGACTGGTGACACAACCACCTCCCTGGACAGCTCCAGTGCTTGACAACCCTTTCAGTGAAAAAATACTTCCTTATATCCAGTCTAAATTTCTCCTGGCACAACCTGAGGTAATTTTTTGTCACCTTAACATGATAGGCTTTTGAGTAAAAGGACAAAGCAATGCACTAGTGTCTCATACTGAGGTGACTAAAAACATGATAAAGTAGGCAACTGATACTAGCGACAGCAGTCGTGAAAAAGGCATGGATGTTTAATGACAACAGCCTGTGAAGGACAGAGCCTCAGCTTTCAGCAAGTGAGGAATAAATGTCACATTTGACTGAATCTTTCCCATCTCATACAGGCTTTCCCTCTGCTTTTATCATGCGTGAGCAGAGTTTGGCACAGTAAAAATGGCATCCTCCTCCTGTCAAGTCTATTTGCTCCTACAGTGCCTGTGAGTAGGCACTGTCCAGGATGATTCAGAGAGTGGAGCCTCCTCCAGACAGGCATCGATTGTGCTGCTTTGAATCAGACATGGTATGACTTTTACTTACTGCTGTAAATTGACTTTGTTTGCATATCTATGTGTCAGTTTTGCCTACACACTAAAATGTTATCTGCCTCCAGTTCCTTCAGAAAGGGAACATACATGTCTCTACATAAGGACTATTCATCTAGGGAGCACTCAGATAAGGGTCTGTTTTGAAGGCATCTTTCTCTACTGGGATTGTTGTAAATCTATATGCTTCAAAAAGGAATTTATCGTATACAGGTTGATAGCATTAGAGTGCCACAGCTGCTTAACACACATTAGTGAAAGAAAGTTTGTAGAGACCGTTCAGCTGTCTAAAGTTTGGGAAGGCGATGGTAGGAGGGAGAGGACACAGGAAGAAATACCCTTTCTGGTGTGGTCAACCCCAGGTGGAAGACTCGTGGTTTCATAATGCCCTCTTATTCCTTTCACATCCATCTCCCAACCCTCCAAACAGTTCAGTTACAATCTGGCCTGTGATCTCCACTGGTATGGAAGGGGCAGTCTCTGATTATTAACTGTCTTTTTTTTCCTGACCATTTTTCTAATAATTATTCTAAGCATTTACGAAAAAAGGGAAGTATTTCTGTATGTTTTGTGTTTGTGCACATCTGCCAGTCAATCTGCCTGGGTGTTGAGTGCTGCCATTAAAGGTCCACCAGTCAGTCTGAAGCTCTCTTGTGTTGTTACATATAAAAATCAGAGTGAGAATGCTTCTTAAGCTGGATGTACTATAGCTTCGTGAAACCTGAAGAGGAGATGAAATGTCAAGGGTAATCTCACTGCATTTCTGTCATTATCTTATTATCATAAATGATTATAATTTTATTATTTTATTATCATTTATGATCTAGCCCATGTCTGTGAAGGGATTATTGGAAATAACACTATGTATGTACATTTGTGAGTGAGGGAAAGAAGGACAAAGATTACTCTTTAGTAATACAGTGCTGTTTTCTGGTTATAAGCACTAGACATACTGAAGTGATTGACATGTCTGGTGACACCTTCCTTAACCTGTGTTTTCTTAGAAGAAGCTGTAGAAGTTATTATGAAGACGGTGTTAGGAGCATCATAAAACAAAACCAGATCAATCTTTAGAACACATAGGATACATTTAGAGGCAGCCATAGAGGAAAATTGTTTATCAGAAAACATCACCAGGCATATAGCACCATTTTTTAAAGATCACTGTATATGTGAATATTATCTCTTTACAGGCCTGAGAGGGCTAAAATAGCTGGCAATGCATAAATTCAAGCTAGGAAAAATGATAAATTTTTACTTAGAAGTGGAAAAAAATATCTTTTAACAGGTTTCATGGAAAAAAGTTGAAGAAAGGAACTTTCACAGTTTCACAGTGAACTAGAGAGCACTGACTTTATTTTTTGTCCTTTAGTCACTTTGATTCCTGACAGGAGATACTGAGTATCCTGATGTCATGGTATTTGTGTTGTTATAAAACATCAGTATGATTTTATAACAAAAACTCTGCAATAGATCAGGACCCTGCTCCTATTTCCTACAGCTGTTTCACCTCTCCCTTAAGCTTTGTTTTCTGTATTCTTCCTCATCTCACCCAATGCTTTCCTGCCACTCAATATTATTCTTACCCACCCTCAAAGATCAATTTTTACCAAGCCATGATTAGGATGGTTTCTGGCTACAGCTTAAGGCTCAATCAACCTACTGTAATTCAGTCTCCCTTGTTGCCTTCCACTATTCCTGCTTACCATTATTGTTGCCTCTGTGAATATAATCCTTGCCCTATTTTTTCTTATCTTCTGCATCTTCTAGATGTTTTCCACAGCATCAGTTCTAGACTTCAGTCTGCTACATCACCTCTTATCACCTCACCATCACCTCAATGGTCCATGGAGTTAGGATGCTCCAGACATGAAACTGGGGACTCAAGAGCAGCACTGAGGTTACAGTAATCACTTGTTCGGTGCTAAAAAGAACACATTACCTATGGTTTTCCAAGGCTTGCACTTTGGCTGAATAAAATGGCTTTCCATAGGGACAGTAGAAGGTGTGCCTTCTTCAAGTATGGATCATTCTAATACAGTAAGGACTTGCTTCAAAGCACTAAGGTGCTAAAGGAGCTGAATTATCTCAAGCAGAAAAAAAACAAAGGAACAAGAAAATTTTATTCCTATATTACAATTTATCTTTCTTTGTTTTTGGAAATGTGAAAAACATTTTGTGTGACATTTAGAAAGAAATGCTTAGCATGATACACCACTTGGATGAGAAAATTATGGTCCAGGCTGTAAATGTTTCATTAAGTTCTAAACTTGGAGAAAGTCTTTCACTGAGAATTGACAATGTTGGCAGCCCAGTTTACAATCTAAACATTTTTTATCAGTCCTTTAAACTTAAAGCAGACACTGAATATCCCTGCATAGGATTTAAGTGACCAGGTTTTTTTAGCTGGGGGAGAGAGCGGGGTCCTGTAGGGTTGAATTCTGTGAGATCAGGAGTTGACCCCGTGTCAGACAGAACCAGTTGTGACTCCAAACCAGACCCACCGGTGTCCAAAACCGGGCCCATCAGCAACACTGCTGACGCCTATGTGACAATGTATTTAAGAAAGGGTAAGAAATTATGTGCAGCAGCTGTGAGAGAGGAGTGACATAATGAGAGAAATAACTCTTCAGATGCCAAGGCCAGTGAAGAAGGAGAGGGAGGAAGTGCCTTAGGTGATGGAGCAGAGATTCTTCTGCAGCCCATGGAGAAGATGATGTTAGAACAGATATCCACCTATGGTCCATGGAGAAGACCATAGTGAGGCAGACTGTTCCCCTGAACCTGTGGAGGACCATACTGGAGCAGATAACCATCTGCAGCCCATGGATGTCCCCACACCAAAGCAGGTAGAGATGCCCTGGAGGAAATTGCAGCCTGTGGTCATTGACCACTTCATAACTCATGTCCTTGAGTCTGATCAGGTGCATCTTTACAAGGATATATTTGATGCTAATGGAGACATTCATGTGAAAAAAGTGATCTACAAATGGATTGAAAAAGATCTGGAGCAATATATGAAAACAGGGGATGAAATCTCTATTAAACTGACTGGTGAACCACGAGAAGAAACTCTTCCTAATTACATAGGAGGAGCATACAGATTTCTAAAAAGATGTTAATAATGTGAAGCAGCTCAGTAAATCATACAAGCAATATTTATGTTTTGGTGTAATAGAATAATATCTGAAGCTTGCTTTTTAAATCACTACTTTTCACTTTAAGGACCCCCTTTTTTATACTGAAGGTGTAATTAAGCTTGTACTGATGTCAGCAGAAGAACTTGGTTTAAAATAAACATGTAATGATACCACATTATCATTATGATATAGTAATTACATGCATCGTCAAAAGCAGAATGTGCCCCTAGGTGCATTCTACTGTAAACTCTACAGTGTACTGTACACACATTTTGTAGCTCATTTTAAAACCTGGAGATAATATTTTTTATGGGAAAAGTGCAGATTTGGGAATGCATTGTATATCAGGAATTATTATTACCTGATACAAGTGTGAATTTAATTGTACTGCAAAAACCTGTGAATGTCCCTCTGTACCGTTACACCACAGTGTAGAGTTGCCAGTAAAAGGCCAGAGTGAGCCCAGTTATTCTACCTGAACATCGGGTTTGTGGAATCTGTAGACCTTAACTCGAAGGTTTAGATAGTACCCGGTGTGTATCTAGCATTCTGGTTGACTTTTGTCTCCATAAGTCTGCCTACCTGTATTATACTGATGTAGTCAAGCTTTTTCTTAACAAGAATAATTTAAATGTCCATGAAATGTTGAGTTAATATTTGACTATGTTAGTTTTTCACATACATCACTGATGTTTGGTGGTTTTTTAATCGTAATGAATGGAATTACTGCTTTCTGACCTCTTAAATATTCTTCTCATGTAGTACATAAACACTTTACTTTCCTGTACCAGTTTCAGAGATGGCATCACCTAAGTATTTTAGATAACTTCCTTGTTTATTTGATACTTTCTGTCTTGTTGCCTTTCCTTTTGCAATGGCCTTCCAGTAGCAAAAATTTTTGAATTTGAATCTCTGGCTTACATAGCTGTTCGCTTTTTTGGGTTTTCCC
>WEIT01033649.1:24107-37501 GCA_013389985.1 Dryoscopus gambensis | reverse complement strand
AGCGGTGCAGGCAGATAACTCAAGTTTTGTGCTACCACAATCCTATTAAAATTTCATGAATTTTGAGTATGTAGGAGACCAAGGAATGGTAATGCAGCTATTCGGAGGCGTTAAGTTGGCCTGGAGAACACTCAGCGGCTAGAGGAACGTTTTTTGTTAGAAGAAAATGGTGTGGTGCTTCTTTGTAGTGCAAAGGTAAAGTAAGGTTCTTTTCTCAGCAAGCTGAACAGGGAGATGTATGGTGTTGCCTCTTCTATTGCAAAGACTGTGAAGACTTTATTAAAACTGCTTTTTCTTGGCATCTGAAACATAATTCAGAGCACTGGAAGGAAATAGACTTAACAGGGAAGAGTTCATCTTAATGCTGAATATAGCTAGAGTTTCTAGTCCCAGAAGGAGATAAGGAATTTCTGAATTTAATGGTACCCATCTAAGGATTGGAGCTGAGGTGCCGTCCAAAGTTCTCATATACAAAGAGGATGTAGTTCTCTAATGTTTTTTGAGAATGAAAAATGAACTGAAATCATCATGCTCTCAGGGACACACTGCTGCTTTGCAGAAGAGTGCTTAGAAGAACTGCCCTGGAATATATTTGAAAATTAATTGAAATGTTAGGAAACTGAGTGGGAATTTGTCTATGGATATTAATATCCCAAAGTAAATGTTACTAATCAAAAGCTTCAGCTTGATTATGAGGACTTTCTAGACTTTCTAGATGAGATAATTTTGAAACTGAGTAGAAATCAAATTAAATAGTAATGCCAGAAAGACATCTTCCTTCTCAAATAGATATATACCACGAAAAAAAAGTGGTATTTTATGAATCAGTAAAGGATTAAAACAAATTGGGAAGAAACTGTAATTGTTAAATCATTTTTAATAATTGACAACTCAGAGGTAACTAACAGACCATTGTTTTCATGAAGCTGTGATCCATGCCACAAGATGCATGTGCCATAAACTCCTCCATAATAGTACATTTAAAGTGACCATTTCCTGCTCAATTAGTTGCCAGCCAGTGTCTGCCTATACAGTATGGGCTGTCCAGACTCTGCTGTCTGTAGCTGGGGTAGCTGTACTCCTTTATCACTGTTGTCTCAGATTTGAACCAGCAAACCATTAAATTTTGTATGTCACAAGGCGTGTTTACACCCTCCTGATAAAATACTTCCAGATGCTGGAACAGTCTGCAAGGTGAGGATGACACATTCACATTCTGCCTTGCAGAGTGACTTGTTTGGGATGACACTCTTCTCGCTCCGTGTAGCATGTGGGTGCAGTTAGTTCTTTACTAAGGCACCTGTGTTTACACACAAGATGAGCTCTATGCTTTCATTATGGTTGATGGAAGTATAGTTAAGGCTGTCTGTGGAATGGGGAGAAATTCAGCTGAGTGTCCACTTCAGTGAGCTGGGCTACTTTCCTGGCTTCATTATCTCTGTTGGTAAGGTATCTAAGGTGGGATTGATTCAGTTAAATGGATCTGATCCAGTGCCATTTTATATGTCCCATCATGATATCTGATACATTAACGAATCTGACAGGTACAGGTATGACACAGGGCCTGTGGGAGACTGGTCCCCTTCCAGAGTGGTAGCTGGAGGCTAGATGGGTTATCCAACATGCTGGGTAGTAGTAAATCACTATATTTTGGTAACTGAATGAAATCCTTGCATTTTGAGTAGACATCAAAATTTAGGTATCATAATCTGAAGCTGAATTTCACTCAGGTGAAAGACATCCATGAAAGGATTGCTAGTAAGACATGGAAATCAGTAGATTTGCATGCTGCTGCACTGGCAGCTTCAGGACAGATGAGATGTCCTTTGGTATCTCAGGTTGTGTTAGAGGCTTAAGATTAAGCAATTGAAGGAAGGGCAGAGTGGGTACTATAGTGTAATTTTCTCAGAGTTACAAAAAAATAAAAAATTATAGGAACATAAAGAGAGTTAGTGAAATCAGTTAAATTATCTTGTGGTTATTCCAATCCAGTGAAGTCTTTGCAACCAAATTGTATGAACTCTGAGCAAGAGTGGAATGTTGATGGTATTTTGTATTCCAGAACTGCACCAATCTGCCCATAAATAAAATATTTATGTAGTGCGATTTACTTCTAAATTTTGTCTTTTGACTGATACTGTATTCCTAATTGGAGTTATCAAAATTTTTAACCTTTATTTCATGTAAAGTATACTTTAAAATCTGCATGGTGAAATCTGTATTAAAATCACCGAAAATAATGTTTGATTCGAATAATGAATAATATATGAAGCTTTGTTTCAAAAATGATCCTGTTAATACTGTATGTGAATATGAGAGTGCAGATTGCTCTTTTATGACTAGTAGCATATGTGACGTGAGTTCCTGTTTGATATTGACATGACCGATAACCAGTAAGTATTAAGTGAGAAACCAGCAGGAAAGGAAACAGAAAAGATAAAATTCCCAGGATAAACAGCTTCAAATGAATTAAAATATCCACATCTGCAGTTCCCTTTAAGAAATACTTATTTGGCTCTATCCAGGCTGTCATGTCTTACAATTCCCAGGGCTGGCAGCTTAGGATCCTAAAGCTTAAAGTGATATCTTAGGTAAACAGAAGAGGTTTTGTTTTAAAACAGTGAAAGTAAAAGTCTGGTATAAACTCAGTGTGTTGGCAGGGCAGGGTGGCCATCCCTAAAGCAAGAATCAGCTGCCTTACACTGTTTGTGAGAAGTTGAAGTGATGCTATCAGGGCAGTGGGTGGGATAAACCCACCTAGAGCTAATGTGATGCACTGGTCCTGAAGAATCCAGGGCCTCCCAGGCCATGTGTCCTCATTGGCATGTTAATATCATGGGTGCCTGGCCTGTATTTGGAAGGTCCGCTGTTATGGGCTTCTTTTCCCTGGTTACTGGCTCATAGTTTTAACAGCGGGACATTTAAATCGGATTATTCCCTATGTCCACTACTGTTATGTTTCTCCAATTATGGGTCAGGTCTAAGGTGTTTGACTGACGTGAGAGCTGTATTAGCTCCCGTTATGATCTGGTTAAAACCCAGAAGAGCAAAGAAAATTAGGTCTCTGTGTATAAACTGGAAGGAACTTGGAAGATTCAAAATATACCCAAAAACGAGATTAAAAACAAACAAGGTTAGATGTTGGTGCCAAAAAATTGATGTTTTATTTAATAGTAAAAGAGGCAAAGAGAAAGAAAGAGAAAAGAAAGAAGTAGAGAAAGAAGTGTGTGGAAGGGGTGGGGGGACAGGGAGAGAGTGACAGGGGTTAGGTGGAAGCATATCACCCATCCGAGGGTCCCAACGACGTCTTGTCATTCCCCTCCATCTGGTCTTCTGGTGGTGAGGCTCCCCCGTCGCTGCCATCACACCGCCACACACCAAAGAGTATAGAATCCAGTGGATTAATATATGCTTTGGCCAGGCGGGAACACCCATGTGCCTCCCTTGCAGGGGCCAGTTTGACACTGTCCCTTGCAACACTGAGGGTCTGTTGCATCATCCGTGGTGCTCTGGTGCAGGGTCTGGGCACCCCTTTGTGGGGGGTCTTTGATGGGCCATGGCACCCTCTCTGTCCTTCATGTGGATGCAGCTTCTCCTCGGATGAAGGGGCCCCTCAGCTGGGCTCCTCTGCACATGGGCTGATGGGGGTCACTGTGCCTCTCACCAGAGGCTCTTCCAACAAGCACCCAAAGCCTCTCTCTGCCCACCCTTTGGTGCGACAGTCTGTTCCAGCCTGGCTGCTGATAGCCCTGGGGCCCTGATCTCCACCCTGAAGGTGCTAAGCTTGATCCCTCTGAATGTAGTCTTCTCCCCCAGCACAGACCTGAGTCACTTTATCTTATCTTCATCGAGCAGTGTGTAGGGCCTCTCAGAGCCTCATTCAGGGTGTGGTAGTCTTCAGTCTCTGATAGCTCCTGGGTCAGGTAGGAAGGAAGTGCTCTGTCTTTGGGACCTTAGAAGTAAGTAGATAACACGGGTATTTTTTTCTCTCTGTTAGGTTCTGTTTTGTTTGTAATTTATGTCACACGGGGAACCTATTCTGGTCACTGTCTTGGGTTTTTTACCTTTGACAGTTCCTTTTGCACTGGTGAATGTCGACCCTGAGGGTTGGGCAGTTGCACCTCAGGTGGGGTCTTTTGTGCTGAGTCTACCAGGCATCACAAGTTCTTTGTCATGCATTAAGTCTCAGGAATTCATAGAGCTTATCCTTCTCTCTGCAAATGATTTCGTTCTTCATTGAACACAGGTGTTCTAGTAGGTGGCCTGGATCCCCAAAGGGCTGGTCTTGCCAGTCTTGTGGCCTGGACAGCTTTAGCATTTCTAGATTAAAACACTTGTTTTCCTCCTTCCCTAACCTGGGTGTACACACTGTCCCCTGATTCTCCCCAGGTGACAGCTAGAGGCAGCCTGAGCAAGATTATAAGCAAGAGCTTTCTCCAATTGCACCCCCTTTATTTGAAGACAGATGGGGCCCTCTTGTTACTGGCCTGAGATATCCCAGGTTTCTTACAAGGGCTGTGCAAAGTTCTCTGGGCCGCGTTGGTTTATTAGTTACAGGGAAGCTGCTTTAGTAAGTTTCTATAATTTCATTTGGGCCTTTTGCAACTAAAGTGTTAGGCTTCCCTCAATCTAATGGGTCTCTTCCTCCTTCCTGGTATGCAGCTCTAAATATGTTATTGATTTATTACCCTCTAGTCCAGTTAGAAATACTCTTGGACCACAGTAGTCCTCACATTCCTCTGGGGACAGTAGGATTCTATCCCCCTCTCAGGCTTACTCAGCGGGTGTATTCTGCCTCTGTTCCCCTGATTTCTGTTCTACTGTTCTTGTCGTTTTGCAAGCTTCCCAGGTGTATATGAGATTTCTAATGTGTTTGATTTGCTCCATCACCTATAATTTTGGTGTTCTTTGTTTTGCTTATAGGTCTGACTAGTTTCTGTTCCTCCTGTTCTGATTGTTTCCATGTCCTCAGGGTCATTCCAAATGCCTCTGTCCCAGTCTTTAGGTGAGACTATGAATTTTTGAAGGTTCTGCTTGTGTTGTAGCTTCTATTTTTTCTTCTAACTTCCTTATTCTGTCCTTGAATTGACTATTGACTGCTACAGTCATATTTTGCTTGATTTCTGTCTTGGCCTTTTTCTTTGTGATGTCCCTGACACTTACTGTGGGCAGCAGTCAGACATGTGCAAGCACTTTACATATTACATCCTTTCCTTTTCCATCTTTTACTGGTCCCTTGCATTCCCTTTCTCTCAGTGCTATTTTATCTTCATCTTTTCAATACCATCTTGTTGAGCCCAACCCCTCCCCTCCTGCGTGGGTTTGCAATTGATGGCTCGTAAAAGTGCTATGAGATGTCCATTTCTAGTTCATTTGAATACATGTACTTTCTTCTAGTGGACTTGGCCAAACTGCTGTGCTTGATATGCTTGAAGGGCTCTCTGCACCAGTTTTAATATGGCAGAGTAGTTGAGAGGAGGTTCCCAGCCGTGTATGACAAACAGGACACAATGATAGTGTGGATGATTGTGTTTAGATTTATTGCTAATAAAATACCTAAACATTGTCAGTGGTCTAAATAAGAACTCTGTGATCTGTTACAGTGGTTTGTATAATCAGGTTGTGGTCCCGCCTGTTGAGTTGTGAGGATTCAGTGAGACCCTTGTGTTATGGACAGGGCAGACGCGTTTATTAAAGGTTTTAATAATTTATTAAAGAATTCAGCCCGATAGGGGGGTTCGGCGCGGGTCGCCCTCATGCTGCCGCTTTCCGCCGCTCTCTGTGAAGCTGCAGGAAGGTCCTTCCGTCCGTGGCTAGGGTGTAGCTCAGCATGGGTCCCTCTCCCGCCATCAGATGTCCTCAGGAACAGCTTCCAGGATTGCCCCCCGGCGTGCCTCCATGAACGCCTCAGGGATCTTTCCGTACCACTTCCAGGAGCGCCTCCCAGAGTGTCTTAGGAATTCCTCCCGGACTGCCTCTAGGAAACCTCCCGAGCCTCTATCTGTCAGGTCCAGGGTCCAGGCGTCCACGTCCTTTGCATACTTTTAGCTCACGGAGACAGAATAAAATCAGGATCAGGAGGCGCGTCCTCCTCTCCCTTAACTTGGGGAGTCGTTCAGTCTCCCCCGACTTCATAATGGCTCATTATTTTAAGGGTTATAGTCTGTAAAAATACTCCCATGGTGCAAGAGGCTCTCATTTACATGCGCCTCTCTTCTTAGCATGCAGACACGCCCACACTCTCATGTTCTTTGTGCTCGCATGGAGGACATGTGGCTCTCCTGCAGCCAAGCCCGGCGCGTCCAGGCTGTTGCCGTCACCATGGCGCAGCGCGGCAGAGCACGGTGCCGCCCCTCCACCATCTCTCATGGCAGAGCGAGGCCCCATCTCCGCTGCGGGAGCACAGGGCTGTCTCGCTGTCCCAAAGTCATGCCGCCATCGCTGCTCATGGCGGCGGTGTGGAGTGTATAAGTGCGCCAGTGCCTGGCCTGCCAGACACCGCCCCGCTCATCCTGACCGCCAGGCTGCCCCAACCCACAGGAGCCGTGCCCCAGACACAGCGGCGGGCACCGGCACAGAGCCACCAGCCTGCGCAGCAGGCAGGTGAAGAGCCCGGGCGGGCGGCGGCACATCGGGCCACTCAGCTCCTCACCCTCCGCCCTGCCACCGCTCTGATCTGTGGGAGTGGCAGCATGCCAACAATGGGCACTGGCGGTGGCAGTGAATGCCGTCGTAGCCCAAGACTGCCCGGGGCAGGGAGCGCCGCCACACGCGGGGGCCCCCCCCACACCCGGCACCACGCGGGGGGGGAGGCAGGATGTCCTCGGTGATGGCTGATCCCAGCGGCCGGCTTCTCCCGTGCCGCGGCGGGCAGGGAGCGGGAGCAGTCGCCGCCCCGGACAGTTGCCGCAGCAACGGATTGGGGTAGCCGCGTTTGTGAGAATTCGTTTCTCACACTTGCACTTTTTAAATTTCTCTGGGAAGTCTAGGTGCAGCTGGGGCCACTTAGTCTCAGAATTGGCAAACAGATTTGTCTAAAGCAGGTTCAGCTAGGAAAGTATAGGTTTACAATCTTTGACCTTGTAGAATGCAAAATTGCAAGGAAACTTTGTAGCTTCTTTAGGATTTCATCTCCTTATTTGAACAGATACTAGTTGTTTTTTACTCAGCTTTGCAAAAATGAGCGTTCCCTGTCTTTGGGCTGGATGTACCCTGCAGGCATCTCTCCCAGGGTAGGATGGCCTCTTCCCGGGAGCTGCCTGCAGCCTCAGGAGGCCTGTTTGCCCAGTTGGCCAAATCTCCAGCAGCATTTTAAGACCAGAAAACCTTAGGGCGGACCTTTATTTCAATATGCAGGGGATATTTCTCAAGCCTTAATCATTCATTGCTGCTTATTTTGGTAAACTTAGTAATGAACCTGGGACAGACTTTACAGAAGTTTATGTTATTATAAAATTTTGTTAGCATGAAAGAGAATACAAACGGCATATATTCCAGTACATAAAATGCAGTTTAATTGGAAAATATAACAGTGGTCATGATAGAAGTGAAAATTGCTTTATAATCGTATGTTAACTAACATTTTGGGGATAAAGAAGTTTATTCAAATATAATCCATAAGGAAAAGCATCCATGAGTTTTCCTAAAATATCAAGCCAGTCACTGACTCTTCAAGTAAAGGTTCTCAGTGTCTGCTTCCATTAACTCAGGTTTTCTAAAGGTAGATGGTACATACTGCTGTGACCTATTGCTTGTTGTTGACACATTCAACAAGTGTATGAATATATGTAATTCAGTCTTTCCAACTAACTCTAAATATACCATGTTTTTTCTTTACATTTCTTAATGTCACTGATACACTGAGACAGTGCTCAGATTTGACTTCAGTATGTTACACAGGAGTGCTTTATATTATTTAAATCTCGTAAATCCTACTAGTGCGAAGAGGAAGTGCCTCAGAGCCAATCTGATTTTCAAACAAAATGCAGGCATCCTACTCAGAACAAATTACCCTGTGAATATTTATCATTGTAAAGATCGATTAAAAAAGAGATGTCATTTTTCAGAGTTTTATGCGATAGAATGGGAACAACCTGAGCTTGTCACAAGATGAGAGAAATTGCATATCGGTCTTCTACTTCATAAGAGTTACAGCTTTGCCAGAAATACTGGTGGCTTGTTGATGGACCCTTATGAATTAATAGTTGAATTAAAGAAATTATAGTAATTAGCTTTCTCTAGAGAAAAAGATTGCTCCCTGAGTAGTCACCTGGAAGCATCTGGATATTACTCACATTGCTGCTGTCTTGTAATCTACATAAAGAAACAGTACTGGTATTTCCTACACATTTATCTTTATAATACGAATATTGAGCCTCAAATCAGGTACGGAATCTAGAAGTAGTATAACGTGAATGGCACCACATAATGTACGCAAACATTGAGTCTGTCCCTCTGAGACATCATCTTCCCAATTCACCTGAAAGGAATCAGCTGCATTCTCAGGCCAGTAGTGCTATTAAACTGTTGTGAGGTTTGCTTACTTTCCAAACTCTTTAACAGGTATTTCTTCATTATGCAATGCATTTTGGAAAAATTACATTAATTTACTTAAATATTTCCATTGGTCTGATTAGTCGAAGAGTTTTATACATAGGCTTTAGTCTGCTGAGGCTCTGTGTGTGCATAAGTTCATGAATTTGAATAGTTGCAGTCAGTCACAAAAAAGAATCTAAAAGGGGCTATTTGTCCCTAAGTTGTGACAGCTCAGTTGTGAAACTTAGTCTGGTAAGATAAAGGTACTTGAAAGGCTGAAGGTGACCAGTGATCACAGGGAATCTTGGGCAATTATTAATTTCTGTGGTGGAAGGATACCAAATGTGCATTTCAGATTAGACAGTCTATTCATTCCTTTTTTGATTACTTAATGTACAAGCTAGTTGCCTTAGTGAATCAGTGTGAAGAGATGAGCTCTCCATTTTTTCTTCCCAGAGATTTAATATTTTTAATACTGAAAATGGATTTTGTTGATGTAGTAATCTTGTTTCTTTCAATCAACCTGTTGTTCAGCCAGCTGCAGTTTTGAGTAATTACTTAGTGCCAAAAGAGCCACAAATACATGCTTTCCTTCTGACTACAAGGATGTGAATCCCTCAGGGATAACATTAATCTGTAAACCAGACAAAACAATCTGGTTTAACATATTTTAGGTAATTAGTAGAGATATCAATTAGTGATAAGTATTGTAGTCTTTTGACAATCAGTTAAAGTTGGGAATTGAGAAATCAACCTGTGTAAGAACTGCAGCATGGTTTTGTTCTTTTTTTTGTTGACTGCTTTATATTTTCTGTCAATGCAGAGTGTTGTAAATGATCACACTGCAAAAAGTTAAAAAGTTAAAAAATATTCCGTGATAAACTTTCCCACTGGGGTGAGGGTTTGGTTTATCTGGACCCATACAGCCATGGGATCCATCATGAAACCCTGCTGTTACCACGTGGAGAGCAGTGATGCACTGGTATAACACTTCATTCCTGCATATGTTGGTCAAGTTGTTTGGTCTCTACTGCTTTATTTATTGTAGGTAACACTCACCAGTTGTGCTGAGGGCTTTTTGTGTTAACAGAATCACAAGGAAATCATTTTTTGAGTGAGACAGCAGAATGTTTATGTGTGAGCTAAGCATGGATAGTATACGATTGAGCTATCATTTAACATTCCTTGAACACTTAATGTAAAATAAGCATACAGAAAACTAGGAGGAGATTTGGAAGTGACTTGTTTGGAGCATTTTTTGTGGTGAAGTGTGAGTCAGAACAATTTCAAAAGAAATTCTTTATTGCTTAGCTAAATATGTTGCAGTTTTGATAGAAATTTCCTTGTAGCTCTAGCTGACTTGCACAATCTCAGAGATATTTAAAAGAAGTGTCTATAAGGTCTGTGTTGTTTTGGGGATTTATTTCAGATTGACTATTGCCAGCGGACATGTTTAAATTAGAGCTACCCTTAATAAAACTTCAAAATTACCTATTTGTAGTCTATAGTTCCAGTAGTACAATAGTTCTAGTAAAAGTATGGCTCTCATAATACAATAGAGCTCCTTGTTAGAACAAGAGATAGATGGTTGTTTTTTATTATTTTGACATTCAGTGGTACGAGTTTGAGGTAGCTGGATGTCTAATCTATAGGGAATCTAGCTTAATAATTTTAAATATAGCTCTGTATGATGGCATGATTTCATAGTTCTACCCAAGAAAGATCTCTAGTCTTTTTCTCTCTTTACCGATCTCTTTGTTTTTCTTTATACATTCATTGCAGTATTAGATTTTTTTAGTAAAAAAGCTTTTGAGGAATAAAAAAATACCAATTTTCAGGATTTTTGGAAAGGATTCAGCATTTTGGCTCTTCCCCAAAATGCATTTCATACCATGTTTTTTGTGTATTCTTCCTTCTTTTAGAGGGGAACTCTATAATGCTGTGCAGTGACTTCATNNNNAACTCGATAATGCTGTGCAGTGACTTCATCAGAAGACATTAAGAAACACCTTTTGCTGTTCCAGAGTAGCATCTACTCAGAATTTGTAGATGTGTATGTGTGTATGCCTTCAGACTGAAGAGGGAGCTACTCAATGAATGAAGCTTTCTGCCTAAAAACCTCCTAAGTCCCAAATGGCAACCAAGTTCATCTCTTCTCCTAGCGCTGGCTGACTCCAGCCTGGAGCCTGTCCCTCCTCAGTCTGAAAGCTTTCTGTCAATGTTAATGCACTCATACATAAATGCTCAGAAAAATTGCATTAAAGATAATTACCACTACTGTCATACCCTGGAATTCTATCCTGTGGTGTATTTAGCATTAGTTTCTTGGGTGCTCAGCAGGGAGCAGTGGGCATGGAAATTCAGTGGATCAGATTCTGTCTTGTTCTACGCAGCAAGAATAGAATGAATAGAAAAAGAGGGTTGTCTCACTTGTGTGGACTGCCCATCTTTGCACATACTGCATTGCATGTGCTGCTTCTTCCACCGACTACAGAGGATAAGGTACCTATTCTAGGACAGTCACTTTAAGACCTACTTAACCAAAGCTTAGACAAAATAAGGCAGCCTGCATTTAAGGAAGTGGACCCCATTCCATGATTTCTGTATCTCATGCGGTAATTGTGATGATTAATTAGAAGAACAGCAATTGCTTTTATGCTTACTTTGGCTTCTCTAGACTTCAGCAACTATGAAGAGTTAATCCACACACGTTTCAGTCTTAGCTTTGAAATACATAGACCTTTGACCACAACTAAAATATAAGTAAGTGAATGCTGTAATGTTTTCAGAGGATGAAGACTGCTAGGGTAGATAGCTTAAGCCATGCAGATTTCTGGGCGTTGTCTTGTGATTGTTTTGCATTCATAGTGGTGGAGTAATTAGTAAAGCTGCTAATTCCTGCAAAGCCAACAGCAAAACCCTGTTCTAGGTTTGGCAATAGCATTATTGGAGCCTGAAACACTTAAACAAGCTACTTCACAATTTTATCTAACACAGCCAAAGAGTACTGAATAGTTCTTGCCACACTTCTTCACTGATTAAGTGCAAAATAATAGCCTCAGAAAATATATGAAAAATAAATAGTACTTTTAGATTGTTGTGAGAAAAAAAAAACTTCTAAATCTTTCATAACTGTATTGCTTTTAGTTGTTTATACTCAAATCCATTTGCCTTTATAAAGTTTCTATGACCACTTTAAATTGCATTTAGTACTGTGCACAGTGAGAAATACCTTTGGTTCTTGATTTCTTTTTTTCCCTGTGTTACATATGCTGCCACTCAGGAAGGAATGGTACTCGTTTCACTATATTTTAATAATTTTTCCCAGGGAAGTATTTTTGTATGTTGTAAATATGTGTTTGTGATTTTTAAGGCAATGTTAATTATCTTCCAGGATACTTATAGCATTACAAGGTAAGCAGTGGAGGTAATTCAGCAGAGGACTGCCTGTGGGTGAACTCCTGAAGGAGAACCTGTGGGGTGTCTCAGGAGCTGGGGATGTGAGAGGGTCAGTTCCCTCATGCATTGTGTTGCTACAGAAAGTTGGGGTGCCACTGTTACTTTAGCCTATTAAGCTGTTAAAAGTTACCTTTGCCTCTTTAAATGGGCACCCAAAGATACTATTTTATTGTTCAGGTTTTTACTGAATTTTTAGATGTTCCAAATTTCTACCAAGTTCTGCCTTTTTTCTCTGTGGAAAAGCTATCTGACTTCTATGTTCACATGCATTAATGTTTCAGGTTGCTATTTCTTGAGTGCATATTTTATGAATGTGTTGATTTATCAAAGATGTGTAAAGCAGTATTAACTTGCTTCCAAGTCCAGTGAAGGTATATGCAATGTATTTTACTGAAGCAAGCCTAGTGCAAACTTTGGCTAAATAAAAATGTCTCAGCAGCATAAAATATTAATTATATGTTGAACTACAGAAAATAAAGGCTCTTTGAGAAGTCACATGCTCTATATTGCCAGGCCTTTAACTGAATCAGGTATGTTATAAGGTGTCTCTGTCCAGATGGATGTTGAAAACACCAGGTGACGGAAACTGCACGACGTGTTTCCCTGGTTACTCTGTGCCACTGCTGTTTTGGGGAAATACTCACTCTCCAGTGGTTGCATTTTTGCAAATACCTTCCCGTAGTTTAAGCTTCTGTCTTAAGTTATTCCTTCTTAGCTCTGCACGTTTGAATCCTTGTGTTCAGCCCCCTCAGGGCAGCTTGAAGAGCAGTTCAGTAAACGAATTCTGCAAACCTTGTGTGTGTACTGGTCAGCTTAGCGGGGTTTTTTCCAGCTCTATGTGGGTTAATGTGTATGTGCACTCTGTTTGTATCATACTCTATGATTGTGTACACATTAAAAAGATGGTTGGGTGTCTGTATTTTCATTAGAATATCTGTTGAGGAAAATGTTCTATTGCAAACATCAGTCAAAAATTATGTGGATTGGGGCAGTCTTAGGAGAATTTTATGTCTATGAAATAAATTGGTACTTTGTGGTATATATGATCTTCTGTAAGTTTTAAGTAATTTTAAGTGAATTCCCAAATAATTGCAACATGATGAAATTCCATTGTGGTGTATATAAAAATGAACTTGACTGCATCCTAGAATATTTAGTCCAAGACTGTTTCTGGTCAGTGATAGTTCAGATGCTTTTTAGCTGCTGAGAATCTCAAGAGGAGCTGGTTCACCAGAGATGTGGTTGTGTGCATCTGCGTGAGTGTAACGTAGCAGGAAGAGGAAAGAATCTGCAGAATAAGAACAGCACGGGCTTTCCATTGTGCAAATCATCGTAACAGAATGAGACTATTTAGTGTTATAAATTAGAGGTCAAAAAAATGTCTGTTGCCTTGCAAATTA
>WEIT01033649.1:0-21430 GCA_013389985.1 Dryoscopus gambensis | reverse complement strand
GGGACGCTGGTGTTAGGATAGCGCAATCTGTCTATATGGTATCAATAAAATGCAGCCTGTACATGAAACATATATTGGACTATTTGGAATCATTTAGATTTTGCTTAGGGACTTCTGGAAGTATATAAGACAGGGGGCTGCCAAATGTCAGCCTTCAGTGGAGTTGTCATGGTTTTTGCTGAAAATAAGGTAGCACTGAGAGTGCAAATACCTCCTATCTTTTTTTAGAGCATCTGGTATTCAGTAGAGTAGAAGATCAGACATCATGATCCTTAGCATGATTTAAGTGATATATGTGAAGACATTTAGGTGAAGTGAGCATGTTTTGAGGGTAGTAACAGAGAGTAATCAGAATCTAATGTGTGTGAACTAGAGACTGACGGTGAAACTTGTGGTCTGCAGAGAGCAAGCAGAAAGCTTTGCGGAGTGAGAATCCAGTGCACTGCTCAGCAGTGCTGCTTTTATGGTAGGAATAATAGGAGCAAAACAAGAATATAATAATCTCCATAGGAATTGTACTGATCTTTTGAAGATTTAGAAGAAGTACTTTTTTCAGGACCACTCTTAAGGCAACCCTAGATCTTTGAATTTTTGTGTCATTTATTCATTCACTATCATTGCATACAATGAAAAAAGAAAAAAAAGCAGCATATTTGAATTAGAAGGAAAAATAACCCAAACACAGAAGATATTTCTTTGTAGGTTGACAGCCAGTTTTTGTGCCATGATTGTTTTGGCTCTTTTTTGAGAAGTAACTGCTATTATGCCTAGTTTATTTTATGCCTCCTGCCACTGCAGACTCTTCCTCTGATTAAGGGACTAACATCTACTGTGAGATCCTTTTCTTTCTTCTCCATTACCCATGACTTAATCAATTTTGGACTGTGCCAAACACACCACAGTGCAGAATAATTCATAACATTTGCTATATTTGACAGCAGTAAGGTTTATATTATTGGTTTTGTAATTTATTTACACATCTCACCTAGCTAATAGCAAGAGCCTGTTAAGTCTATTAAGATGTTTACCAATGCTTCCTTCAGTTTATTTCTTTGCAATTACAATTCTAACACAATTATTACAAATAAACATGTCTCTAAACAAAAAAAAACATTGTAATCATTACCCTGTTAGTTTATTTTCCAGTTGAATCTTGAATTCAAAATTAATTTGGGTGGAACAGGTAGTACTCATATATCCTCCTTCAGTTCAGTATGAATTCATGCAAAGTGAGAAGCTGAGTTTACTTATATTGCCCAGCAATCCTTACACAAAATTACTGGCATTATTTAAGGCCGCCCTAGGCAAAAGATTTGACTACCTAGTAGAAGTACAGAAGACTGGATGCTTTGGTAAAGAATACTTGTATTTATGAAACAAAAATTCCATTCTGTTTGATGATCTTTTGCACATAGAAAAAATCCCGAGCATACAGTAGAAAGCATGTTCCAGTAGCATAAGGAATGATGTGATGCACTTCAGAATTTTACTGATACTATGCCCACAATACTTTATGTTCTATAAAATAGTTTTGGAGCTGATTCATCATTAAGATTGTAGAGTTATATCTACGCTACTAGCTTTTCACACAGAAAAATGGAGCTTTGGAGAAAAAAGGATTATTTCTTCATCATGTCTGTTTGTCTTAGGTGTATTGCAGATATACATCTGCTAGCAGGTGAAGGAGTAAAGCATTAGAAAATGTTCCTGAACTATGAATAAAACCAGTGACTTTATTAATAGAATATATTTATTAACATTCTGCTATGAAAAAGTTTAATTTTTAACCATCTGTATTTATGACAATTCATATACGTGAGAAGCTTTCTAAAATGAGGAATAGCTCTTGCTTGTAGTGCAAAAGGCAACACAAGGTGGCCATTTAAGGGTAAGTTTGATCTCAGGTTCTCTCCAAGGAGTGTCACATTGCCTGCATTGCCAAATACTTACAAGACAATTCAGGGTGATACCCGTACCCAGGGGTATCAGGGTCTCTTCCCTTTTGCTTGCAACAAGCATACAAGTGAGCAGTGAAAGATCAGTCTATTTACCTAGTCTGTCTCTCCAGCTAATTTTTCACGTGTACCTCTCTTGTTGCTTCTACAACTTTCTCTCAGGGTGTCCGCTTTAATCTGCCTGATTTGTATCCCTTCAAAACACTTCTGATTGTCCTTTCTTAGAGTTTGACCTGTGATTTTTAGCAGGTTATGTTTCTCTCTTCAGATCTCTTCATAGCATTTTCTACATTCTGCCACCCACCCAGCCATTCATCATTTGTTACTGAGATGTCATCTCCCAGCTAAGATCTGCCTGCTGAGCCAGCCCTCATCACTCTTCCTGAAGATCCTCAAGGAGAAACGTCTTTGCTCCTCTCATGTGGTTGTCCTCCATGATAGCACCTGTAAATTGCATTCGTCAGTGTCATATTAGAAAAGAACTCTTACAAATAAGGCTGTTTCTTTAAAATTTCTCTTTCCTGATGCTTAATATTGAAGGTTTAAGAGGAAAAACAGTGTATAAACTGGCACTGAGAGGAAAGCTGGTGATGTTTGCTAGAGCCAGCTGGGATTGGCTCTGCTGGACAGGGAGGAAGCTTCTGGCAGTTTCTCACAGAAGCCATCCCTGTAGCCCCCCCCCCACTACACAAACCTGCCCATGCAAACCCAATAAATACTGTAATAAGTATATAAACATAGTATGACTGGGCCTCTCCTTTCTTTAAACTGTAGTACTGAAGAGTCTAGTAGGGGTATGTTCATTGCTCAGATACCACTTTTTGGTTGGGATTTTGCATAATAGGAAAAACAGGCAAGGAAAACCGGGGGAAGGATTACTCCATGTTCACTGAAAAGTCATGCATTTTTCTTGTCTTATTCCCACTGTTTTCCTAATGGTGTATTTCTAAATCTAAGCATATTTAGTGGAATCTGAATCTCAGAAGAGCCCTTTCATCCTACAAATGAGAATGTGTTCGCACAATGCTGTGAATCATGGGCGGGTTTCGTAGTGTTGGATCTAGTGCTGTACTTGTCTGTAGAGAAATTCATGATCCAGTCCTGGCCCTATTTGTAAGCATTAAGGATGTGGCTTCAAAAGATACCTGCTCATCTGCATCCTTAATTTCAGGATGAATTAAGAACTTAAACATCTTTAAAATCCAGGGTTAAGTTAATTTTTCCTTAAACGTGTCATTTTTAGAACATATCTCTATTGTTTTTATATTTCTCTTTAAGTTAGGGTTTTCACAGCACGTTTTATGCTGATCCTGTGGCATACAATTGTTACAGCTGCTGACACACAAGTAAAAAAGTCTGCTCCAGTTTCATGATGTTTTTTGTTTAACCCGTTCTGCACTGCTACTGATTTGATTGTGTTAGTGAAATGTTTCTATGGACTTGTTACAAAAAGCTTTCTCAGATGCTTCCTTTAATAAAATCATAATTTCTCCTGAAACATTTATTTTCAAATTCACTTATGAGAAGTTACATTATTCCAAGATTTTCAGTTAACTACATGAATAATTGCTCCATTTTTTGTTTGCAGATATTGGAATCTGTCTTCATATTATAATGATAGCCTAGCCTTTAGTTTGTGTGCAGGAGTTTTAATTGGTAGAGATGTTTTCTATAGCAGCATGCATCTTCTGAAATAGAGCAGTGCACATCTTTTGATTAATGTGGGCTAAGTCACTGGAATGTTCATGGTGACAGCATCAATTTCTAGGCAGAAAAGCTAAAAAGAATGCAGAAAGAATAGCAATCCTGTTATTATCACGTCACTTTATTTGTATGTTAATATTTCAAAATCTAGATTTTTGCTTACCAATATGCTATTCAAATAGTATTTTAAATTAGCAAGTTGCTGATGTTTTTTTTGGTTTGATTAAATAATGATTTTTTTCCCCCCGCACTTACCTAAAATACTGGTAGGTAGATGCATGGATTCAAATGTAACATGACTTTTTTTCCCCTACAAAAGTTGATATAAATCAATTTTATTGAAAATTCCTTTCATGTCTGTCTGTGTAATTTCAATTGTAGAAGTATTTTTAAAGGAGGACACTTACTGTGTGTGTTGCTTGACTTGGACGTCTTGGACTTTCTAGAATACCCTAGGAAATACTAAGTGGCATTTAACATGTAGCCTATGCTTAAACTCTCTATTTATATGGAGTTTATTTATCCCTTTACTTTTTATTTTTAAACTTTGATATGTAAAGTCCCTAAGAAGAGGCTGTTATGTATTTAGGTAGATAGGAAAATTAATATTTGAAATTAATATTTTAAAGTGTGCTTAATCAGTGAGATGGTCTGTCTTAGCCCCATTTCTCTTTTAGCTCACATTCAGAAGCAATTCTGTTCTTCCTCTCTGATATCCCTTCTTATTCTCTACCTTAATGTAGTCTTCAGATTTGTTCCCTTGATTTCTCATGTGCTGCCTAATAACTTACTGTTGAAGATTGATGAAGCGTGACACGAACTTTCGTCCTTCTTCTCCTTTATATTTTTTGTTTGTTGGTTACTTTGGTTGACCCTGTCATCCCTTTTCTTGTTTTTCTGCTTCGTATTTCCTTTAGTGTCTCCTGGCCATCTCTTGACACCTTTCTCTCCAGACTTCCAGGTTCCTTGCCTTCTAGCTTCATTCTGGCTTACTCCTTTTCTAGAAATATTTTATAATGGAAAATGAGCTGTATCTATAGTGTCTAATGCCATGTCTTCTACAATGTTTTGGAAGCAGTCAGAATACTTAGTTTTGCTTTCTGGAATTAAAGAAAATGTTTTTCAGCCAAGAAAAGAGTGTAATCCATTAAAGGTTTCAGAAGAAAATAAAAGTGCAGATATAAGTTTCTGTTTCTTGTCTATTCTGCCCCTCTTTTTTGTTTGTTTAGTGTTTTAATTATTTAGTTACTTTTCTTTTGAGATTGCTGTTTTTGTAGATGCATGAAAAGACACATATCCTTTCTTTGAAGCATCCTTTTAAACAAATACTTTTAAAATGGACATTATACTCCCATCTGGGTAGCCATGAAGCTATGTGTGGGCAAGAACTGACATGCCCCAGTGATTATCCACAATTTTACCTCTCTTACAAGAGCATGTAGTGACAGGACAAGGTACGATGGCTTCAAACTGAAAGAGAGTAGGTTTAGATTATGTATTAGGAAGAAATTCTTTACTGAGGGTGAGCGTGGTAAGGCACTGTCCCAGATTACTCAGGGAAGTTGTGGATACCCCATGCCTGGAAATGCTCAAGGCCAGGCTGGATGGCGTTCTGAGCAGCCTGATCTTGTGGAAGGTGTCCCTGCCCACAGCAGGGGGGTTGGAACAACATGATCTTTGAGGTCCCTTCCAACCCTTAATATTTTGTGATTATTTCCAGTACTAAGAACGCTGTGTATTTTCTGACTGAAACTAAATTCTATCTTATATTTTCATTATTCCATAAAATTGAAATTATGGATATATGAGTGCCATCAGCTGTTGCTATTGATGGCATCCTAAAACAAAGGGAAAGCTGTAGGATTTTTATCAGCATTAAAAAAACACCAGCATTGAAAACACCCCAGCATTATACATACCAAGACCTGACGGAGTTTTTTTTTGTATGAAATGGTTAAAACTTGTTGAGAAAAGAAGCACTTCCACAAAAATATTAAATTCCTTATTAGCTCAGCATCAAGTTGCAGTTCTTGTGTTATGGGTTGAGTCTGAGCAGACCTGTTCTGCAGTGAAACAGATGGTCTTGTGACACGGTGTACTCCTGGAAATTTTCTTCTTCCTTGAGAACGATCCTGTGGCATTTTATGAACTTGAGAGGCTGTTTCCTGTGCTACTCAAGGCAGCTGACAAACCCTTCAGCGTGCTTGAATCAGTGTGGGTTTGTCCAAGTTCTTTCTTTGCCCTGTACTCCCTTCAGCACAAATTGACAGATTTTTACTTTTTTCTACCAGCTGCTGAGATGGTTGGCTAGAGACATGTAACTAAATGAAAAGGCTTGTTAGTCCGAGACATAAAATTCAGGCAAATGGAGCAATTAACATTTTCATTGTGAATTGTATTTTTTCCTGTTTTTTAAATATTTCGTGATTCCTAATCTGCAGCAGCATAAACAGTTTCATCTGGACATGGTTAATTAGGATGATTGTTGTGAAGCAGGACAGTTCTCAAATGTGGCTGGTCTTAGAGATCTCACTACTGTTTCACCAGAGCTAGGAGAAGGAGTTTTTTGTTTGCCTGTTACTGAACAGTTATAGCGAGGTAAACTGTGAAGTTGATATATAAGGTAGGAGACAGGAAAGAAGAAAAAGATGTTCCCAGATACACAAGAGTATAATAGGCATTTTTGTTTGCTTGATGATTCTAAGTAAGGCAATTGCTCTTTTCCACAGAATCAAGGCCTACCTGCCAGTTACCTTAATGGAAGGAACGAATTGCTCCTAAGAAAAACAGGGCATACACCAAATTTGTGTGGCTTTCTGGGTAACAAGATCACCAACATTCAAATTGGTGAACAAAACAAGCTGAAAGGTACTTACACATTTTAGATGAAATTTAATGTCTCTGTTTACTTAGAATCATAGAGGTCTTTCCCAACCTTAGTTATTCTGTGATTCTAAGATTGAGTCCATTAACCAGCACTGCCAAGTCTACCTCTAAAGCATGTCCTTAAGTACCACAACCATGTGTTTTTTTGAACACTTCAGGGATGGTGACTTCACCACTTCCTGGGCAACCTGTTCCAATGCTTCACCCTTTCAGTGCAGACATTTTTCCTAATACTGATCTAGACCTCCCCTGGCACAACATCCTGTTGTCCCTATCTGTTATTACATGGGAAAAAAGATGCATGCACACCTGTGTACACCCTCCTTTGAGGTGGTAGTAGAGAGCAATAAGGTCTTTCCTGATCCTCCTTTTCTTCAGGCTAAATAATCCCAGGTCCCTCAGCTGCTCCTCATAAGAACAGTGCTCCAAATTAATTTTCAGAATTATATTGTAGGTCTTTATCCTGTTTGCACAAGTATTCATTGGGTTCATAGTGCTTTACTGGGATGCAATACATATTCCCTAAACACTTTAATGATAGATATGCTAGTAAGGAGAGGATAATGAAGAGCCTGCATAGTGGCAGCCTATGGACTCCTATGTCAGAAATAATTTTATTACATTCCTTCTCAGTCATGTAATCTGTGCTTCTCCATTTTTCAGGTATTAGGTTTTACAAATTATAGGGCAAAATGACTACTGGGATGACTTACGGTAATTTTAAGAAAAGTTTTCCAAGGAAATACAGTTAGTTGGTACAACTAAATGGTCTTTTGGCTGCGAGGCTCTTTTTCCCCAGTATTTTCTAAACATGTCAGCTAATTTCAAATTTATAGGAAATAGAAATTCGTTAGTTACTCTCTTACCGTTTTGTGGTAGTGACAAGGTAGAAGCGATGCCTGATGTCAGGTATTTGGAAAAGAGTCATAATACTCCTTAGTCTTCTGGGAATGCTGGTGCCCAGAAAAACTGTTGTCTCCCACAGAACTGGTCCCAGTCTTTTGCACACTGATAATACAGCGAGGTGCACTGGGCTTGAGGAGTGAACTCCTAAGTCTGGCACAGACTTATGCCAGCCTTTCTATCCCCTGAGCTAGGAACTGCCTTGGAAGTGGGTGCCATTGCTTTGACTTCAAATGATGAAAAGCCATCCGTGGGAGCTGAGAATATATTTGGTTTTATGGTATGTTGCTGTTATAACTGCAGGACTTTGGCATTAAGAAAAAGAAATGCATCTCTTTGACAGGGTGAAAAAATGATACTTGGCCATTTCGGCCAGTGTGGGGTCTTCCAGCCAGCTGGAGTTAAGAATATTATGCCTAGATATCATTTATGGATATCCACTTGTGTAAGGGCTCAGCAAGGATTCAGACTCATTCCTGCACTGTAACAAATTAAGCAGCTTTGTAGATTCATCACAAGCAGGTTTCACTGTTCGTGGGAGCTCCTCAGGTTGCTTGTTTCCTGGCAGCACTCCTGCTTACTCTGGATTCAATTTCATATAACTGGTATTTGTTAGTGATCCTGTCTGTGATACTTTTTTTTTTAAAATTGAATAAGAAGCAAAGGATCTGGTGAAGAAAAAAGGGACACTTCCCTTCACTGATTTTTAGATATATGCCAGAAGCATACACTGTACTCACACTATTTGAAAACATTATCCCAGGCCCCTTTATTCCCCCTTGACAAGATAACAGGCTTTGATGAAGTGGGTTGCAGACAGGTCAAACATGTCTTCTTCACCTTTTAAAATTGATTTCTAGATATGTTGTTGGAGGAATCGAAGGATATGTGCAGGAAAGGAAACAAGTCTCCTTGACATCAGTATGTTTTAATTTAGTGCTGTGGCCTCTACAATGAAAAGAAGTATTCTTAAAGCAAGGTGACAAATCTGTGAAAAACATGCATCTTGTTTGCCACAGAATCAGCTGTGATACCACTCTTGGATGAGTTTCAATTCCTTGTGTCAAATAACCCAGAGGAATGAAATCACATTACCTGATGTTAATGTGGTTTCTTTCTGATGAATACAAGTTCACTTGCTTGAAATCTTCTTTGTTGCCATAGACTATCCTATTTCCAGGCAGGACAGAGGTTTCCTGCTTTTTGTTGAAGAGTTTGCAGATTCCTGGTTTATATCGAGTTGTAAGAATGTCCCTAATCTTGCCTCAGTTGCCAAATGCTCTTTCTTGCATAAATAAATCACAGCCAACAACACTCAGGGACACTTAACAAAAACTAACATGTAGTTTGCTCCTACTTCTGATGTGGTTACTGGACTGGTTTCTGTATCCTTCTGTTATGGCCATTTCATTAAATGGAATAGGCCCAAGCGTTGGCACCTTGTTCACATGTCCCTGTCACGTCTGCAGATCAGTAGGTGCGCATCCAGTACTTAGACATGGCCTGAAGTGCAGTATGAATAAGGAAAACCTACTGAGTGTGTTGTGAGCACAAGTGTGTTCTGTCAAAGCCATTGAAAAATCAAATGCAGAAAAATCCGCAGGAGGCTCTGCAATAAGATCTCCTCAGGTTATTAAAATGTCTTTAATTTTACACATTTTCTTCATTTCAGCTTCTTTTGATTTTGCTGCACGTTTACAAGTGTGTTAATTCATGTTGCTGCATGAGCCATATATTTTTAGATATTGCAGACAATTGCTCCTGAAGAGGCAGTACAGGAAGGCTGACAGTCTTTTTAGTGTGTGCTACTGATCCTCTGGAGCAAGGATCTCTTTGTACAGACTTCCAAGGGGAGGCTTAAAGCAAAGATATGCTCTCCAGTGGGTTTTGGAGTGAAGGCTTATGTATCATTCTGCTGTTTAGATATCACTAGTTTACTCCTTCAATTTAAATATGAGTTTATCAAAAAGTTCTTATTTGTAACTGTTGCTCTCAGTCTGAAGTAAGATAAAGTAAAATGTATTGCAGCTGAAGCAGATGAGTCATCTTCCATTGTGATAGGAAATGGTGTGATCTTTTGGATGAACTAGGAAATCCTGATAACATACAGTGAATCTCTGAACTTGACATTTGGCTTAATGTGTATGTTGGCTACATGGTCTTAATGAGCACCTGGATATAACTTTTCTGTATATGAAGTCTTTGGTGATGAAACAATGAACGTTTAAGAGATAATGTCATTGTAGAAAGGTACAAATAATCATTCATATCAACACTGAATCTTTTGTTTCCTTCTTCTGTGCTTTTTTACCAGTTATGAACAAAAAGTTTGGGTGTTTTATATATAACAATTTGTTTTATATATGACTATATATTCACACACAATATTTTCCTGCCTGTAAAGCAGTCAGAGCCATTCTTTGCTGACAGAGCACACTAGGAAGCAAAGGTCAGACTCTGAGACTCTAAATCTCTCCCACCTCCCAGCAATTCCTTGCATTTACCTGGGGTTACATCATCTCTTCTGAACTTCAGTTTCCTGTCAGTCTTTCAGACACAGATAACTTTCTGAGCCCAAGATCTGAAGTAACATCCTAAATGGAAACTACTGTTTTGAAGGTTTGTAGACTCCTTTCAAATACTTTGGTAACTGTCTGAGCAGAGATTATTAGCTCATTAGTAGTATTTCTAACTGGAAAACTGGGAGAGGTCAGTGAGAAGTCTGAACTTCAAGCAAAACTTTACACTGGTTCTTAACTTCTGTATATTCTTAACTTTCAATATTGTGAAATTCTAGACATGAGTCTTATTCCGTAGCTGTTCTACCTCACAGTACAGAAAAATCTGAAAAAGGCTAAGAGCAGAAAGGAAAAAAATGCCTGCTGGTTCTTATCTCTGTCTTGCTCTGAGGACAGAATAGCAGACATTATTATCACTAATAAGTTCTAGGACTGAAGAGATTAAAAGAAACTTTCCAGAAACTGTGAAGAGACAGAAAAGCTTCCTTTTGTCTGGTTACTCCAGCTGGGTAGAGCAACCCACTCAAGAATACTAACAGCTTTCAGATAGTCAGGGATAGGTAGTGAATATGTCACTGGTGGACTTACCTGCAATTTCAGTGATTGATTCATCTTTCACCCCTACTTACCTGTGCTGCACCACACAATATGTACCACGGCACTGATGTTTTCTCTTCAGATTAATCTGTGAGAACACTTCAGTGTGTCCTGAAGTGCCTTGTTGAATGTACTTTTACACAGTAGAAACTACAAAAATCTTTGGCAAAAAGCTACTTTCCTTTTCTTACATGTCATAGCAACACAGTTTTCTAGGGTGTTAAATTCAAGGACACCTAGAGATATGTTCACAAATAAATACACTTGAGATGTTTTTGTTGGTTTTTGCTTTATTTTTTACTTGTCCGAGTAAATCTTGCTCTCTATTTCTTCTTTTTATGAGTAGTCTCATTCTCAGATGAAAGAAACTCAGGATTAAATAAAAAATATTCCAGTAACTTTCAAGTTTGCCTTTTATCCAGCTGATGGCATGTTCATAATACAGTCTAAGCTGCTCTGAAGGTAAGAGGTAAGAAAGGAGAAGTGTACTGGGAGCTATTTAGTGAACTGCACACCATAGTTAAAGCAATAAAACAGCTGCCAACATCAGACTTTCAACACAGCCTATGCAGGTTAACTCCCCAAATGTATTTTTGACTTCAAAGACACTTTTGAAAGAACTTTAGTCTTTAAAATCGTACCCAGTGTCTTGCGCTCTTTTTAATAATTTGGTAAAAAATATATTTAATCAATGTTGTAATTGTTCGGTCCTTTTAATAATCCTTTTATAATCTTAGTAATAGTCCTTTTTTTTTTCCAAAGCAAGAAAAAAACCTGTATCTTTAAGCTAACATTTTTGTCACTCTTCACATATTATCCAGAACTCTATTAGTAAGTCATCACATTCAAAATGCATCCCAGATCTTTTCTTTATACTGCAGTTGCTGATGCTGACCTTAAGATTGCTGTTGGTTATTTTTACTGAGGTGAGAAAGACTCCCTCAATTTCCTGCAGCAAATTTCATCATAAATAGTATTTTTTTTGTCATTACAGTTGGTATATATCTAGAATTACATGGGATAGTGTATCAAGGAGTTATTCAGCAACTGAACTAGGATTATATGGACTACTGTCTTGTGGAACTACTTGGCAATCAGACTTCAAACTCTCCATGGAAAGCTATGCATCTGAGCAGACGTTTATAAATTTAGTAAGAACTAATATTTCCATTTAATGACTTTTCTAGTTATTTAACACTACTAGTATTGTCTTTATAGCTTTTTTAATCTATACTGATCTAGGTGTAGGTCAGTAAATGGATACATTAGATAATTACTTTTCTACCAGTAGTGTAATTTGGACATGAAACTACCCTGTGGCATACCTTTTCAAGCTGCTGATTACACGATGGGTAGAGCCAAAGTAGTAATCAGGCAGTAAAAATCAGTTGCCAGTATAGAGAGGGGGGTGGAAATCTAAGTTTTTGCACACTTTAATTTTCTCTTTTGTTTTCTTGTTAATTCTCTCTGGTTTTCATTTAATTAGGAATATGAAGCTCTTTATATTTTTAATTACTTTTCTACCTATATTAGTACATATTGTTAGAAAAAGTTTGCTAAGGATATCGGGCTTATGCAATCATGCTGTTTCTGTCTTCTTATTTTTTCTGCAGTAATATTTAAATCTTTTGGATAAGTTCCAGAAATCTGACAGACAAGGCTAAGTCTGAAATTTACTGCATTTATAGGATCCTAGGGTAGTTCACATGTCAAGGGCCTTGGGAGATCTCTAGTGCAACGTCCTGCTCAAAGCAGGGCCAGCCAAGGGTTCAGACCAGGTTTATCAGGGATTTGTCTAGATGGAACCTGCAATCTTCCAGTGGAGGAGATGGTATAGCATATCTGGACCACCTGCAGCACTGCTGGGCTGTATTGGGAAAACTTTTCCTTATACACAGTCCAAACCATTCTATTTTCACCTTTTACCTATTTTCTCTCATCCCTGTTTCACACTGAAAGAAGAAGAGCCTGACTGTGGGAACATCAGCGTTGCTGAGTGACGCTGTTTGCTGAGCTGCCCAAGGCTGCACAGCGTCCTGCTGCAAAGGTGCCCTTGGCAGAAGCACAGCAGCCGCTTCTAGGACAGTGCTGGCTCCTCTGCTAGGAGCAAGCCCCAAACCAAGATGTGTAAAAGCACCGGCGAAGGTAAAGGACGAGGGAGGGGTCTTCTGTATGCTTTCCAATCCTTTAATGCCGGTGAAAGTCCCAGGGACAAAAGACAAGGGATCAGGGCGAACACAGAGTTTTATATGGGGGGTGGAGAGGGGTGGAACAGAGGGAAATAACCAATGGGGCTTGACTGAGGAGGCGGAGACAACAGGAATAACCAATGGGGATAACTTAGGGGAGGGAATTATATGAATCATCTAATGGGACATCAAAGAAAAGTGAACTTTCTAGAACTAATACCTAAGCAATTAAGGGGAATGCATAAACATGAACTTACACATAAAAGTGGGTGGAGGATTCCTAAGCCAAGAACTTTGGACACCACTGGGAATGTGTGAACCTGCTGTAACTGAGGGGTGAGGGTTAAGCCTCTGTGTTCTTGAGGCCTGCCCACCAGTCTTTGAACTGTGTGGCTGCAGTGGCCACCACCACATGCACTGCAACAGCTGAGGTGCTGTTAGATCCCTCAGAGCTGTCTCTTAACCACAATAAACAGGCTCAGTTCTCTCAGCCTATTCTCACAGGACAGGTGCTCCAGCTCTGACCACCATGAGTGGCCTCCACCTTCTCTGATCCATTTCTTCAATATCTTTCCGGGTCTGGGGAAGAGAGGGGGTATATCTGGCCCCAGTGTTACACATACATGCTGTCTAATGAGTATTTGCTAAAGAATATGGTCACTTTTCTACATTTTCTCTATGTCCTATGAAATAGGCAGCCTGATAGACGATAATGATAGTAAAATCCCACAATAAAAAATACTTGCATTATGAATTAAACTTTTAATGGACCCTGTATTTTCAGGTGTGCCCAAATTGAAAAGACCTTCAGTGCATTATGGGACATCACAGAATCTAATCATAATGGAAGAATCTGTAAAAGACTTGATTTTATCAATATGAATGCTTTCAGCAGTTCCCCCCTATAATTACATGTTATACATAAAAGTATTTTTTTGTTTTCAATCTGTAACATGACAAATAGATGCTTTCCCCTCCTGAGAAACACTAAATACCCATTTTTGTTCCTTTCTCATACTGTGTCTGATTTTGCATGTCTCTGTCATTCCTTTTTGACTTGTCTTTCAGAATTCTTTCTGAATATTATTTTACTAGCCACGTTTCTTGCTTGAGAGCCAAGGTGATTCAGTTAAAGTTAATACAGCAACAAAGCTTTTGGTGATTTTGAGTGTAGACAAATTCAGTTTATATCTGTCTACAACAGATGACATGAACATGTAGATTTGACCCACAATTATCTAACAGGTATTAAATTTATCACTGGCAGAGGTATTGCCTTACTTGTGTCTGATGTAATAAGAATTACTCCCTTATCTTCCCTGAATCACCCCAACTAGCTGTGTGAGTTAATGAGTATGTGTACATAAAGGAAGGTTTTTAATACAACACATGAGTGTGTTTTTGGGTGAATATAGTGAGCCAGTGGCTAATTTTTCAGTGCTCATGGCTGATTGTATTGTCCTTATAACCCCTCCCAACTCCTGTTAGACGCTCCATGTTTTTACTTTTAAATTACCAGTTCTTAGGGGTTTGGATGTCGTTACTGAAAGCTTCTTAGGATGTTCCCCTCTCATGAATTAACTTCATTTTAATTTGTCCAACTGGTTTTATTGAGCCTCTGCCTTTTTTTTTTCCTGATTCAAAATCCAATAGCCCTGTTTTCAATTAAAATGTAATGCCTTAGAAAACGAGCCTTCATGTAAGTTTTTAGTATTTTCTGTTTCTAAAAATATGCTGGGATTTTTGTTAACACCACTGTAGGTATTCACTGTTGCAGCTGTGTAATTTTGTAGTGAAGTTTAAATTTTAAAAGCTTTCTCTAAATTAGAGCTGTCAGTGATCTAGTGATTGTTATTTTTAAGTGGCATTGTCTCATTCTTCCTCTTGCAGTTCAAACATTCTTTCATTAACCTGCAGAAAAAGTGTACTCAAAGTACTAGATAAGCTTGATATGCATAATAGCGCATGCAAGAAGTTGGTGATGCTCCCATTCTGGAAATCATTCCCATCAATAGAAACATACGATTTTTTCAGAGGGCCTGACCTTGTTAACAGCAGCCCATGATTCTTGATTGAAGCAGTGCCAGTACTGTAAATGCAAAGGCAAGAAAAGCCAGATAGGTAAGGTGCAAGATAGGCTGCAGATTTCCTTTAAGTGGGAGGCAAGTGTTGACAGCAGAAAGGATTGTGTAGATTTAAATTTTTTTGGTGGGTTGGACAGACTGACAAGAAGAACATTATTTTTTGAAGAGTTTTGACATGACTCTTAAGTGTAGCAAAAGGATGTTTTTACTGTGGGATGCCTAATTTTAATAGAAAAAATACATTCATGAGAGAAGTTTTGTAATAGGTGTCAAGGGCTTTGAAGAGAAGTATAATTAACATCATTTTATTGGCACTGTAAGAGTAAAGCAGAGAATACTGAAAAAGAGCTACTAACTTAGCTTACCATTTTATAAATCCATGAGGGAAGAAGAAGCTACTCCCCTCAAAAAAAAATCCACATAAGCGGGCTAAGAATATTTCCAGAATTTTACAGCTCAGTGTCTGGAGATAGCTGAAGATAAATTTTCATAGGGAATAATATCTCTCAAAAGATATAGGTAGAAATGTCTTTTTGACTCTGATACTTCTCTAGTGGGGACCTCTTTTTGCATGAATGAAATATGCATGTTTTCTTCCAATTAAGAGGGATGAGACATATGTGTATTGTACAGAAGCAAGTGCAAGAGTACTGTGTTAATGGTAAATGGCAAAAATGAGGCATGTTTGCGCGCTGATACTAGAGGAGGTAGTTGAATAGCTCTGTGTCTCTCTGCTTTAATTCAGTTAGCTCAGAGCAAAAGTGAGTGGAAAATATATGCAGTTTCTTCTTGAAATGCTTTATTTTCTCTTTTTATCTGAGATCAGTGATGCAGAAAAAGTACCACTAAGACCCTTGTGTTTGCATGCTGTTGATTATGGACATTCTATTTCCACTGGTGTAGTGGATTGATGTTGGCTGTATGCCAGGCACCCATGAAAGCTGCTCACTCACTCTCCTCTACAACTGGGCAGAGGAGAGAAAATTTAACAAAAGGTTTATGGGTTGAGATAAGGACCAGGAGAAAACACTCATCAATTACCATCAAGGGCAAAATAGGCTCAAGTTAGAGATATAAAGTGAATTTATTGCTAACAAAATCAGAGCAGGATAACGAGAAGTAAAATAAAACCCTAAAAACGCCTTCCCCCCACTCTGCCCTGCCTCCTTCCCAGCTGTACCTCCTACCCCAGTGGCGCAAGGAGACAGGGTATGGGGGTTATGGTCAGTTCATCACCCGTAGCTTCTCCCATTGCTCAGGGACAGGAGTCCTTCCCCTCCTGCACCATAGGGTCCCTCCCATGGGAGACAGTTCTCCCCAAACTTCTCCAGCATGAGTCCATTTCTCAAGAAGCAGCTCTCTGTGAACTTCTGCAATGTGAGCTCATCCCATGGGCAACAATCTCCCTCAAACTGCTGCTGCATGGCTCACTCTTCCACTAGGTGCAGTCCTTCAAGGACAGGCTGCTCCAGCATGGGTCCCTCTCACTCACCTTGGGTCTCCCATGTGGTCACAGCCTCCTCTCAAGCATCCACCTGTTCTGGTCTGGGGCTCCTCCATGGGTTGCAGGTGGATCTCTGCATCCCCATGGATCATCATAGGCTGCAGGGGGACAGCCTGCTTCACCATGGTCTTCACCACAGGCTGCAGGGGAATCTTGGCTCTTGTGCCTGAAGCATCCTCCTTCCCCTCCTTCTTCACTGACCTTGGTGTCTGCATAGTTGTTCTTCTCACATATTCTCACTCTGCTCTTCCCTGGCCACAATTAAAACTGCCCCACCATTTTTGTGTTCTTTATTCTTAAATATGTTATCGCAGAGGCATTACCACCATTTCTAATTGGCCCAGCCTTGGCCAGCAGCAAATACATCATTGGAGTCACCAGGGATTGGCTCTGCCAGACACTGAGGAAGCTTCTAGCAGCTTCTCACAGGAGCCACTCCTGTAGCCCCCTCCACGTCCAAAACTAGGCCATGCAAACCTAATACAGCTGGTCCCAAAATCCTATACTGCCTAATACAGCTGGACACAAAATCCTATACTGCCTATAACTTTCTGTAAGCAGCAGCGCATGTTCCCCTGCACTAGGAACACAGCGTGCAGCCAGCAGCAAAGCTACTGAAGTCGAGCATTAAAGAACTGCCTGCTCTGTCTCAGGACAGCACTTGGGCTGCCACCAATGCTAGGGACCATCCTGGGGCAGATGAGTGATACTGGATTGTGTTGGCATGTTCCAGCTCTCAGAGCAGGATGGTGACTGACCTTTCTGACGTGCAGGAATGTCCTCAAACACCGTGTGGCTGTGGTCCTGGGCCACCATCTCAATGACTCTGCTTGAGCAGGTAAGATTGGACTAGATGACCTCTGGAGGTTCTTTCCTGCCTCCACTGTTTGAGGCATTAGCAGTGCAATGAGTGCAACATCTCACTAAAGGCATTGGTTCTGTTTTTGTAGCGCGTGTTGCAAGTGACCATAGTTTTCCAAGTTGGCAAGTCACAATTTGCAACTAAAGCATCTAAGTGCATGTCAGTGCTGTGAGCCAGCAAGTTGGCAGCTTGATCCTGGCCTGTATTCCTTCATGAGACTGTCTTAATGCTGCTTTTCTGTGGTAGTACTCATCATGGAATGACATGAGGACTGTACACAGTAGAGGCTGACTGTAGTTCAGTACAAAAATTGAATACAGTTTGTCTTGCTCCATTAATTAATGTATTGCCTCTGTCTTTTGAGACGACTCCTCTTTTTGCTCCAGTCTTACTTGAAATAACAGTTCTTGGCACACCACTGTTTTTTGATGACTTTGGTAGTCTTTGGTCTGAAGAGCCTGTAGCCTGTACTGCCACTCGGGGCATTACCTGAGGCTTTGTACAGGGCATGAGGGCAAATTTCTCTATGAAGGCTTTGGGGATTATTTTTTAAAGTCTGTAAAGAAGAAAGAGAAGGAAAAGCTTTTCAGAGGCTTGCTACCAGGCATTAGATTTGGATTGGCATTATGGGCAATGCCTTTGAGACAGAGTAACTGTAAATTGACTTCACTTTTCACTGCTACCTTGTGAGAAGAGTCGTAATGGGAGAAGTTACTTTGGCGGATGTTTGGGATAAAGCATAAGAAAACAGACATGGAATGACAGATTTCCTAATAAGCCATTGGTGTCTTTGTGACCAGGGCAGAAAGGAGAAAAAGTTCATCACACTGTGGAAACCCAATATAGGGAGCAAAGGCACCCCCATACAAAATGTTCAGTACCACATTTTGCAGACAAGTGTGTAACATAGAACAGAATGACAAAAGCAGCACTGAAGTTTCATGCCTGTTATCCTCCTAACCTGAAAAGGCCTTGCAAGGGTGTCTTTAGAGTTTCAGAGGCATTTTGTGATGGAGAATATATACTTGGCCCCAAGCCTGAGCATTGAATTTGACTTTATTTTTGCAATTGTTAGTAGGAGCTGTTTTTGTCTAAAGTAGTATCACTCCTGACACTGGTAACAGGGCATACAGTAGTTTCCTTGTTGGTAGGGTGTGCTACCAGGCTTGTGCCCGGCATGGCTGCGGGACCTCCACGGGAATCAGTTCCTTGCCACCTGTGGTTCAGTGAAAGAAATGCGGCGTCCCTGCTGACGATGCTCGCGCCACCCTGAGGAGCTTGGGATGTCCTGTTCGGGTCTCAGAGCTCGTCCCGCATCATGTTCCATCCTCCTTCGATTCTGCTGCAGTGTTTGGTGCCGTGTGCTGCGGGACCTTCGCCGGGATCGGCTCCTTGTCACCTGCGGTTCGATGAAAGAAACTTGGTGTCCTTGCTGAAGGTGCTCACTCCTCCCTGGGGAGGCATGGATTCCCTGCTCAGTCCCTAAAGGCTGTCTCTCATAGCGTTTCATCCTCCTTGGATTCTCGTTCAGGGGCAGTGTGCTGCGGAACCTCCCCGGGGTTTGGCTCCTTGTCACCTGTGGTTCTCTGTAAGAAACCTGGCGCCCCCGCTGTTGGCGCCTGCTCCTCCCTGAAGAAGCACGGATGTACCAGTCATGCCTTAGAGCTCGTCCCTCATCACGTTCCATCTTCCTTAGATACTCCCTCAATGTTTGGCTGTCAGTGCTGCGTGACCTCTGCTGGGATCGGCTCCTTACTGCCTTCGGTTCTATGAAAGAAACCTGGTGTTCTTGCTGACGATGCTTACGCCTTCTTGAGAAGGCACCGATGGGCTGTTTGGTCCTTGGAGCTCGGCCCTTGTCACGAGCAGTGTTCTGAGCCTTGCTCTGCTGCTGTCTCCTGCTGCTTGAGTGGTTGTAGCCCTGGTTCTGCTGGATCCTGCCATGGCCATCGTGATGCCGCCTTGGATACCTGCTTTGGCTCTTCTCTTGGGCCCTGCCACGGCTGCCACCACGGCTGCCACCACGGCTACCACCACGGCTGCCACCACGGCTACCACCACAGCTGCCACCACGGCTTCCGCTGTAAGACTTGCAGAGCTGGCGTGCTGAGGAATGATGCCACCACCTTTCCGCAGACTGGGGCCCAGCTCGCCCTCCTTGAGTATGGCTCGCAGAGCCGATGGGCTCTGCAATGGAGTACACCTCAGAGTAATTGTTTCCCACCATACGGAATATGTTTGGGAAAGGGAACTGGCATATCAGGCCCCCCATTCTTCTGTGGAGCCACTCTACCATGCAGTAAAAACAGAAAGGGTGCCGACGCCAGCTCATGGAGGCTTGGTCATTAATGGTGTCCAGGCAGATTGGGCACCTTAGGTTCTCCGAAGCACGTGGACGTGCAGCCCGGGACACCTGGCTGGTGCTGGCAGCAGGGGAAGAGGTGCCACTTTCTGCCAAGTCTTCCTCCAAGGCCATTTCACCCTGCAAACCAAAGAGATAAGCTGATGTGTCCCCTCGTGCTGGGGGGACAGTCTACAGCCAGCAGCAAAGCTACTGAAGTCGAGCATTAAAGAACTGTCGACTCTGCGTCAGGACAGCACTTAGGCTGCCGTCAGTGCCAGGGACCATCCTGGGGCAGATGAGTGACACTGGGGTGTCTTGGCATCTTCTTGCTCTCAGAGCAAGATGGTAACTGACCTCTCTGATATGTGCAGGCAGGAGTTGGGAAGCTGGGAAAGGGATTCCTGGCTTCTCAGTGACTGCAGCCAGAGCCTGGGTGCATGGCAGGTTGGGACCAGCACCCCAGGCCCTGCTAGTGTCCTTGTCCAGCAAATCCTCTCTGTGCCCTCAGAAAGCACACAATGGGATGGGGGTCTTTTTTCCCCCACATACAGATGTCTGTCCCAAATGGTGGAGGCCAGACACTATGGCCTTTCGGGACTTCCCCAAGCATCCAAAAGGCTCGTTGTCACAGGTGTCACAATGACTCCCTGCTGACATCAGGGGGCTTTCAGGGACCACACCCAGAAGACACAAGATCCAGCCCCAAGGAATAAAAACTTCCAAGACGGCTTATCTCACACAACTGCCCCACTGTCAAGCAAAATCCTAATGCCATATTTTTCATATAAATTCACAGGTTTCACTGATCATACCTATGATCTGTTTTAGAAATAAACCATCTCAAGGCATTTCTTACTCCTCCGTCAACTTTGCAGGTCAAGAGAGGTGATACTCCACTGGAGCAGTCTGTCCAGTTTGGGACTCCCGAGCATAAGCAGAGATGGACGTACTGGAGTGTAAAGTAAGGGTTCACAAGGATGATGAAGGGTCTAGAGCATCTCTCTTATGAGGAAAAGGCTAAGAGTGCTACCTGCAGGTGGTTCAGTCTGGAGAAGACTCCATAGGGGATCTTTTCCAATGTATATCAATGCCTGAAGGGACGGTACAAAGAAGACAGAGCCAGGCTCTTTTCAGGGGTGCCCAGGACCCAGAACTTCCCTCTGAATATTGTGGAACTTTTTTTTTTTTTACTGTGAAGGTGACCAAGCACTGTCAGGGTGCTTGTGGACTCTCCCTCCTTGGAGGTGATACTCAAAAGCTGTGTGGCTGTGGTCATGGGCTAGTTGCCACTGGTCCCTGGTGGAAACCTGATGTTCCTGCTGTCCCTGCTGCCTTCTACTGCAGTAATCTGTGCCCTATAGTTCTGGGCTTACAGCCTGGCCCTCATCATGATCCCTTCTCATTTGCTTCTCTCTCTGTGTTTGACCTTAAGTGCTGCGAGATCTCCCCTGAAATGGGCTCTGTTGCCTTTCATTCCCTGGGGGAAACTCGACTCCCCACTGCTGTTTCTTGTGCCTCCCATAATAAGCTGGGACTAGCTCTTCTAGGTTTAGAGCTCAGCCCTGGTCATGGAGTGAAACCAGTTAAAGTGCCACAGCATGTCTCAGTCTTGGTAGATGAACAAACTCTTGTTCACGTAAGTCTGATAAGCCCAGCTGAAGTAGTCTTTCATTAACTTTAGCAAAGACACCACTTTCATTCCAAAATTTCCATGTACTCTCAGTCAAAAACTAAGCACAAGACTGAGACTGGTTGCAAGGCCTGGTGGATGATTCAAAGGGGAGCATTTTGTCCTAACCTTTAGTACCCCTCCCTACTGACGGTACAGACTTTTAAGTATCTTCAGCTTTCCAGGAGAAAGAGTTTAGTTGTTTATAAGGCCA
>WEIT01033644.1:4948-24270 GCA_013389985.1 Dryoscopus gambensis | reverse complement strand
ACCTGGTCTCAACAGCTCACAAAGATGGTGATAGAATACAAACTTGTGGGCACATCTTACACTGTAACCTAGGACAATAAGAATGGCTAATGGTATGTATTGATTGGGAGTTCTGAAAAGCTATAAAAACTGCAATTGCAAAAATATGCTGCTCTGTTTCTGAAGTCAAACTGATTGAATAAACATTGTAATGTGAAAAATCAGGAATAATTAACTCTTAGAAAGCAATACCTATTTTGACCTTTAACTTGAAAGACTTATCACTTGATTTGGTTTTTGTGTACGTGAACAGTAAAGTATAAATTCTTCTGATTATCACCAATTTAGAAGCTTGAACTTTTGTCATAAGGAAATGAATGAAAAAATCACAGATACAGTTTTTCTGAGATATAAGTACCAGAAATGTGTTCACTTTGTCATGTTCAGAGTTACAGAGATATAAAAACTTCCAAAGTTAGATCTTTTAGAGCAAAGATTTTACTTATTTCTGTGAATCTGATCTATGTTGCAGCCTTGAGGCTGCATAATTTCAAGATCATTAGTTCTTTCAAGAACACTGTAGTTTACACAGTGGCATAAGCATTCTTACCCTTTTGTGGTAAATGTAGTTGAAATGAAAGATGAAGAGCAAATATTAATATGTTCAATGGCAAGCTTGAGAAGTCCATTTTATTCCCGTTGAATAAATGCAAGTCTTAGAGAAAGAAGTTTCTATCAAGGAAATGTAGTGTTCTGAAAATATCACAAATCAATGTTTTCTCTTGAATAATTAAGTTTGATTGTCTGTTTTAAAAACTTCAAGAGTTCTGTGTTTTAGATCACACTCTTATGTGATTTAATGTGTTACTGGATTTGTAAGAAGGTGGCTTCCTCCAGCTTCTTTGTTTCTCCGGGGGTCAGGTGCACTTTTTAAAATGGATTATTATGCATCCAGATCCAGCTTTTTAATTGAAATTGAAACCTACATATCTGATGCTAGAAACTCCTAAAATCTAATTTTGACTAAAATATTGATTTTTCTTCACAGTCATTTAAGTTTCTAGGCTTTTAATTTCCTATAGTAAAATGAAAGTTTCTTGAGTTTATTTTGGTTTTGACTTTTTTTTTTTTGTTTTGTTTTGTTTAACCTTGAGGTAAAGCAGGGTGAATTAGTTGATGATTATAGATCTGTCTAAAAATGTGGAATGCACATGGTAAGATTGTATAACTACTAATGGTGTGTTCACTGTGCAGGATCTGCTGCTTTCTTAGATAAGGACCGTGCCCTATGGAAGCAGTTTGCATTTTACCTAAGTTAGAAATAGCAGATTAAGGCTTCTGCATTTTTTAGTAAATCAGATTGTGCCATATCATTTAAAAACCCTCCAAAGGGAAAATAATCATCTCTTAAGTTCCCTGTGAGGCATATCAGTTGGAGTTCAGAGTGAGGAAATTCACATGCAGAACAGCCCAATGCTTTTAAATCTTCAGAGTTAAAAGAAAGGTATTTTATGTGCTTTGCAAAATATTCCTTGAAGGGAAATGTGGTATGGATTGAAATCTGAGATAGTAGAAATAGAATAGAGCCTCCCCACCCCCAATGCCCAAAAAAATACCAACCAAAAAAAACTCCCTAGTACCTACAGAAAACACCTTGGAGTCTTGGGAGTTCTGCAGATTTGACAGCAAAACTTCTGTGGAGCACAGGGGAAAAGGCAGCTACAGAATTGGCAAACAGTGGAGGAGAGCCTTTTGGCTTTTTTTACATTAATCATACTCTGCTGTAGGTAAAATGTAGAGGGTTGATTCTGAACTCCTTTTTTTGTTTTCTCAAGTGAAATTATTATCAAATATTTTGACCGTTCAACAAATGAAATAAGCTGGGCATTTATATTAGAGCCAATGCAAAACACACAATGATCCTGGAATGTCATGAATGTTTCAGGAGAAATTATTTTAGTGTTGAATCAGTAACAATAGAACAAAAAAAATAAAGAGCTGGTTGCATGTGATTTGATGAAGGAAGAATAGTTTCTGTTCATATAACTCACATTTGGTTGGGAGAACTGGGTGGTGTCAGGTAAGCATGATCTCCAGTGTCGCTTGCCGTGGGAGTCCATGTTACTGTCCTGGTGTGCCGACAAAATCTTGGCTTCAAATGAATGCATGGGAAGGAAAGAGAAGGGAAGGAACCAACAAAACTAAACAAGCTTTTGTTTTTGAACAGCAAGGCTATAAATCTGTAGAGCTGTTTTGCTAATACCCAGTTTGGGTTTGTTACCCTTGTGCTTCAGTTCAGTGGTGTGTTTGGAGAAGACTGTGGTTGCTCTAATAGTCCTCTGGAATACTGGTAGATGGTAAACCTGTCAACTTAGAGATGGAAAATTACCCTAAATGTGGGAAACCAGAGACTAGCAGATGGGAATCTGGCTTCCCTATCTAAATTCTTCATAGGTTTTTTACACTTTTATGGTCTAATGAGCTTTCAAATCCTGAGCTGCTGCTTTTGAGAAGAATGACCTTGAGCCTAAATCTGGAACAGTTGTGTCAATGTGGAGATGAGAGGTGGGTGGTTTTAAGGCAACAGCTTAGGTGATCTTCAGCATGTCAGAGGGCTCTGCCTAGAGCCTTTTCATTGGTGTAAAGGTCCCTTGAGAATTTTAAGGAGCAAGGGGTTTGGGATATTTTAGAAGAACTGTATCTGCAATAGTGAATTTTAGGCTCACTTCCTTTGAAAGAGAGCTCTCACTGCAGGTTGCTGCTAGTTACCAGAGTGGTGCAGGGTGATTACTGGAACATCATGAAAGGAAGGAAAATGCAGCAAAACCACACAAATGTTCATGATTTAGCTTAATCTTTAGATGGTGATGGAAAAAAAAAATTGATCATTTGATCTGATGGAGTATTTTACTAGATCTTTTAAAGAAGAGGTGTAAGCAGTGGTATAAGGAGAACCTTGGATCATAGTATTTTGGTGAGCTCTGTTTTTCTCTGAAGTAATGAGAGATAGGTAGAAACCATCTGGTTCCAAACTGAGGTGAGAAGCAATTCTATGTAACATGTAACTAATGAAAAGTGCATAACACTTCACACGTTTGTGAAGGATTCAGCTGTAATTTTGAATGCCATTTTTCTTGCTGCTTAGAACTTAATATGCTACTAGTAGTTTTTAATACCGCCTGGTATGTGATAAACCACTAAATATAGAAGGTGTATTTTTGGCTACGGCAATTTTGTAAATAAATCACTGTGGTAGTTCAGGTAACATGGAGGGAGGTATAGGGATAAGCAAGATGCTGAGCTGATTGGTGGGAATATATTCATCCACATCATGCTTCCGGGCTGTTGAAATACTGATCTGTCAGCTGCCTTGAACATTTTGTATTTGGGTTGTCCAGCATAATTCATCTGTTTTTTCAATGCCAACATGACAGTCTGGAACTGACTGCTGTATTTTGGTATTATAGAGCTGTTTCTCTATTGACACACGTGTACCTGCGGTGAGAAGAAGGGCAAAAACTGCCAAGCCTTGCAAGAAACCAGCCCCTGCAGCCTTCCTTTCTTTCAGTTTTAATAATTTCAGCACTGTTATAGTGAGTCTTTCTTTCCTATCATGCTAGCAGACAGTATTAAGCCCATCATGTGTCTTTTAGGACTGTGTGAAGTGGTCTGTGTTTATCAGTAAATTTAGAAATACCATGGAACCAAGAGTTGAGGGATTGAGGAGTTTTTTGGAGAGAGAGAGTATGTGTGTGTTTGTCTGCAGAAGGGACCCAGGGAAAGCATCTCCATGCCAGTCCAGTAGCCGCTTGCATTCTCTGCTCTTCCAAGTACAGTGATTACCTGCAGTTCAGTGCAAAGTGTCATGGGAGACTTCGGCAGCCCAACAGTGCCAGCACTGTGCCCAACGCACACAAAGATCCAACTTGAGAAGCTCTACTCTCCAAACAGGGCTTGTGTGTTCTCTGCTTGCTTTCTTAGAAAATGATCATAACTTTGTTATGCTTTATAAGTTTTGCTCAAGCTTTAGTGTGAATGTCCTATAACTTTTTTCTCAAAATTAAACATTTTATTTGTGGTTTTCTGTTACGAAAATGAATGGAGGAATTTAGCTCTTCCTTTGAGGTATGTGTTGATTTACACTTAAATTGTCTAGCCCTTTTTTGTTGATACAGATAAATGGAGATTATTTCCTTCTATGCAATTTTCTAGAAAGTAGGTACTAGCAAACATGAAAATTCTTGTTCACAGAAATGAGACTTGATAGCTAATCAGTGGGTGGGATCTTTTGATGTGTTGCATTTTTCAGGTATTGGAGCTTATGTATGTATTTTATGATGGTGTGGATTTTTGAAGCTAGCAATTCACATTTCCTATGTATTTACTCTTTCATGAGAGAAAATCAATCATCCATTTTGTTATTTGCTTTGGCACATTAAATAGTGGGGGACACTGAAGAAGACTTTTTATTAGCCTCATAAAAACTCTTCACCAATATCACTTTAATAACCACAGTTTCATCCTCTTGGTTGAGCCATCTGTGCGGCATCTCCTTTTATCTGTATTAATACAATTTCCTTCAAATATAGGGCAGAAGTAATGGGGGAGAACATGGTAAATGAGTGAGTTCTCTACCATTTGCTTTAAAAGACAGAAAACAGGTGTTAGTATGCAACAGTATCAGACTTCTTGGGTATCATCTCCAGCCTTTTGGTGGAGAGTTTCATTAAAAGTATGTATTGTGCCTTAGTAATATTATTTCTGAAAGGAAAGTCACTCTGGTAAAGTTTTTCGTGTAGGTTTTCACCATGTTGCAAAGTTCACACACAATGCTGCTGAAGATAATGAGGATTTTGTCATTAACCTCGGTATCTACAGCAGACTTCTAGAGCAGTCCTATGTTTAGTACCTTCTTATACATCCTGGTTCCACAACCAGTTTGGTCTGGCTTACAGCATCAGTGCTGCGGGAGACTTCCCTCTCTCCCTGTTCCCAAGCTCTCGTTTCTGCCCCTTCCCTCATGAGTAGCAGTAGCAGTCACAAAGCTACTCAGCAGTCTGGCTCAGGAAACTGCTGGGAATGCACCTGGGAAGCAGGAAGGTTAAGTTTTCCTTCAGGTCGGCTGCCCGGTGTAGTTTGCTGTGTGGATGCCCGAAGAGGCTTGCCTGGCTCGAGGGAAGGAGTGGAGTGAGTGCAGTCTGGAGGGGGAGCAGTCGCTGCTTTTTGGGGGCACTGCAGACTGACTGACTGATGCCAGCTTAAGCTGGCAGTGGCACAGCTTTGGTGAGAGAAGGCGATGTCCAGTATTAGTAGAGAGCTGTTGTTACTGGCTACCAGGAGACGCTGCGTGGAAAAAGTTGTTAGTCTAGCCCTCAGTTGTCCCAACAATGTGTGACCCTGTTTGGATGGGTGGGGCTCTGTACCGTCAGGGCAGTGCAGTGTCCGTATGAAGGGCAGTCTGCACTAAAGGGGTGTGTGCAAAGCCAGCTGTCTTTCTATATGACAAGGACTGAAAATAGTACAAGGAAAAAATCTCTTATATCCTCTGGCATAATGTACTGACACTAGTATTTGTAGGATGTTATCTTGCTCAGTTTATGGAAATTGAGGTTTGTTATTTTAAAAACCTTGTAGCAAGCTTATTGGGATACTATGAATTCTAAAGCAATGGAACACCAGAACGTGTTGGAAGGCACAGTACTTTATGCTTCTGTACAAATAGACTTAGATGTTTGCTTTGGCTTGAACTTCTCCAATAAACAATTCGAAGGGGGGGAAAAAACCCCCCACTGTTACTCTTAGGTTCCCCTGAAAGTCTGATGCTGACTGTGACTGCTTGGCTCTTTTATGATAGTACTTGGAGAGAGAATAATTAACTACAAAATGCTGTGAGGTTTTCAGTCTTAACTTTCATCCTCCAGCATATGTTGTGTTAGAATAGAATCCTCAACAAATTCTCACTTTGTAATATTAAACAAAAATACAAACCCTGAGGAGCCTCAGCTTCTGTAGCAATACAGAAGCTCTCCAGTTTTATTCTCTTCTTGCCTCACCTGCAGTCAGTGGACATAAAGACATGAGACTGATTGTGTTTTTTAAAGTTGCTGGAGGGCGTTTTTTGTAGATTCATATTGCACCAAAGTGCTATGAATGTTTTATAAACAATTTATTTTTCCCTTTGCCTTTAAAACTTGAAAGGATGTTTCCTGGAAAGGTACGTCTTTTTTATGTCTTCAACTTCATCTTTTTTTTTTCTGAATTTAAAAGTTATTTTGAGATGCTACGTTTTGTTGGTGATGGTCCTACAGCTAAATGCCAGGAAGGGAATAATGGCAATAAAGTATCATTATTAGAGACTTGTGGTAAAAAATGTACTGAGTCTGGGGAGGAGGGTAGGAAAGCTTAGAGTAGTACAAGACAGCAAAATAATTACCACGGTTAAGAGATGGAGTTTGACATGGTTTTTGGAAGAGCGGAATGGACAGCCGTAAAGAACTGAGAATGTAAATATCTGTTGTGTGCACTAATAGAGAGGTGTAAATAGCATAGGCTGAAAGGGGAAGTTAATGCTCGTACTGAAGCAAGGAGCTAAAATCATTGATCCATGGATCCATCTGACATGGCTTTGTTCTGTGGCGTCGTGCATCTCTGTTACCAGCTTTACACTTAACTTGGAGATGTTTTCCAGCTGGAACACTGGCAGCGTGATGGGGATCCTTGTGGGTGCTCAGCACCCTGCAGTCACCTGGGGTGTAGATGAGATAATAGCACTTAGTCTGGCAAGCACTTAGGGAAGTGGATGAGGTGCACGTGAGTTTGGTGTAGCCTTACAGTTGACAGGATGGGCTGCATGGTCCATGTTCCTGCATGTGCCTCTGCGTCCCATGAGCTGCAGCTAAGGAAAAAGCTTTCTGGAGATTTCTACTGCCTTCTGCATGAGCTTGGAAAGCAAAGGCACAACCATTTATTTTTATTCCCTGCACGCTTACCTTTTCCCTTTGTGCAGGGTCAGACTTCAGCAATTTGGGGAAATTCTGGCACAGCTCTGAGGGAAGATATTTAAAGAATCATCTGGAGATGGTTCTGAGCAGCTGGCTCTGGGTGACCCTGCTTGGGTAGGGAGTTGGACTGGATTGACCTCCAGCAGTCCCTTCCAGCCCCTGCCATTCCATCAATCTGTGGAGCACCTGACCTGGAGAGGGGTGAAAGGAAAAATCTTACTGATGTTGGCTGATTCATGTCTCTGAGCTTCCAGGATTTTGAAAAGAGCTTTTAAATGGTTTTATAGTGGTAGCATCAAATTCAAGGCAATGGATGACTCCCCTTCACGTATTTTCATGATTTCTTTGTGCAAACTACAATGCTATAATGTTGTTAAATGTGGCAAAGAGAGGTAATGTAATCTGCAAGGGGATTTTCCGTGTTACATTTTGCATTCATATTGCAAAAATATCTGGCAGTTTGACTGCCTGCTTTACTAAATTCCTAATTAAAAGTAATTAGGAAATGTGTCATAGCAGCTTTGGAAATAATAGTAAAAGTAGCAAGTACAGCAGTAGTTTGTTTCCTTCCTGTATCTCTTAGATGATTGTACATTATTGTTGACATGGAGGCAGAATCTGATTTACTATTCTGAATTAGAAAAGCTTTCTTTTACATCATAAAGCTGTTGCTACTATTGCAAAGAGAGTAATTTCAGGTGTTGTTTACCAAGCTTATTTTCCCCCAGTATATCTTTACCTGATGAATTGATGGGAATTAAATCTCAGTTTTCAGATAAGGCCATGCCATTATGTGTGTCATGGAATTGTAGCTTTCCAAGCTATTCTTAGATTTTGTAGGCTACACAGACAACTTGATGTGTGCTTGTAGATCATTTGGGGTTTGTTAAGAGCTCCATGAAAACCCTGGTGGTGTCAGTTTTCATGCTTTCTTTCCCAAATGTACTGGTATTGCATCCTAGCAGGAAAAGATGTGGATAATATATTTGGCTAGGATGCCGTAACCTTATTCTGAATTTTAACTGTCCCTTTCAGTAACTTCCTCGACTATTGAACTGTTATCCCATGTAGCTTCTGATACCCAAGAACTGAAAGGAGGCCTGGCTAACAGGATGGTGGTTGTTGCTCTGGACAGTAAAAGGATGTACTGTAGAGTGTTCTGACCACATGACTATCATAAGAACATCAGAACAGGCCCGCATGACTTTGTTTGTAAAACCAGTGATGGAGCCCTGTTTTCCTTGGGTTGGCTGAATGTGTGTGTGAAGATGGGAATTCCTTGTTCTCCTTTGCTTGCATGCATGGCTTCAAGTGTGGTGCTTAATTGCTGGCTGGGGTTAAACCACAAGTACTGAGTGTTCCTACTTAACCCAAGTGGGCTCTTTCCATTGCTGGTCCTGCTCTAAGTGAAGACAAGCACATCACCTGAGTGTTGTTCTGGCACTAATCCTGCTAGAGGAAGAATCTGGTCTGCGTGAGCTGTTGGCTTATTTGTCTGTTCACAGTTGTGTTGTGTTGAACTGGGAGAGAGGAGCAGCCCAGGAAGGGGGTGTAGATGCAGTGCTTAATTCAGCAGCAGGCTGCAGCAAAGAAAACCTTAGCAAGGTCCTTGGAGCCTGCAGTGAGGGGCCAGGAGCATGGAGTGAGGCCTCAGGAGGACAGCAAAAACCTCCAGGACCAGAAAGGGCATGGTAGTGTTTGCTGCAGCTTACATCCCTGACTATGGCAGAAACAGGTGAAACATTGGAGCTTGTCTGACTGCGTGAGTGACACGGAATATCCTTGAGGCTGCCTGTAAGTCCCACTCTTTCACCAGATTGTTTCTACCTGCTCTTTCCAGAGGCACATAATGGACTGTCAACCTCCATGTCCCTGTCTCTGTGTAACTCTCCTAAAGCTTTCTGCTGTCTATTCAGTAACTTGTTTTCGTGTGAGGTAGAAAGCTCTCTGTTGGCTTCAGCTCTTCATTTCTTCAGTTCAGACTGTACCATAGCTCATAGAGGCTACAGGAAATGTAGGGGACCGGCATTTAGATAATTAACTGAAGAAGAGTTTTGATTGTAACGGTGATGGTTTCGTTAGAAATCCCAAGAGGGAATGAGGAACTAATTAATACAAATTTAGTAGGTTGTTTGTATTTTCTTGTTACTGTTTTGGTTAGGATTTTGCATCATATACTTTAAAACGTACGTGAAGCAATAGTTGTGTCGTACATGTTGAGCTTTACTGATGTCCTCCCCCCCCTGCCCTGGTTTATAAATGTAATCCATATGTGTGTCCATCTTGCCAAATATTCAAGGACTGTAACTATTTGTAGTTACGCTGCAATTGTTCTAGTTCCATTACAGTTTTATTTCGTCTCTCTAAAGTTTGGTACATGAATGAGTAGTCCATAAGGACCTTTCTGTTTTGCATGCATTACATTATAAATTGGACTAAAGATTTACTTGGATATGAAGTCTAATAAACAGAAGGTTAATGACATAAGCTTCAGTTTTATATTGTAATTTTAGTATGCAACTAATTTGATTGATAATTATGGGTGCTGTATTTAGACACCAGGGGGGTTTTATGGTGAACACCTTTTGAGATCAAGTCCTCAGATTGTATAATTCCCTGGAGAGTTTTCTTTATGCCTGCATGCTCTGGGAAGCTGTACCATAGCTGTGGGAGTGTGAGGTGTGCTGGTGACTGCATGGCTTATCCCAGTTTGATCAGCAAACCCAGCTATCCCTGGTGGGAAGAAGCTTTATCCCAGTGTAGTTGGTACTGTTGGTGTGCTGTGATGGAGCATTTACACAGCCTAAGAAAATGCAGAAAAGGTTTACATCTCTAAGAAGCTTTGCTGCATGAAGAGACTTGAAACACAAATGTAAATAGGTTTATAGTGAACTGCAGGTGGCTGAGCTCCAGTTCCGGATGGAGCACTGTTGAAGGTATGACTTCCACTATGTTGTGTTTTGTTATTTTATACTCAAAACCATTATAAGCAGAACTCAGAATATTTTTCTTATTTCCTCTTGCATGTATCAGTAAGTCTTGAGGATTATTTTAGCCTTTCGTTTTAAGAATATGCTTATCTTGAAATCAAAATTTTATTTGAGAATGCATTGCTTAAGGCTTGATAAACTTGGGTGAAGTATTCTGTGCTTTCTGAGCAGAATCTAATTGTCCCCCATATATAGAAACTGTGGCTACAAAGAAAGTAGTTGTTTGGTTAGAACATTCAAACTGTGGCTAAAATTATTTAAAGTAATTGCCCAGTGTTATGATTTTCTGGATCCTAGGTGAGATCCTGGATAATGGGTGTATATCTAATACAAATAATACAGTTAGAGGAGCAGTGTTTTTTTGGTTGAGTCAAAAAATTGACTTTCAGTTCTTGAAATAAACTAGAGGATTTGTGCAATCCACCGTTATACCTTTGAATATCCTAACCAAAACATTTTCTGGGTCACTTACAGACACTGTATTCAACAAGGCAGAAACAGAAATGTTTGTTTATTCTCCTTACTGGAGTTTCAGTAGTGCAAAGTAAAGAAGGTGGAAGTAACAGAAATTGTGATTCCATGCACATCAAACACCTGCAATCTGACCTGCAAAAAAAGCCCAACATATTTTGGGTTCTGCTGTCTGCTTCACTTGTCAGGTCAAGTGAGTAAGTTCTGGAAGGAAACTGCTGTTGGATGAACTTGAGAATCAGTTTTTAAGTGTTCAGCCTATTCTGTTGTCTGTCTCCAAATAATAAAGAGACTATCCACCCAAATGTAAATACTGAATATTTAACTACCATTTTCAGTTCTTTTGTGCTTTTGTGAAATTTTCAACTAAAAAAAATGGGAATGTTTGTTTTGTTAAAGATAACTTTGTGTGCCTTTTCTGTAGAAGGGTTCCAAATACATTCAGAAATGTGCATGTAGTCCCTGTATAAAACCAAACCACAGATGTGTATGGGGGTAGGAGGAGCTATAGAGGACTGTGTGGTGTGTGTGTGGGTTTGGTTTTGTTCCTGAAGAGCGCATCATGCCTTTCAGCAGGCCTGGACTATGTTGGAAGCTGTGCTTTTGATTAAAATGACATAATTTGTTTTAATAAAACACAAAAAATTTATCCCAGTATAATAATACCATTTCTGTGTGTCACTGGCAGCCGCTGCCCAGGCACCAGGAGATAAAGCCATGTAGAATTTTGTTTAATTTCTTGCCTGGTGTATCACATCAATAATGTTTGTAGAATTGCTGGCTTACCCCCTTGCCCACAGTTCTGTTTGTTCTTGAGGGATTGCTTTACCAGTGTGCTCTTAATTTAGTCACAAGTTCCTTGGCCAGTAACTTCTAAATTAAATCTTCCCTTAGTTGTTGGTATCAAGAAGGCCTTTGCTAGATTTGAAGGTGAGGTAATTTAACTCTTTGTTCACTGATATTTTTTTCAGAGCTTCAAGTTGCCTCATAATCTCAGAACAAGTAACCTCATATGTAACTTACCAAACTTATTACCAAACATAGCCAAGCATGTTCACTATTAATCCAAGTGCCTTGAGCGAGATCCCTCCTCCTGCTTTAAACTGTGGGAAAGAAGAAAGGAACAGCATCTTAGTAAGTTCTTTATGTACTAGTTCTGCCAACATAGAGATTGCAAATCAGACTTTGAAATTTTATCTTGAATCATAATTTGTCTTGTTTCCACCACTGCACTGAGTATTTTAGGGATTGCCAAGTTCTCATTATTGCATCGTTTCTCGTTGGATTTTTGAATCTCTGTCTGAAGCAATAGGTGTGTTAATCTTGAACATCATGTGAAACTTTATGGTCATGTACCACCTGTACACTTATCTCATAACTATCAGTACTAGATAATGCTGCTGAGATAGCATTTTCCAGGGTGTTGTGAGGAGAGGAGTGAGCTGTGGATGGAAATTCTCCTATGTTCAGCAATGGAGCAAAAAAATGTAGCATAACTCTGGTCAAGTTCTAAATGGTGTTATCCTGGGGTGAGCTCTTTCAGCTTTGCTGTAGTAGCTTACACTAGGGCAGAACTGACCTTTCTGTTCTTGGAGGTAAATTTCTCCAGCATATTTGAGAAATACTTGACTGAACTTGGCTCTGCTGTTACTGTGTCAAGTTGGTGTATTTGCCCACTTAATTTTGTTGGAAATTAATCTGCTGGATGTGTAAATGAATGTAAAGCTGGGTGGCCAGCTCCTGTTCATCTGAAAAGAAAGATAATCGCCAAAACAGAACTCAAACTATTAATTAACATATTCTTCTTGTTTTTGGAGGGACTAACAGTTTTTGGTATTTAGAATATCCTTATATTTAATATCTAAGAAATTTCTAGTTTTCTTCTGCTGTAGTCACTGCCATAACAGACCTTTGTCATTGCTTCTTTCCTTGTTTTTTTTAATTGAAAGACTGTAAAAGTATTTTCTTGTAATGTTAATCCAGCCCTGCATACGCAGTTTTTACTCCTGGGTTGTCTCCTTTTGCCTGACCTTGGGCCAGATGATGCATCCTTCCCTAAAGGCACCATCTCACTGAACGCTGCTTCCCTGCCTCGTGTGACAGGATGCGTGTTTGTTGTCTCCAAGCTGTCACTTCTGCAATAAAGGAGTACCTGTGCCATAGTCTTAAGCTGACTGTGTGAGCAGTGTCCAGGTGTGGCCTTGTGGGCCTGTCCTGGTCCTGGTGTTTCACTTTTCCGCCTCCCATGCGCCCTGCTTTAGCTCATTATGCACAGGAGTATGCCCCTGAAAGCTGCATGTCCTGTGCACGCCTCAGATTTCCTTTTAACTTACCTGCATTTTATGTAGCAACCAGCTGTTCAGAAGTCAGATAGAAGGTAGGATTATCTTATTACTGTCATCATTTTGCTCTGTCCTCAAGTGTCTCTCAACTTGCATAATCACTGCTCTGTTAAACTTTAGAGATGGGTTTTCATTTGATGGAATGTATAGAGTATGATGTTCTTGATGAAGACATATGGATATTACTGCTGTGCAGCTAATAATAGCAGATGCTGTCCTCGCCTAAGTTCTGCTCACAGGTCCAAGGATTTATTTGGAAACTGTCAATTTAGCTCCTAGTGAAATGCCCCAGCAGTGAGCAGTAGTAGTAATAGCTTTCTGGTAACCTGAACTATGAGATTTGTGTGCAGAAATACAAATGGGGAAGAAGTAATAATGGAATTTGAACAGCCTAATATGCTGTAATAAGGTAGAACAAGGCTATATTTAATTAGCCAGCTACAAATGCTAACCTTGTTTTAGATCAGGAAGCAGTGATGAAACAGAGACTTCTGATGAGTTTTGCTCTCACTGTTTCTTGAGGGCAATTCAGATGATAAATCTACACCATGAATGATAGTTGGAGTGAGGCAGAAAAGCTAATAAACTTCATGAAGCCTAAGAAAGTGGCATTTTCAACTTGGTCTCTTGTTGATGAGACTGAGTGTGTCCCGGTGTGAAGTTTTCTTTTCCTTTTTTAATTTTTTTCTCCTTTTTACAGGAGAAGAGAGTTTAAAGTCTCCATTTTACTTATGTGATAATGTATGTCTTCAAGTTTCTTAGGCCAGATTGAGAGAATGCAGTCTGCACCATGTATGCTGTGGATCATGGCTTTGGGACAGTTCCAGACAGAGCAAAGCTCACAGTAGGTCTGTGCGTAGCCAAACTTCAGCAGCCTTGCTTGGCTCATAAGTCTCGTACTTTGACATGGTTCCCAGGCAGGACAAAGATGTGTGGTTTATAGTGTGCTCTGCAACTTAGATGTGACAGGATTTTGATTTCATTACTATCAGTCTGAATTGTTCTGTGGTACGTTTTTCTATGAGTTGTTTCCACACTCGTGGAAGTCATGTTTATCCAAAGTAGAATTAAGTCTTTTCTTAGTAGGCTATTAAGCATTGGAGCAATTTACCAGGGGAACTATAAGGAACAGTGTCACCTTTAATATTTAATTCAGGATTAGCTGCCTTTGTGTAGGATGGAACTGATTTTAACTTGTAGCTGTAAATTTCCTGAGGGAAGCCGTAGGTAAATGCTCTGATTTGTGTTATTGGGGTGGTTAGAGGTGATGGTTTGCAGCCCTTGTGCAGCCTCAGGCCATCAGATGTGCCAGTGCAGTGTCTGTGCTGTTAGAGAAGGGTGCCTGCCTGCCTGGGCTGCGGTTACTGCAGGCTTTGGGACTTCATTTCCAGAGATACCTGGAGCCATCAGGATTTCTAAATGTACCCATCTGATAAAGCTGGCTGCATTCTGTAACAGTTTTGGTGATCTTCCCAAGCAGTTCACCTCTTTATTGCATTTGGTGAGACAAAAGTTGGTTCTTTTTATCTTTGGTAAGATAATCGATGCTGGTTCTGATACTGAAACAGCTTTTTGCACAGTCTCATTGTTACTTTTGGCAGAGCCAATGTGGTAACTCTACCAAAACAAAGAAGGAAATGCAGTAAGAAAAAGACTTATTGTATTCAACCAGAAATAAGAGTTTGACTTTCAGTTAATATCTAATTAGAGGCTTAAACAGAAAAGTTAGAAATTACCTGTTTAGTATTTCAGTCTTGATGGACACATTTTAAAACCTAAACGAGTTAGTGTGATGAATCAAAACAGGACCAATGTGACCTAAGAATTATTGAGGTGAAATTTTGAGCCCCTGGCTTAGAAAATTGATCCTGTGAAATTGGATCAAGCGTGATAGGAATGAAAACAGTTAAAGCCTCAACTCCTGCAAATTTCTTACTTTTAAAAGTGTTGGGGAAGCTGCTGGAGAGCCAAACGGAAATCAGCTTTTATATATTGCATTGCATGTGGAAAGTTATGTATCGTGGGTATTGCTACTGAAACAGAGAAACTGGAGGTGATATTGTGTGTGCAACTGTACAGGGATTGGCACTGCACTGACTTCTTGGATGTGCTATGAATCTTATTATTTATCTTAAAAATGTATGATTTGCACAGAAATCTATGTGCTGATTGCTTGAAACCCGCTTTCCAACATTTTCAAATGTTTACAGTTAGAACAGGAAAAATTATTAATTGCAACTTGTGTCCCCACTTTTCTAAAAAATGTCCCCCAGTACGTAGGTGATGCCTGTTTGATGCCAGCCTTGATGCCTCTTGCTCCTGGCAGTATTAGAGCTTCTGCTCTTTTCCAGTACTACAACAAATGTTAGCAAGTCAGGAGCCCAGCCGACCAAAATGGGGAAGGCAGAATTCTCGTTGTTACTGTAGCAGCATATCCAGGTCTCTTAAGGTATCTTGCAAAGTCTTTTTATGACTCTTTCCAGGACCAATGTACAATTCGAATGGTTTCTTCCTTTTAAAGAAAGTGAAAGATAACTTGTAATGTATTTTATTTGGGATGTTGGTTTCATTCATCTTTTCCTGCTGTTTTTCTTGTGCTTTTTACTTCTCTCCCATGCTCAGCAACAAGGGTATGTAGTTTTTATTCTTTGTTTTGTTTTACATGATGTTTTGTTGTCTTAAAATCATTCTTCCCTTGATAATTAAGCAGTAGTCAGAAGGGAAAAAAGGTTAATGTTCAGCTTCTACCTGGCATATGTGTTAGTTTAATTTTAAAATATGTATATAACATCAATAAACTTACATATTAGGAAAAAACCTCTCTAGCTAATTGACTGAAGAAGTATCTGTAGAAATAATCACTTTGGGATCCAGTGTTCACATCTTCAGTTAGACTTTTCTGAAAGACACTAAATCTACCCTCTTCATATGGATAAAATTTATGGTTTTAGCCCAAACTGATTTAGCACTGTCAGTCTGCTGCTTTTATCTAGGTGTAGTATGTGTTATGTCCTGTGCCTCTGATCCTGAAAGACACACCTGTTGTCCTGGCAACACCTCCCACTGTTACATGGCAGAGGCTGATATTCTCTCTTTCAGTGGAGATACGCCATAATAAGCTTTTGATGTTAAAGAGCTTAAACTCAGAACTGAAGTGATGTTTGCTGTTCTGGTAAGTGTGTGCCTGAAGTATGTGTGAGTAAAAACCTTCTTGTATTTGATATCTTGCAAACTGGAAGAGTATGAGTTCTCTAACTAAAAATAAAATGTTGGGATTTTGCTATCCAATTCTGTCAGCTTCTTAATTTATGAAGCTGAAGTGGAAGTTGGCCTAAGCAACATCTGACTGACATTTCTGCTTGAGAACAGAACCAAAAGCTGAGCAAAGCTTTTGTCTGGGGAACAGGAATGCTGCTTTACTATGTTAAGTAAAACATGTGAGTTGATTTCTGAAGAAATATTTATTTAGTTGGTTTTGTCTATTTTGATACAGGTTATTAATGCTGCTTTGGCTCTTGCTGCCAGACCAAAAAGTCAAGTTGTGAAAAACAACATGGAGATGTATAGGAGTACATGGGAGAATCACATCCGTGTTCTTACTGAAGCTGTGGATGATATAACAAGTATTGATGATTTCCTTGCTGTATCAGGTATGATAATTTTCAGAATCCGATTGTTCTTTTATATGCTTTGAAAACTTTTTATCACTTTTCAATAGGAAACCAGTGAAAGGTGAGGTTGTATAAGGATTTGTGAAATCATTGCTGCTATTTAAAATGTCCCCAGGCAGTGGATATTCCTGCTGTGCATGGTGTAGAGCTGGGCAGAAGTCACTGGGGCTGACCAGATAGGTGTGACAGGGGTACATTTATCCATCCTCCCAACTTCATTTACCTCTGCAATTTCAAATTCTCTATGCAGCTTTGAAAAGTCTCCAAGGAAAGGAAGTTGCATATCCCTGAGCATATTCCTTAAACAGGAGGTTCTTGTGATACCCTGTGTTCCAGTTACTGTGGAATGCACAGTAGAGTTTCTGGAATTTGCAGTTACAGACATTTGTCACACAAAATGGACTTATATATTTCTTCAGGGAAGAGGCCTTGGGTAATAAACTGTATTTACTGAGGCAGTGAGGGTCTTCAGCATTTAAAAAGAAGGTAGAAAACAGTTGTTTCACTTCTTGCAGTTTAGAGATTCCAGTTCTGAAGTAAGGTTCTGCCCTCACTTATGAAAAGTATTCAGCAAAAGCATTTCACTTTCACAGTGCCTGTTTTTTGTGTTGTTGCTGCTAAAATACACCTTTGCATGCATAGTTTAGAAATCTTTATATTGTGAAGCACATGGGAGTTTGTTTAATTCTACTTTTTCGATTTCTCTTAAAGTGGCATAACGTGGAAAGGAAGGAAAAATTTGTCTCATCTTCATTAAATGTGGTTTAATTCCTGTGTCTCTGTATGGTCAGAGGGCCCTGTGCTTGCCCATTGCTCTCTGGGCATGTCCTTTGTGCTTGGTTCCATTTGTCAGGACTATTTGGTTTATGCAGCAGTAGGAAACATGAGTGGTTCTGCACATGTCAGTAGTTTGAAACCCTTGTAAGTGAAGTCAGAGCTACGTTCATATTCCCAAGTTATGCTTTGCTCATTAAATATGAGGGTAGACTCTTGCCTAAAAGGAGGCAGAGCTTGAGTATTCATTGCTCTAAAGCTTATTTGCTATCTTCAGAAATATTTGTCTATCTTCACTGTGGGGACTGGAAACTGCTGGAGTGGAGTCCCAGTAACTGAGTGGTGTTTTTTTCTTATGATCAGGATGTGGATATTACAGTGCAAAAAGCATGAGCAGGGATGGCTGTTCAGGCCCTTTGTGGGCCTGCTGCTGAGGGATACAGACTTTTCCTCGGGGCAGGGAGGTTCTCCTTGCTTTACAAGGTCAGCTACTGTACCTGGCAAGTGCCTTAGATCTGAGTGTACAAGAATTTACTGCAAATAGTGTGGCCTCATTAGTCATAGAATTACTCTCCTGGTGTCTCTCAGCATCTTTGTACAGAGAAGCATAACCTGAGAATTATTTTCTCCCTGTGTAAGTTAGCCTTTAATGGAAGTGCTTTATGAACCTACCTCTTGCTTATAGTGCAAATCTTTCCTGTTTCCAAAATTTCCTGAAATTTATGCGGGCATAACTAAAGCTGTTAATAAAGAGATGAAACAAGTCAATTGCTAATGAATAAAATACATGAATCTCTCTTAAACTCAGGAGATTTCACAGTAGGTTAAAAATTTCAGTCAAATTCATTGAGCTAATTGTTTCTGTTTATCTCTATAGCTATGATTCATTGAAATGGCACATTTCAGATATTTTTTTTTTCAAAATTTCTTGGACTTGAAGAATAAAATTAAGTATTCCAGTAATAATTGTGTAAAATCTGTCATTGGGCTCATTTCAGAAAAGACTCCTGGCTTTTTAGTGTATTTTAGGTTCTTTGGTTGAACATGGTTGAATGATTGACAATATTTCACAGTAAGTAAAAGCAGAAACTAATTCAGGTAGCACTGACGTGTAGCCCTGCATGTCATGAGGTCCAAAAAAGGTAAACATTCCTATATTTGCTTTAAACTGTGCGTAGAACATCTTCTGTAAGCTTTGGTAGAACCCTTTGGCACATGTTAATTTAATTTGTTTAAACTTCAGGTGTCATGCTTGTTCTTAAGTTATCTGTTGAGAAGGTGTTTCTCTATGGCAGTGTCACCTTTTTGCTTTGGGAAGTTGTTTTTTTTTTTTTTTTTTATTAGCTCATGTACATACAAAGAAGTAATTATTAGGAGTAATTGTAAGGAGCAGTGCAAGCCACTCTTGGTCTGCTCCACAGGGTATTAGCACCATTACTGTGTTCTGAGGGATTAAAATGTTCACATATTGCTCTGTCTGAACAGAAAAGTTGAAGTGTAATAGAAGATGGTATCTACCCTCTTTTGGAAATTACTCGGTAGTTAGGAATGATAACATGCATTGAGGATTTTGTATTGTGTTTGAGAGGAAAGGAATTCCAGAACTGATATTCAACGGCCCTGTTTTTTCTACAGAAAATAGTATTGTACATCACATGCCAACATGGGCACGCGGGGTGAAAAAGACCTTTGTAAATAACGTATTTCTTTGAGAACAGATTCTGTGCTGTGTCAGCTCTTCACTTGTGAGTTGGATTGGCTGAGTTTGCAGGTGGTGAGGGAAATTATTTGTCCTGGAGTGTCAGGATTGCACTCAAAGTTATAGGACACTTTTAGGAAATACAGTAAACACACCTTCCCTAGAGGTTCTGGTGATTCGAAGCTCTGCATAGTACAAGAGAATTGCTTACTTTAAAGTTTATTTTAAATTTCTTCTCTGAATGATTAATAGGTCAGATATTTCTGACAATCCTGCCTGTCCCACTGGCACTCAGGGAAGAATAATTGTGAGCATTTGGAAGGTTGGTTGTGGGGGTTTGTTGTTGTTGTTGTTTGGGTGTGTTTTTTTTTTTTATTTTTATAAATGACATTTAA